>JBBDGP010004729.1:0-87433 GCA_037952835.1 Lithobates septentrionalis
GGGTGTGAGAGATGAGAGAAAGAGAGGAGAGAGAGAGATGAGAGAAAGAGAGGAGAGAGAGAGAGAGGGGGTGAGAGAGAGGGGTGAGAGAGAGAGAGAGAGAGAGAGGGGTGAGAGAGAGAGAGGGGGTGAGAGAGAGAGAGGGGTGAGAGAGAGAGAGGGGGTGAGAGAGAGAGGGGCGAGAGAGAGAGAGGGCGAGAGAGAGAGAGGGGGCGAGAGAGAGAGGGGGCGAGAGAGAGAGAGGGGGCGAGAGAGAGAGAGGGGGCGAGAGAGAGAGAGGGGGGCGAGTGAGAGAGAGGGGGGCGAGTGAGAGAGAGGGGGGCGAGTGAGAGAGAGGGGGGCGAGTGAGAGAGGGGGGCGAGTGAGAGAGGGGGGCGAGAGAGAGGGGGCGAGAGAGGAGAGGGGCGAGAGAGAGAGGGGGCGAGAGAGAGAGGGGGGCGAGAGAGAGAGGGGGGCGAGAGGGGTGAGAGAGATGAGAGAGAGAGAGGGGGTGAGAGATAGAGATGAGAGAAAGAGAGGGGTGAGAGAGAGAGAGAGAGGGGTGAGAGAGAGAGGAGAGAGAGGGTGAGAGAGAGAGAGAGAGGGGTGAGAGAGAGAGAGAGGGGTGAGAGAGAGGGGTGAGAGAGAGGGGTGAGAGAGAGGGGAGAGAGAGAGAGGGAGAGAGAGAGAGAGGGGAGAGAGAGAGAGAGGGGTGAGAGAGAGAGAGAGGGGTGAGAGAGAGAGAGAGGGGTGAGAGAGAGAGAGAGGGGTGAGAGAGAGAGAGAGGGTGAGAGAGAGAGAGAGAGGGGCGAGAGAGAGAGGGGCGAGAGAGAGAGGGGCGAGAGAGAGAGGGGGCGAGAGAGAGAGGGGCGAGAGAGAGAGAGAGAGAGAGGGGCGAGAGAGAGAGGGGCGAGAGAGAGAGGGGCGAGAGAGAGAGGGGCGAGAGAGGGGCGAGAGAGGGGCGAGAGAGGGGCGAGAGAGAGAGAGAGAGGGGTGAGAGAGAGATGAGAGAAAGAGAGGAGAGAGAGAGAGAGGGGTGAGAGGAGAGAGAGAGAGAGAGAGAGGGGGGTGAGAGAGAGAGAGGGTGAGAGAGAGGGGTGAGAGAGAGGGGTGAGAGAGAGGGGTGAGAGAGAGAGAGGGGTGAGTGAGAGAGAGGGGTGAGTGAGAGAGAGGGGTGAGTGAGAGGGGATGGGTGAGAGAGAGGGGATGGGTGAGAGAGAGGGGATGGGTGAGAGAGGGGATGGGTGAGAGAGAGGGGATGGGTGAGAGAGAGGGGTGAGGAGAGAGAGAGGGGTGAGTGAGAGAGAGGGGGTGTGTGAGAGAGAGGGGTGGTGAGAGAGAGGGGATGGGTGAGAGAGAGGGGATGGGTGAGAGAGAGGGGTGAGTGAGAGAGAGGGGTGAGTGAGAGAGAGGGGTGAGTGAGAGAGAGGGGTGTGTGAGAGAGAGGGGTGTGTGAGAGAGATGGGTGAGTGAGAGAGAGAGGGGTGAGAGAGAGAGGGGTGAGAGAGAGAGGGGTGAGAGAGAGAGGGGTGAGTGAGAGAGAGAGGGGTGAGTGAGAGAGGAGGGGTGAGTGAGAGAGAGAGGGGTGAGTGAGAGAGAGAGGGGTGAGTGAGAGAGAGGGGTGTGTGAGAGAGAGGGGTGTGTGAGAGAGAGGGGTGTGTGAGGAGGGTGAGTGAGAGAGAGAGGAGAGAGAGAGAGGGGCGAGAGAGAGAGGGGATGGGTGAGAGAGAGGGGATGGGTGAGAGAGAGGGGAGAGTGAGAGAGAGGGGTGAGTGAGAGAGAGGGGTGAGTGAGAGAGAGGGGTGGTGAGGAGGAGGGTGTGTGAGAGAGAGAGGGGTGAGTGAGAGAGAGGGGTGTGTGAGAGAGAGGGGTGTGTGAGAGAGAGGGGTGTGTGTGAGAGAGTGAGAGAGAGGGGTGAGTGAGAGAGAGGGGTGAGTGAGAGAGAGGGGTGAGGGAGAGAGAGAGGGGATGTGAGAGAGAGAGGTGAGATGAGAGAGAGAGAGGGGTGAGTGAGAGAGAGAGGGTGAGTGAGAGAGAGAGGGTGAGTGAGAGAGAGAGAGGGTGAGTGAGTGAGAGAGAGAGAGGGGAGAGAGAGAGTGAGAGAGGGGTGAGTGAGAGAGAGAGAGGGGTGAGTGAGAGAGAGAGAGGGGTGAGTGAGAGAGAGAGAGGGGTGAGTGAGAGAGAGAGGGGTGAGTGAGAGAGAGAGGGTGAGTGAGAGAGAGAGGGGGTGAGTGAGAGAGAGAGGGGTGAGGGTGAGAGAGGAGAAGTGAGACCCCCCCAGCCCTGCCTGCAGTCCCTGTTGTGCTCCCCTGCCTGTGGGTAGGTGTGTCTGTAATGCACCTACCTCCCGCCCGTCCTCGTCCTCTGGGCTCTTGGTCAGGCTGTCTTCCTGCTGATGCTTGGAGCGGACATTGGAGGAGTGAAGACAGGCTCTGGGACTCGGTGTCAGGGGATGCTGTGTAAGGGTCTTTTCCCACTCTCTGTTTTTAGCCAGCCTCCGCGGCTGAGCCTCGTGCTGCTCACCGGGGCCGCCCACCGTTTGAAGTTTCCACAGCGCTAGATATCGCTCGCTGCCCTGCACCAGCAGGACCATGACAGTGGAGTAGCGGCGGGACTCAACTCAAAGGGCAGCTGATTAAGGCGCGGAGGAGGAAGTTAAATCCTCCTCCGCTTTCGATGCTGGGCAGTGAGGGAGTCGCAGCCATGACGTCACTGGTTGCTATACGCCAGGCGGCTGTAGCAACCAGTGACAAGGAGTAGAGTCAGACAGGTGGAGGCGGAGCCGGAGCCAGTGCTACAGTGGCTCAGTCCGTCAATGTCCCTGCATTCCAGACTCCCTTACATTTAATTGGGGGGGGGCACGGAGCCAGGGATCCGTGACTTCAGGCCAGGTCCGCGGGACTCCGGGACTTATCTCAAATCGCGGGAAGGTCCCGCGGATCCGGGACGGTTGGGAGGTATGCACATGGTACCAAAAAGGGGGTACCGCTCTTGTGGGCCAATGGGCAGTTCTAAGGCGGAGAGGGTCAGAAGAGAGATGGAAAGGAAGAGAGGAGGAGGAGGCCCCATCTCTGTCCCGGGGGTTTACTATGGGTATAGTAACACGTCGTATTGGATTACAGTTCCAGGAAGCACGTAGGCGGTTGCGTTGATGGGAAGTAATCTAGCCAGGGCTGCCATGGAAGTAAGAATTTATCATTTGTGTCGGTTAGTATCGTCGTTGGTTTCTCATTCACCCTGCGTTTGTAAACAGTTTATGGTGATTCTGAAATCAAACTTGGTGATCAGTCCATTGGCTCCCAATACTGTCAATCAAAGCCAGTGACGAGCGGTGGGGGGGGGGGGGGCATGGCCTAGGCACAGCTTACCGTGGGAGCACTGGATTTAGAGGAGCTGCCAGGGGGGAGGGGACCTGAGAAGAGGAGGTTCGGGGCCACTCTGTGCAGTGGGATTGCACAGAGCAGGTAAGTATGGACATGTTTGCTATTTTAAAGAAATTACCTTTACAACCACTTTAAGCTGAAGCGTTTTGATTAAGGGATCATTTGTGATCATTTGCAATGGGAAAATCGATTTTCCAGAAATCTCTCTCCCAAACCCAGAAAGCCCACAATATTCAATGAATCTGGAAAGACTATTTTTTACCATTACAAATGGTGAGAAATGGTGCCCCATTAAAAACGCTTGTAAACGCAAGTTACTGCGTTTAGACGCGTTTACAAGCTGTTACATGTATTTGGCGTTTCTGATGCCTCTGAACATCTGTCCTGAATGCATTTTTTTTGCTTTAAAAAAAAAAAATGCTTCTGAACTCAACTGCCTGGAAACTACTATAAGGCTTCATTCTCACGAGGCGGATCCTGTGCCACGGAGTCCCGCCTCTGTCCGCCAGGTCAGTGGGAGCTCTCTGTTGATCTCTGCTGAGCCGGCGGATGACAGGTGCCTCTTTGTTTACTGAGCAGGGAGAGGCTTGTCGAGCTATGGAGAGATCGGACGAAAACTGACAGCATGTCCGTTTTCATCCAATCAGCCAGGGATGGATGCGAATGTAAGGGGAGCCGTCTGATTTTAGCGGATCAGACCGGGTCGGATGTCAGCGGACATGTCACTGCTGACATCCGTCGCTCCATAGACTAGCATGCAGCGCCCGTTCAGGTCCGCCTGTCAGCGACAGTGTGAAAGGGGCCTAAATTACCCTGCATACATGTACTAATAAGAAAACGGAGGAGAGTTAAGGGGCAGCTGAACAAAACGCCTAACTGCTCCTAAACGTCCGTTTACCAGCTGCAGTGTACATGAGGCCTTACATATGAATAAAACATTTTGTTATTCCTTCTTTTTTGTAGACTGTTTCCTATCTTGATTATGTAAAGCAATAGACAATCCAGAGCAGGCCAAGGTTAAAGAAGCCAAATAGCTAAAGACTAAAAGGGCTTAACAAATTTTCTTTGAGTCTAGGAGCCAGCCAAATAAGGTTGGGAGCTGTGTTTTTTTTTTTTGTTTGTTTTTGTTTGTTCTTCTTATAAAAAGTTATCACTGCGAACGTCAGGTAATGGGCCGTAATTCTAGCACCAGACCTCCTCTGTACATCTAAAGTTGTAACCTGTAAAGGCTTTTAAAACCTCGCCTATAGATAGTAATATTTACGTTGTTTGTCGCTGTGCGGGCGCACACAATTTTAAAGCGTGACATTATTGGGATCTATTTACTCAATGTGACATCTTTTATATTTTACAAAAAGTTTATTTGTTTTCAATTTCCCCCCCCCCCCCCCCCAAAAAAAAAAAAAAAACATCTGAAAAAAACACTGCGCAAATACCGTGTGACATAAAAAATTGCAAAACCCACCAATTTATTCTCTGCTTTAAAAAAATATATATAATGCTTGGGGGTTCTAACTAATTTTCTAGCAAAAAAAAAAAAACATATAAACATCACATATAAACAGAAAGTACCAGAAAATGCCTAGTCTTCAAGTGGTTAATGGTACGAATCTCGGCCAGTTCAGCAGGATTCGAACCGTATATGGCCGGCCTAATATGTTCCCGAAGGTGATCTTATTCTTTAACCCTTTCGCTGCTAGAGCCATTTTGCGAGAGTTTTTTGCACACATGTCTACATTATTTTAGGCCTGAAGATTAGATAAAACCTCCAAAACATTATATATTTTCTGAAAGCAGATATCCTAGAGAGCAATATAGTGGTGATTTTTAAATTTTTTATGTTACATGACATAAAAAATTCTAGGAAACTAGGAAACACAAAATTTCAGTAAAAAAACACGATAAAGTTAATTTTAGGGCACATGCATGCAATAAATTACACCATTTTTTGGTAAAATTTATAAAAGCAGATTTTGCATTGAGTAAATAGGTACCCAACATGTCAAACCTTAAAGCATTTGTTTACCCCAACACTTCATATTCCTGATATGTGCCTGCTGTACCATGTACTTTTATGAAAAAGTATCCGGTTCTCTTTTGCTTACTTTATGTGAAATCCCTGGTGTTCCTGCTAGTCCCCTTGCTTTCCTATTAAAAAAATGACCACACTAAGTAGTAGAGCACATCCTGGTCAGTTCTCTAGCAATGCCGGGAACTCTGTGTACTCTCCTCCAATGATAAGACTTGTCCTGACACGCCCCTGCTGCGCAGCCATTTACTGGGAAGCTCAGTGTCCTCCTGCTCTTCTCTCCCCCTCCCCCTAGCTTTTACGCATTTGAGAACAGAGGGAATATGATCACTTATAAGAAAGGGAAAAAGGCATTTATAATGTTTTTTTTATAACTATACAAGCCCAGCAGTTCTATTTTAAACTGAATGGGTTGTTTTCAAGGTTGATTGTTTACAATCACTTTAAATTTGTGTGCGCCCGTGAAATGGCGACAAACTTCAGTGCCCTTCCATAGGCAACGCTTTAAAAGCCCCCTATAGGTCATCAGTTTAGTGTTATGAAGGAGGTATGGTGCTATTATTGCTCTCATTCCGGCATGTGCAGCGATATGTAACACGTGCATCACAAACAATGTTTTCTGTCGTAGGCGCCCCAACACGTGTGTTTATGTTTGTATGTGTGTATATGTGGGGGGGGGTCTCTTTTTTTTTTTTTTTTTTTTTTTTTTTTGTGGGGACGGGGAGATTTTATGTGCTTTGGTGTAACTTTAATTTTTTAAAATGGAAAAAAAAGGTTTTCTTCTTTACCCAACCCCCCCACCCCCCATTACATAGGGAACAAAAAGTCCCCTATGTGATGATTTTTTTTTTTTTGTGACAGGTTCCCTTTGAGACATCCAGCATGTCTCCCCTGTGCTCCATACATTGCCCTGCATTACATTCTTTCCTGGCCTTAATGGTCGGGGAAACTTTCAACGGGGACCTGGAAGTGACATCCGAAGGGGAATACAGCGGACATGTGTCCGTTCTCCTCCCTCCCCTCTACTCGACCGGACCCGATATGCCAGTCTTGGGCTTGCAGGTGGGCAAGCGGAGCCTGGAATATATAGCGGGGGGGCGTGGGGTGTGTAAACACATTTGAGTGGCAGCTCAGGCACCAGCGTGCAATTTGTTATCATGGTGACCTGGCTCCTGGGATTTGTCGAGACCTGGCTAAAGATGCACATTCACTGGCCACTTTATTAGGAACATATCTTCCACACCATTATAACACCAGCCTGAACCGTTGATAGAAGGCAGGATGGATCCATGCTTTCATGTTGCTTGCACCAAATTCTGACTCTACCATCTGAATGTTGCAGCTGAAATCGAGACTTGGCAGACCAGGCAATGTTATTCCAATCTTCCAATCTTCTCATCTTGTCCAATTTTAGTGAACCTGTGCGAATTGTAGCCTCAGTTTCCTGTTCTTAGCTGACAGGAGTGGAACCCGGTGTGGTCTTCTGCTGCTGTAGTCCATGTGCTTCAAGGTTTGATGTGTTGTGTGTTCAGAGATGGTATTCTGCATACCTTGTTTGTAAAAAGTGGTTATTTGAGTAACTGTTGTCTTTCTGTCACTTCAAACCAGTCTGCCCATTCTCCGACATCAACCAGGCATTTTCGTCCACACAACTGCCGTTCACTGGATATTTTCTCTTTTTTCTGGCCGTTCTCTGTAAATCCTAGAGATGGTTGTGTGTGAAAATCCCAGTAGATCAGCAGTTTTTGAAATACTCAGACCTGCCCATCTGGCACCAACAACCATGCCCCACGTTTTAAAGTCACTTAAAACTTTTTATTTTTTTTTTAAATGGGTCCCCCCTGGCAGCTGTAAGCAATAATATATTAGTAGTTCTCACCTAAATTTTTTTTTTTTTTTTTTTTTTTTGTACATTAGCATGAAAAAGTCAGTCTGAGAAGTGTACAAATCTACACAAGCTTTTACACGAAAGCTATTAGTTATGGAAATAACCTGCCAAAGATACAAATCCTTTTTTTGGAACTGTCACTGTATATAATGGACAACTGACATCTTTGCAGTAATCCTTTTTGAAAATGTAATGCTACAGATGTACATTGAGTCCCTGATGTTATGTAACAGATTAATTGCTGCATCAAAAATAAGTGAACGCTTTAATAGCCGCCTTTCAGATTTAAATGCAGTACAGTCCTTTGTTTTGTTTATCTGTCATTAATTTAGGTGTCTGATACCTGAGCGCTCCTCAGTTGTCATGTATTTTCTGTTCTTAGAACTACAGACATTATATAGTATCTGCAGAGCATGAGGCATGGGCATCCGATGCTGTCTAGTTGTCATGTAATTAATTGAATTTCGTTTAAAGCTGCATGACACAAGTTTAAAGCTGTGCATTCCTTGCTTGTGCACAGTACTGTTCACCTCCTGGGCCTTTTACTAGGTTTACTTGTCTACACTCAGCGGGAATTTGTCAGGCTCAGTGGTCATGCCCCTAAAGAGTCCCTTGTACCAGGCAAGCCTATTGATTTTATTATTTTTTTTAAAGTCGTTATTTTCGGTTTGTCCTTACAGTGAGAGAAATCATTATGTTTTTATTAGTTGTGGGAGTATGTGCATTTTCCTCCCTCGTATACTCTAAGGGAATAACGCCAAGCAAGTTGAGTTTAACCCCAATTGCAGCAAGGCAATCTAACTACAGTGTACTAATAAGGATGTGAATGCTTAGAATAATCGGAGTGTGTGTCTGCATTAGGAAAAAAATGTATATTATCATATATCATTATTTTCATGTATATGAAAACAAGTATATCCAAAGGGAAATACTGACCAAAACCACCAGGGGCATACTAAACTGAACTGCTTATGATTGGATGTCTAGGGGTTTGGCTAGCCAGGAAAGCTGTGTAAGGCTGGTTCACACTGGTCCGACAAACGCTCCGACATTGGGAGCTCATGTCGCATGACGTGTGAAATCCAATGTTTCCCTATGGGAGCCGTCCTAACTGGTCCGACACAAGTCGTTCCGACTTTAGAAATGCTCCCTGTACTACTTTGATCCGACTTTGGTCCTACTTCAGCCTATTGACTATCATTGAAGTCGGATCAAAGTCGGATCGCCATCTTGCATGATCCGACTTCGGCACGCGACTTGTGCTCAGATGATCTTGAGGGGGAACTCCGCGCCAAATTTTAAATAAAAAACCGGCATGGGTTCCCCCTCCAAGAGCATACCAGGCCCTTGGGTCTGGTATGGACCTTGAGGGGAACCCCCTACGCCGAAAAAACGGCGTGGGGGTCCCCCCCAATCCATACCAGACCCTTATCCGAGCACGCAGCCCGGCCGGACAGGAATGGGGGTGGGGACGAGCGAGCGCCCCCCCCCTCCTGAGCCGTACCAGGTCGCATGCCCTCAACATGGGGGGGTTGGTGCCTTGGGGGAGGGGGCGCACTGCGGCCCCCCCCCACCCCAAAGCACCTTGTCCCCATGTTGATGAGGACAAGGGCCTCTTCCCGACAACCCTGGCCGTTGGTTTTCGGGGTCTGCGGGCGGGGGGCTTATCGGAATCCGGGAGCCCCCTTTAATAAGGGGGCCCCCAGATCCCGGCCCCCCCACCCTATGTGAATGAGTATGGGGTACATCGTACCCCTACCCATTCACCTAGGGAAAGTCTCAATTAAAAAAAAACACTACACAGATTTTTAAAGTAATTTATTAGACAGCTCCGGGGGTCTTCTTCCGACTTCGGGGGTCTCTCCGGTTCTTCTCCACGCTCTCCGGATCTTCTGCCGGGCTCCTCCGCTCTCTTCTGCTCTTTTGCCGCTCTTTTGCTATAGCGCAGGAGCCTGGTCTTCAGTCTTCTGCCTTCTGCCCTCTTCTCTTCTTCTGATGTTGACACGACGCTCTCTCCGGCTGGAATGCTCTCTGTGCGCTCTGCTATGGCTTATATAGGCGGTGACCCCGCCCCCTTATGCCGTCACAGTCCCTGGGCATGCTGGGACTGTGACGTTTTAGGGGGCGTGGTCATCACCCGAGGACCACGCCCCCTTATGCCGTCACAATCCCAGCATGCCCAGGGATTGTGACGGCATAAGGGGGCGTGGTCACCGCCTATATAAGCCATAGCAGAGCGCACAGAGAGCATTCCAGCCGGAGAGAGCGTCGTGTCAACATCAGAAGAAGAGAAGAGGGCAGAAGACTGAAGACCTGGCTCCTCCGCTATAGCAAAAGAGCGGCAAAAGAGCAGAAGAGAGCGGAGGAGCCCGGCAGAAGATCCGGAGAGCGTGGAGAAGAACCGGAGAGACCCCCGAAGTCGGAAGAAGACCCCCGGAGCTGTCTAATAAATTACTTTAAAAATCTGTGTAGTGTTTTATTTTTTAATTGACACTTTCCCTAGGTGAATGGGTAGGGGTATGATGTACCCCATACTCATTCACATAGGGTGGGGGGGCCGGGATCTGGGGGCCCCCTTATTAAAGGGGGCTCCCGGATTCCGATAAGCCCCCCGCCCGCAGACCCCGACAACCAACGGCCAGGGTTGTCGGGAAGAGGCCCTTGTCCTCATCAACATGGGGACAAGGTGCTTTGGGGTGGGGGGGGCCGCAGTGCGCCCCCTCCCCCAAGGCACCAACCCCCCCATGTTGAGGGCATGCGACCTGGTACGGCTCAGGAGGGGGGGGGCGCTCGCTCGTCCCCACCCCCATTCCTTTCCGGCCGGGCTGCGTGCTCGGATAAGGGTCTGGTATGGATTGGGGGGGACCCCCACGCCGTTTTTTCGGCGTAGGGGGTTCCCCTCAAGGTCCATACCAGACCCAAGGGCCTGGTATGCTCTTGGAGGGGGAACCCATGCCGGTTTTTTATTTAAAATTTGGCGCGGAGTTCCCCCTAAAGATTCATACCAAACACAGTGCCGGGCATTGGCGGGGATCCAAGTCGGATCCCCGTTCATTGAAAGTCGGACATATGCCGGCTTCATGTCGCAGGGCAAAGTCGGATCCAAAGTAGGACGGCTGTTGTGTCGCACCAGTGTGAACCCAGCCTAAAGCCGTTTTTTATTTAATTTTTTTGCATGCTAGTTTCCTATCGAAAATGAAGGGGTTACTAAAGTTATGAAAATTCTCGTACGAGACAAAACCATTTCGGAAGCGATGTTCTGTAATATATTTTTCCAAACATGCATAGTCTTTTTTTTTTAAAACCAGGAGTGCTTTATTGTAGAAATAACATGTACAATAGTTCAAGTTCACAGTCAGTTGTTACAGAGTCACTTGTTACATACTTATCAGCAGTTCAGATAAGACATACACCATGAAATATGCAGCATACTACATTCTTATCGGCACAAGCTTCTGAGGTTTCCTGTTCAGGGGTGTATTTCCTTAGTGATGTGGGGGGGGGGGGGGGAACACCAGAGCGAGAGCATAAAAGAGGAAAAAGACGCACGAAGCATCAGTCACCCTGATGGAGAGAGGGGGGGGGGGGGGGGAGAAAGTGGGGGGGGGGGGACAAGGAAGGAAAAAAAAACAAGGGGGGGCCTAGCATTCTTTCACCACTAGATTGATGCCCAAGAGGACCACACCTTGTCAAACTTCCATGGGCAACCACGGTTAATATATGTTAACTTATATAAGGGAAGAGCAGCATTCACTTTGTTTTCCCATGTAGCAACTTCTGGAGGGGCAGAAGAGGACCATTTGCACAGTATTTCTTTCTTAGCGTAGAAGAGCAAATATGAGATTAGTAGTTTGCTATGATGTGATCTCTGATCATCGTCATGTATACCCAGTAGGGCTAGTTCTGGTGTCATAGGGACATTCAACTCAAGTCGGACATTTAATTGATCAAATATTTCTGTCCAGAAGGTCGACAGCATAGGGCACCCCCAGAACATGTGCAGGTAGGTGCCCGGATGTGCCAAGCATCTGGGACAATGTGGGTCCCTACCAGGATATATTCTAGACATACGTACCGGAGTAAAGTAAGCCCTGTGAAGGAATTTGGTCTGTATAAGTTTATCCCCAGCCGCTATTGCTAGTTTGGGGCCCTGCTCAAGACTGTCCTCCCAATCTTCCCTCTCTAAAGATGGAATATCAGCCTTCCACTGCTCCCAGAGTCTGTCCATCTTAGCATTGTCTATGGGGAGTAGGACACCATATAGAGCCGAAAGTGGCTTTGTAAGGTCTTCATGTGACAATAGATTCTCTACTGGGTCTAGTTGTAGAACGGGTTGGTTCGGAAACTGAGCTCTAACTGCGTGTCTTAGTTGAATATAACGGAAAAACATCCATCCAGGCAGCTCATATTTCCTAGCTAATTGTGAGAATGACATTAGTGCGCCCGAGGGCATGATATCCCTTAGTGTCTTGATGCCGAACCCTGCCCAGGCCTGGGGATCCGGTATTGTCCTAAAGTGTGGCAGATTGGGGTTTCCCCAGAGAGGTTGAACCGGTGACCATCTATCCACCTGGGAGAACCTACGTCTAGCCGCAATCCAAATCCTTATCGTCGCCTTAGTTGGTAAAGGGAGATCCTCGTAGGCTCTCGCACCTCTATATGCTAAGTTTTGTAGGTCCTGTAGTGAGCCCAGCCAGGCCGCCTCCACGCAAACCGCAGCGTTTGATCTGCTCGCCTTAAACCACCAGTGTACAGTAACCAGCATGGCCGCCCAATAGTAAACCCTGAAATCCGGGAGGGCTAGCCCCCCCAGACTTGTAGGTGCACGCAGTGTGGTCTTTGCCAGTCTTGGCACGGATCCACCCCATATAAAGGAGGTGATACATAAACATGCATAGTCTTGCTTCACCGATTTTTTTTCTTTTTTTTTTTTTCTCTTGGACGAATACTGTACTGATTACTGTACTAAAATCGTACGTTCTGGTATTGCACGGGAAACATGTTCCGATTCGTCCCTTTTTGATAATTTTGCATGAACTGTCATAATTGTCACTTGATCAGATTATCGTATGATCGCTTCAAAAGCGGTATTTTTCATCAGATTTTCTGATTGTGTCGTGTGTACTAGGCCTAATTCTTCAACCAGTTCGTCTAGTGCAGATTTTTGCACACCTGTAAAAAAAAAAAAAAAAAAATACCTGCATTTTTGTCCATAAAATTGTTTAAAACCCCCAGAACATATATATACATCAGTTGCCCACGCAGGGGATTCTTCCACATAATATGAATTAACGAAAATACCAAGCCACCTGGCTTACATGTTGGCAGCACGGCTGCTCCTTTGACTGCGTCATTCCGCTCTCTCAGAACACTTGGCTCTCTAGCCTTCAGTCGCAGTGCCCTGCTGTGTGGCCTAAGAATTGGAGTTCTGACACCCCTGATAGGAGCTGCCTTACTCCTGGGACCGAGACCTGCTGGGCTCTCTGACCCCTCGATGAGACCTCTGTCTCATAGCTTCTGGCTGGGGCCCCCTGACCACGGGTGAGACCTTCAGTCTCCAAACTGGAAGCTGTCTCCAAAATGAGAGCTTTGAGCAATTCTCAGACCTGACTATATAATGACCCTGCACACCTGTGTAGTGAGCCAAGTTGCAGGCATCTAGCAAAACCTGGACCCAGGATTGAATGTTCTGATTCAGAACTACAGAACCTGGAGAGATGCTAGTTCTGAAGCTTGCGTTGACCCTTAATGAGACTCCTGGGTCATCTTTTCCTATAAACTTCTACCGACAGAGCTTCTCTCTGCCACAATATATATAGTGTGTGTGTGCGTATATACTTTTTATAGGCACTTTGCATTCTGAGATTTTTATTTTTTTTCTTCAGTCATTAAAAGATCAAAAAGTTTCTGTAAAATCAGGATGTAGGCATTTCCCTTTCCTGATACTAAGATAGTGGTGCACTCACTTCTACCCGTTCTTAGATTTGGCTATGCAGAATTTTATAGCATCAAAAGTGGCGTATTTTCAGAGCATAATACTCAGGCAGCAATGAAAAATGACTGCCTTGTCTTTGAACTCTGCTCTTGACCCATGGTGTCTTACTAAGATTAGGACTAATGTGTTTCTATGCTTTGTTAGGACACATGAGATTAATCTATCTCTAGGATCACTTTCTCTGTTTACAGTTGCTGTGTGGCTGGGCCAAGGCGCTGCAGGCAACTCTTTATAGCGGAGCTGTATATTCTCCAAAATAAGAGCGACTGCTTTATATGACACAATGTTATGTTGTGGTGGGTGGGGGTGCAGGGATCATTTCTGTTCATGTGTCAACCTTTCATGCCCTCCCTCTCAACATGCTATTTTATTTACTAGATATTTCATTTGCCTTTTTAACCCTGCAGTAATTCTCTCTTCCAGAAATACAGTTCTCATGTTGTCTGAAAGAATAATGTAGAAGGGATTTTAAGAAAGGCTGGGTTGATATTTCTTAGAGCTCAAGTTTTCGGTAGTTCATTAAAAATCAGCACAAGGGACGTTACCTGATGATAGTAGCTTTCACATTAGAAATGAATAGTGATTTTGTAAATGGTGGACGGAAAGGAAGGATGGGTTTTGGATAGAGCTTAGAACATCTGTCTGGGTTTGCATTGTTGCCTACATTTCCAATAGAGAAATTTTTCATTTCCTCTGTGTGACCGGGGCAGAAAGTGAGAACAGGGAGGGGGGCGATATATAAAACCGTGGAGTGGGAGTGGCCACACTTTAAGCCCCCGTTCACAGCTGAGCGATTTTCTCGCGCTTGCTCTAAAATTCTCAACAAGCCAAATCCCATTAATTTCACTGGCCCCTCCCCTTTTCACATCTGAGCGTTAGTCACCTGAAGCTCAAAAATGTACATGAGCTTCTTTTTGGCAGATTACAAGTGTTTTATTCCCCCATAGACATCAATAGAAACGCCTGACTTGGGCGTTTTATGAGCGTTTTCTGCTCAAATGGCAGCTCTCCACCCCTAATTTCCTCTCCCTCTCCTCCCCCTAGTGCTTTCTGTTGGCTAAACAAAAAGGCCTGATGCTGTAAAATGCTAGTGATACATTTCTAAAAAGCTTTAAAAAAATGCCAGTAAATTGGATACATTCAGGTGTGAATGAAACCTTAGGAAGAAATACCACACGTACAGTACATGGGGCATAATGATGTGCTTTAGAAATGGCTTTGAGACTTGGGGGTTGGGGAGCCAAAAAAGAAGGCTATTGATTTAGAAGTTACTGACCTGTGATTCATAAGTCACATGACCTACTGCTCCTCCAATCACTGTGCTCCCTATTCTACGTTAAAGTGCTTGTAAACTCCCATAGATAAATTGTACCTATAGGTAAGCCTATAATGAGGCTTACCTATAGGTACTGTAAATATCTCCTAAACGTGGACTGTTTAGGAGATATTTACTGTATATGCAGCCAATGACGTCATTGGCGCATGCACTCTGAAGGATCAGCCACCCATACCATTCCTTCAGAGCCCTGCGCCATGACTAGCGACTCCCACACGGACCCAGAAGATGGATGTGGCCTCCAGCGGTGACAATTCATCACTAGATGGCTTCGTTTGCAGGTAAGTTTCACATAATGTGCTAGCATGATACTAGCACATTATGCCTTTTACTTTGCAGGTCAGAAAGAAAAAACCCTGCGGTTTGCTTCCTCTTTAAGGAGAGAGAACTTAATTTGGCTACACAAGCTCCTCATTTTATAAATGGTCTGTAGAATGCAGGCCACGGTGTGCATACCCCAGCTGATTGTAATGTGGTATGGATACAGATTTCAGCCCTGTAATCAGCAATAAAAGTCTAAAATCCTAACCCACCCCACTCCATTAAAAAGTGTTTTTTATCAATGTGTACTGCTATTGGGGAGATCTCCTGAGTTGATAATCTTTCACAGGGACAGGAAATGAGAAAGTGATATAGTGTGTAATAACAATCTGACCAATTCAAACCTATCACCACACTATGCAAAACCAGTACAATTTGGCTACTTCTTGCTTACAACATAGGAAATCCTTCTGTATCCCAGTTGAGATTTTGCTTTTCTTGTTCTTTCAGATCACCTAGAAAGGAAATCAGGAATCTGTCATGGGGAGATAGATGACAAAAACATTCTGATTGAGGTTCTAAATCTTCCTCATTTTACTAGTAGTAATTTTTTTTTTTTTTTTTTACTGCAGGTTTTTTCCCCCTCATGCCCTGTTCTGTCTAAAATCTGTCAACGTGTAATACTACTCAGGAAGTATGATGAAATCTCCCCAACAGGGACACAGAGAGCAATACAAAGATGACAGAAATTACTCCAGCTAAATTTACTCCCCAAGACACATTTTTTGTAGTTACTGTAGTATATATATTATACTTGTTTTAATTACCTGCAATGAGTTCCTGTAACTTAAACTTCCAATTTTTTTTTTTTTTTGGGGTCATGTGTATGAAGGATCTTCAGGGCTTTCTGTATTCCCATTCCCAGTTGCTTTGGCGGGTTAAAACATGGAAGGGAGACACTAATTGGTTGCTAGTAGGGTACAACATTACAGACAGGCTGAATTTCAGACAGATACCTCATACGTAGACCTTCAAGCATTCTTCAAATGGGCAGCACAAGTTAGACATTAATGTTTCAGATGCAGAAAGCGTTCTGTGGTTGCTAGTTGATATATACGGATGCCTGGCTTTGCTGTCTTGGCAGTTAAATGATCTGCAGCCTTGGCTTTGCACAATTGCAGTCTTCTACTGGTAGGTATAGACAGCAGTATATGAAGGGCTGTGTCTGAAATGTGCTGGACTACTCAGCTCTTTTGATTTTGAATAGAATGGGTCCTCAAGAAACCAGCCAAGCACCCATGCACACTGCAGGACATCTGCTCATAGGGTTCAATGACCCCTATAAGTCTTGAGAAGCAATGAGCACAGCCCTGGTTTTGTAAGGGCTCAAGTGACCTCTTAAGTGGCGTTTTGCAATTGCATAAAAGAAGTTTACTCTTCTAGCAAAAGAAAGATTAAACACTTTTGGATATGTCTTCCTGCTTGGAATCCCTGCCATTTAGCCATTTGAGTAGCACCATTGAGCAGTTCTGGAGCCACTACAGCTGGAACAATATTGGTGTCCTCTGAAATGTATTGAAGGCAAACTCTGTAACCAGGCTTTCCCTCACTAAAGAAAGCCAAGCTGTTCTAATTACAGGTGATTTCATAGGTGTCTGCCAAATTATTTAAATTGCAGGAAGAAAACTTCTCTAAGGTAAATCTGTTGGGACGGGAGTACAGTGGCTGCCATTGCTGACCAACTTTTAAAATACTGGTTACCTGGCTGGTACGCTGACCCAAACTCTGGTTTCTGTATTTTGAATCATTGACCCAAAACGATTTTTATTTCGAAAGTCAAAAAAAAATCCAGTTTTTATCGGCATACTTTGTTCTGGCTCATTGATTCCAGTTATTGAAGCAAGAGTTTCAACCTATTGAAAGGGAGTGGCAGCTTCAATTTAAACGTTTCTTTTTAAAAGTGATATTAAACCCAAAAACAAAGAAGTAATATATTACAGTTTACCACTTCTAAAAGTGGACCTACACTTTATCTGAGCACCACAAACCAGAAATGCAGGCAGGAGCGTGTGCTTGGCTGAGAAAGGCCCTTCTCCCCTACTGAAGACTCCTGGGATGTATGACATTTGCCTAGGCATGGAAATCGGGACGTAACTGAAGAAATTAAAAAAAAATAAAAAAAGTTTAAAATGAGCATTTATGATGTGCTGCTAGCATTAGTAAATAGATAACAGTAAATAGATAATAGATAGTATAACGATTAGAAATAGTCAATGTTAATGGTGACAGTGAAGTTCCACTTTAAATGTGGTGGCTTCATTCGTTTTCTTTATTTTTTAGCTTGTTTCATTTTTTCACCTGGTCATCCTGCCAATAGGACACTTCTGTCTTAAAGTGGAATTCCAGTTAGTTAAAAATGTGCCCCTTATTTCATAGAAAAAATAAACAGTCATATTATGCACTAATTGGATTGCTAAATGTTTAGAAACCACCGTTTAATACAAACATTCATCAACCATCCTCTATTTCTCACTGACAACGGTTCCCCTGTGCAGCCCAATGTAGCTGTACACAGGCATTTCCTAGTAACCTTATCTGTGTCCATTCAAAAAGTCCTGCCCAGGCACGCATAGGTTAGCACTACGCAGCCCGGCCCAACCTTGCCACGCTCTACCCCATCTGTGACGTCACATTCTTTTTATGAATGAGGACGCACATGCGTCCTCCTTCATGAGAGCGCTCCAAGGGGGAACCTATAAGGCAACCTTGTGGAATGTAGTGTTGTGCCTGGTACACATGTGCCGAATGTCGGCCCGTTCAACCGAAAACAGCCGACATTTGGCCCACGCGTACAGCAGACCTGACAGAAGCCGGCTGAACGTCCGGCTTCTGTCGAAAAACATTTGCTGATTGTCAGCCAGCAGCGCTGGCAGGAGGGGCAGTTGTCAGAACCTAATTGCTCAGCGGGAAGATTGCTGTACTGACCTTTCATAGTTAGTTCAGCGACTCTTCTCAGTTTGTTTTTTTTTCAGCCCACTGGGTTGAACGAAAAAAGATCTGTGTGTACCAGGCATTAGATGTGCTAGCAGATTTAGATGGACTTTACTAACAATTTTAAGCCAAAATCCAGCAAAAGTTTTTTTTTTTTTTTTTTTTTTTTCCTTTTGCGATTAAAGGTTTTTCATAAATTAATAAAAACTGACCATTATAAGCACTCCTGTCAGTGTGATATGGTTTGTTCTGTAACTGCCACTGGACTGCTTGGGCTGTTAAATTAAAGGAGAATTATGACCAAAGCTCTTATGACCTTACTTGTCCTGTGGATCACAGGAGTGCACATTATTTCTGCACTATTATGACCCAGATTCAGCCGACAGCGGGCTAAAGCACACAGAGCAGGTCCAGGCTCTGCAGGGATCCCAAAAACAATGCCCAACTTGCAGCTGACTCGGGCTCTTAGCGGTGCACTGAGTGTCTGAGCAAGCCTCTCCCACCCCCTTTATAGCCTGGCGAGCGCTGGAGGGGCAGAACACTCTCTGCTCAGTGAAGACTGAGAACTGAGCCATCAGCAGTTATGTGTTCACTCAGTTCTCAGACTTGGAGCTGGCGGAGGACAGCTGCAGCATTGGATTGATGATGCAGCCATCTAGATGAGTATGATTTTTTTTTTTTTTTTCCTGCACATCTCTTTAAAGTTGAGAAATAACAGGCTGGCCATACATTGATCAAAGTTCAGCAGGGACCACACTATTTTCAATCCATGCAGGGACACACTGGTTGTACAGAAATTAATCTACTGATTGACTTCTGTACAACTGCCCTGTTTTTGTCCCACTTGATCAGTTCTGCAGGCTTTAGCCAGCAATGCAGATCTGTGTGTTCTGATGGCGGGAAGCTCTCCTGTCGTCAGAATACAATAGCTCAGTGTGGAGGATTCAGGTCAGGGTTTTTTGTTTTTTTTTCCCTTCAACCCTTAGGTTGAAAAATATGGAAAATGAATAGACTCCCATAGGTTGGCGTGTAAATTGCCATCATCCCTCTAAACATTGAAAAGTAACAAACCTCAGAAATGGGATTTTAAAGGCAATAATGAAAAAAAAGAAAATTGTATAATGAAGAAAATTATATATATAAAAAGTACAATTTATTGATACAAAATACGAGTCATAAAAACAGAATTCTTATGGAAACAAACCACAAGAAAAACATATATGTACATGCATAGAAAGCATTACATAATTATAGACAAAGGTGGTAGACTCCTACTACATAGGCATAAACCATCCAAGTGGGTAGCCTAGAAGGTAAGTAGTGAAAAAGTCCAATGCGTTTCGAAAGAATGCATACAATTATAATCTTCATCAGGGACTGTTACCACCTCTGAAACATAAAATATAATATGAATATGTTAAAGTACAGAAATTGTATTTTACCATTAAAGCATTAATTATGGTGTATAATGAACACCTCTCAATACAAAAAATATATAAACAATCGACTTGCATATCAATTAAAATTGATCTGGAGAAAGAAAACCCTCAACACCCAGAACTCGTCCTGAAGGTTTGTATGCGCCTTTCATCATACAAAAGGGCCGTGGGGTGTAACGCCCAACAAGGGCATCAAAAAAAGAGGAGATCCAATAATTCTCCCAATTGTTATAAAGGAGGAACCTGGAATCTGAATTTTAATTTCAGTTAGAATTAGGTTGAAACATACTGACTCCTCTATTGGCTGACTTACTGGCCAGATCACCAGGCGAAAAGAAAAAAAACAAGTCTAAACAAAGAATACTAATGCAGCCACCACATCTGCTAATTGGTAAGCTGCAATATAATACATTTTTATTTTTGGTCTTAGTATTGATGTAATTTGGACACGTGCAGGGTTTTGTTTCCATACATTTTTAAAAAATGTTCTTCAAAATCCACTATTCTGTGCATGCAAAGTGTTCTCCCCTTTAGTGACTGATACAGTAAGTAATGGAGATGCTGGGCTTACCTACCTCTCTGTATTGCATTCGAGATTAAAGAATACTAAAGCTGCTCAAAGACGGGTAGTTGAGCAGAGATAGCCACACACACTGATCAAAATTTACCCAATGCCTTCTGAACCGGCTGAATATTGATCCCTCTCTATCCAACTCAATGGACCTCCTGTAAAATCAGTTGTGCACGTATGGTGGTCTTTAGATAATGACTTGATCAGTGGGGATAGGGAAAACTGACAGCGCCATTATAGAAATTTACATGTTTTCCTAATCACATTTAGATTATAGGGAACTGTTTACTGCTAAGCATCAGCATTGGGACATTGCCAGCACTATGTGTGCGGTGCCATGTTCCTACTTGGGAAAACAACAATTCTGTATAGGATATACATGGTAGTTCTAAGAAATGTTATGCATGCGGCTTGTCGTTTAAATAGCAGGAAAAAGATCATACGAGACTTTTTCAGGGGTCAATAAATCAATTTGTGACTTTTGATATCCTGATCTTTTATGGGAATTTCTGTAGCTGTCTCAGCAGGATTGTGATTAATAATGGCTATTAAACATGATCTAAAGAAAATTGTTCAGATGTCATCTTGCCCCCAGCTCCCCAAATAATCATGAAAAAAAGCCATTACTACCAGCTATTTTTAAATAGATATAGCTGCATACTGTGCATTTCAAAAGTATAGTGATATATTCGCAAATTTCACAAGCGATCCTCAGAACAATTGTAGGATTGTCAAATCTAAGGGCAGGTCCATGGCTGTATAATTTTTTTTCCTCTGTAAACTGATATGTGAGTAGATATCAGTAATGTGTGGAGAATGGGCCATTCATCACTCAAGGCCATAAACACTTGGCTCTGAAATATGGCTTTCTGCTTCTCATTGCCATTTACCAGATGGGTCTAGAGTCAGACTGAACTGTCATTGCTGCAGGGCCTTTGCATTGAGCCAGTGCTTTCCAACATGGACTTCCTTCATCACTTGATTTTAATTTATCTTTGATGTTATGGTCTGGTGTAAGGCTGCAGGCTATTGATTGAGATGACCGCTTTCCCGCCAGAAAGGTACTTGGCAGACATTTAGGAGGACAAGGTGCGGGATGTGTTCTTGTCATTAAAGCAATACCTGAGGGCACTCCAGTAACAGCTGCTTACATTGGACAATGCTGAATGATGGAATCTAATGGCAATTGCTTAAAGAACAAAACACCTGTGATTAGAAACAAGTTCCAAGACGATAAACTCGTTAATGGCCGGTTTCCTAGCTTGCCTTAGTAAATGTCTGCTTCAGTCAGTACCTTCTCACAGACTGACTTTACAATGTTGCACTTGCCTCACCATTCCAGAAAGATGACCTAGATGAGAATTTTTTACAGACATACTTGTCCATTATACAAGGACAGGCTAATTCTTTTTAGTGCAGACTACATTCTGTGATGAATGAGGATTTCCCTCTGTTAAAGTGTCTGCTGTTTGTATTTTCTTGTGGGCTTAGGTCTCGCTGTAGGGAAAACGCTGCGTGTACTTGATGTGAGCATTGCTGATACGTGACCTCCTGCCATTCACATCTGTGTTCTACTAGAAACGTTCCTCCTCGCTGCATTGTATGTACGGATCAACTGGGGAAAAAACAAACTACTTAGGCTGTTTTTATCTTTATTAAAAAAAGTCTTGATAAGGTTTCAAAATCATGATCAAATAAAAAGCTTCATTGTCGTCATGCAATTTTCAGGCACATAAGCCAAAAAACACACGAGCGCTATATATATATATATATATATATATATATATATATATATATATATATATATATATATATATATATATATATATATATATGGTTTAGGAATGTGTCTATGGGAATGTTTGACCATTCTTCCAGAAGCGCATTTGTGACGTCAAGCATTGATGTAGATGAGAAGGCCTTGCTCACAGTCTCCGCTATAATTCATCCCAAAGGTATTCTATCGGGTTGAGGTCAGGTCTCTGTGCAGGCCAGTCAAGGTCCTCCACCCCAAACTCGCTCATCCATGTCTTTATGGATTTTGCTTTGTGCACTGGTCCAAATCATTTTGGGAAGGGGGGGGGATATGGTGTGAGTTTGTTTTTCAGGGGTGCTTGGCCCCTTACTTCCAGTAAAGGGAACTTTTAAGGCGTCAGCATGCCAAGACATTTTGGACAATTTCAAGCTCCCAACTTTGTGGAAACAGTTTGGGGATGGTCCCTTCCTGTTCCAACATGACTGCGCACCAGTGCACAAAGCAAGGTCAAAGTGCCCAAAGAAGAACGGTCAAACTTTACCATAGGCACACTCCTAAACCTTGTGGACAGGCTTTCCAGAAGAGTTGAAGCTGTTAGTCCGTAGGGTTCAATACTGAATTGGCCCACCTTTCCAGCTCTAAGTTCATATGTGTGTAAAGGCAGGCGTCCCAATACTTTTGACAAAAGTGTGTGTGTGTGTGTGTGTGTGTGTGTGTGTATATATATATATATATATATATATATATATATATATATATATATATATATATATATATATATATATATATATATATATATATATATATATATATATATACGGACCTGCATGGGTGGGGTGCAGGATGATATGGACCTGCATGGGGGGGTGCAGGACGATATGGACCTGCATGGGGGGGTACAGAAACCTACTTGTTCCTGACAGAAATCTAGTGAGCTTTTAACTTCCTGATAAATGTTGTACGAGGACAGTTCTATTTCTGCTGCAAATCACAAGCAGGGTTGTCAGCTCTGATCTCCCCTGAACTACAAAACACTTTCTCCCATATGTTATGGAGATAAGGAGAGGGGATATTTTATTGTCCTGCAAGAGAGAACTGGATAGGGCTGACAACACTGCTTGGTATTTCAGTGCAGCAGAGGCATGGTGTTAGGGCAAATAAGTTATAAGCATCCTGGATTTTTGACAGGTCAACAGATATATTTTCCTGTACTTTGGGATGGTTTAAAGCAATGTTTCTCAACTCCAGTCCTCAAGTACCCCCAACAGGTCATGTTTTCAGGCTCTCTATTATTTTGCACAGGTGATTTGATCAGTTTCACTGAGGGAAATCCTGAAAACATGACCTGTTGGGGGTACTCGAGGACTGCAGTTGAGAAACACTGCTCTAAAGTACCCAAATCTGGTGAAATGTAAATGTATTGCAGACGTGTACTGCATATTTATTCATTTAACATTTGTACTTCAAAGCCCATCTCCAGGAAAGTGGCTAAATACACATAACTACAAATAAGGTAGCTCCATAGGAAGTGTGTGCTGGCCATTCAGTTCTTAGATTTACACAGCTCTGCCATACAACACAGTCCTGCCTTGCTAGAAGACCTAATCTCTCCTTGCTGCAGTTTAATTTTCATCTACAGGTCTCTTCCCCCATCCTCGCTCTGTAACTTAGAGGAACAGCTCACATATTTGTAATAAAAACATCTTTGCCGTTCTGAAGCTTCCCTCCAACCACTTTGCATATTATTTTATATATATACTGTTATTCTGTACTTGTCAAATATGCTGCAGAAATCTCCCTCCACTGAGTCTGGCTGCAACCATTTTAACTGTGGGCAGCTGAAGCTGCTGCCTGTTCACTTCCTGGATTTACACAGACACACAGAGGCACACCTCCAGCTCTGCAGCTTTAATTGGCCCTCTTATGATTCATTTCCCCTCCCTTCCTGGAAAACTCTGAGTGGGAGCTGTGCATGATGTCATAAGCCTAGGCTTTTTACCAGATAAGAAACAGGAAGTGGGCTGTATATGGTATTTACTGGCAGAAGAAAAATTTAAAGTTAAAACAAGGGAAAAGGATTTAATAGATGGAAAGTTGAAAAAATGACTGAAGGTCCGCTTTAAGTGAAAGGAGAAGTGGCACCCTGAAGAGTTTGTTTCTGTCACTCTGTTGTCTCCTACTGTCAGCATGCTTCTGCAACAATTCTGATTGGATCCTTGTGCTGCTTCTTTCCCCCAATACTAGGTCAAATTTAGGTACGTTCTCTGCTTTCATGCAAAAAATAAATTTTGTATCAGTATTTATAGAGCTGCATTAAAGTGGAATTCCAGTTTAACCCTAACTGCTCCTAAAACTGTCCTATTCCCCCCCCCCTCCTGTGCTTACTAATCTGTGTAAGAAAAACATATATACTTAGCTATTTTCAGAGCGATCTGGTGCGATCAAGTGATCCCCCCAATGTCAGCAAGCTGTGGTTCCTAGGTGTGGGGGGGAGCAGTGACATCACCAATAGGCTTCAATGGCTCATCCCTTGCTGGCGCTCCCTCCTCTCCCCTGAAGTAGCAGACTAACCCAGGGGAGCCAGATCACGTGACCGAACTGGAGCAGCCTGAAAATAGGTAAGTATGTACATCTTTCTTTAGGAGGTGGGGGTGCGTTTTAGTTCTGTATCGCTGTGACTTGGCACTAGTCACCTTTTAAGGTGAATTTATTGTTGCTGCCAGGCTAAAGATGGGTAACGTCAAAGAAAGCAGATGTGAAGGTGGCAAGTTCTTCCTGATTATGTGCAACTCTGGCTATTGCCAGCTTCAGGCATATTCTATAGACTGCCAGTTAATGCCGTGAAGGATTTCTGAGCAGATGAAAATAAGGCTTATTTATATGTTGATGAAATCTGCAGGGGAAATGAGTAATAACCCTGGTAGGACATGAAGGCCTGGGTGAGTACCTGCATGAGGCTCTCCTGACACCTAATCAGAGTGCTGATTAATTCCTCAATCTTCAAGGTTGTATGCTACTTTTTCCTGATTCCATTTTCATATGCATCTGTACAAGCCAGGCTGTCATTCCTTTTTCTCGGGTTGGGTGGTAGTAAAATTCATTCATGGAATTCGGATGCTACAATGGTTGCTGTAATAACTGCACATCTGTCATTAACTGTGCCTAGCCAGGTATCTGTACTTTACTTTGATGTCCAGCCGAGTAAACAGGCTGATCACAGTAATGAAGCCGAATGTGGCTTGTTAAAGTGGATGTACTCTGAAGCAACCCATAGATGATCCGATGTGAATGGAGGAATCTGAGCCTTTATACTCTGACAGCGGGAGACTTCCCCACTCTCAAACTGATCAGCGCTGCTGGCTATAGTCTGTGGCGCTGATTGAGTGAGAAATATCCGATAGGCTGGTTGTACATTGGTAGATCGACTTCTGTACAACCAGCTTGCCCTGCCCATACATGGATCTAAATTTTGATCTATGTATGGTCACCTTTAGGCAATGGCGTCCCTGGGGGGGGGGGGGGGGGCAGCCTGACCCCCCCCCCCCCCACATTATGCTGTGCCCCACCATGTACCGCCCCAATAAAACAAAAAATCAATGTCTAAGAGGGAGAGAGTCCCCAGTCAGCTCCTGCAGGTGATTCCTCCCCCTCCCTCTGCTCACTGACACTGCATAATGCGAGCGCTCACACAACCATGGCCACCCAATCTGCTCCTTCCCCCTGCATCCTCATTGGCAGGGAGAAGAGCAAGTTGCAGGAAGGACTCCACCAGGACTCTGTTACTGAAAAAAACAGACTGATTTCTCAGACCAGCGCTGTCAATAGCAGGGGCAGGACAGCAAGAGGAGGTTGGGGAACCCCACAGTGGCAGAACACCAGGGCCCGGTGGCAAGACAACCTTTGCAACCCTGATAGTTCTCCCACTGCTTTGGAACCTTATACTTTCTTGGTATGCTGGTGACATATATCTCTTGTTTTCTGCCACCCTGGGGGCCCCAATACAGTAGGAAGGGAACTCACTGCAGAACATGTGAAAGGGCCATTGTGGGGTTGTAGTAAAGGACCCCAGGAGATATATGTATATATATGTATATGTATGTATGTATGTGTGTGTGTGTATATGTGTGTGTGTGTATGTATGTATATATATATATATATATATATATATATATATATATATATATATATATATAACCCCTACTTTTGTTCCTGTCCCCCCATGTGCCCCCCCCTAAATATGAAAGCTGGAGACGCCACTGCCTTTAGGGAACGGTTAGAACTTCTGTCAGGTGTGTGGTTTTTTTTTTTTTTTGTTTGTTTGTTTTTTTATCTGCTGTCAGTATACCTGCTGGATAGTTTTTTACCTTTCACTTTGTCCTGATGACCATTGTCGTTAAAATGGAAAATGTTGGGAAATCCAAAGTTTTACAATTCTCACCAGAACTTCAGGAGGAAGCAGATCCTCTCTCGTTGGGATTATTTATTATTTCCTGTTGTCTCTGGAACAGGAAACATAGGGGAATGTGCCAATGTGACACAGACAACAAAAATGTCAAAGCTGTCAATGTTTGGTGAATGTTCCATTAACTGCTTTGCATGCACCCCAAGAAAGGGCACTTTCAAACTGCCGAGCTGCGCTTTGGCCACAGCTTTAGTACCGGCGGTTTTCATGTGGGTTACCCGTGTTTTCCCATAGACTTCTATTAGATTGGGCATTTTTGGTGCTTTTTCTGAAAGTGCCCCAAAAGTCTGGCATGCTGCATCTTTGGTTTTGCTTTTAAAAATGCACCAATAGACTAGAACGATCTATAGAAAAGCGCGGATAACCTGCATGAAAACTGCGTGTACCCTGCGCTGCAGCCAGACCACAGCCTGGCAGTGTGAAAGCGCACTAAATGTATACCCAATAGATTGTTGCATAGAGACTAAGAATTTGTTGTCTAAAAATACAGTAACCCTAGAAAGTGTCTTTCCAGATTAATCATAGAAAAGAAAATGGGCCAATAAAAATATGGCTTGTGAGTTAAAGTACAACCAATAAAACCCTTCTACTCCAAGCAGTATGACGAGACGCTCCTGCCCTTAATAATGGAAAAGCAGTTGATCTGGGTCAATGAGGTTAAACTGTTGAGCAGATTGCAGAGCAATAAAAGTGATCTGTGTCAGTCCGGTGCGCCTGTGTAGTCGCAGGTCACATTCACTTGGCTAGACCTCCTTTACTCTCTCATGTCTGTCTGCAGCTCAGCATTATCCAGTACAAGTAAAGACAGCTGACAATAAAGGCTGATGTTATTTCTAACTTTTCTTTACCAGTTATGGAATTCTGTATATGTTAGAACAATTGACACAAGAGAAGAGCAGCTAAGACTTCAAATCAATGTTTAGCCATTTGATTACATTAGAAGAAACACTATTGATTTGATGTCTGCAGATAATCCTTTAAGTGTATTAATGGCATAAGTGGGAGGACAAATATACTTAGGACCATTGCATCCTCTTTTTTTTATTTTTTATTCAGGAATGTTTCTTAAATTACATTTTGTACAATTTTTTTTTTTTTTTAATTGGCAATCACAGAGAAAGCTGAAGCAATGCCTCCCTGTCCTAGCTTCCCATCGGTAAAGTTGCCACTGTAAAAAGATAAACTAAGGGCAAGTCAGTAAAAGTGATGTCTAGTACACGTTCCGCACTTGAAGCCTGACTTTCCTACCACTGTATAGCAATGTAACAAGGAAAGCTTTCCACCCGATGTCCTGCTCTTGGAAGTAGCCCTGCACTTTGGTAAAGAAAAGCTAGCAATATAGGCTGAGCAAGAGGAATCAATAGATTTTCCATACCACAATAAACATGACTTGGAGGAATCTACACTCTTGGCTATTGTATTCAGACACCCATGGCTGTCTGAGCATCCGAGCAGTGACTGCATCTGATTGGATGCAATTGCTGGTCAAATTTTCTCCCATCTCGTTTGCTTTTTGTTGAGCTAGGTGGTGCTGACAGCAGTCTGCATTTTGTCTAAAATGCAGTTTTTTAGTTCTAGTCGTATTTTAGTCATCTTAATTGTTTTTTTTAGTTGTGTATTAGTCAACTAAAACTTCCAGTATCATAAACAAACAACAAATATTGCTTTGTGACAAACAAAAACAAAAAAAGAGAGACAATTTTTTGAATTTTTTTTTTACTTTCTGCTATAATACATATCCAAAAAAATATATATATAAAAAGACAAATGGATTCATCAGTTTAGGCCGATATATATTCTACATAATTTTGGTTAAAAAAAAATCGCAATAGGCGTATATTGATTGGTTTCCGCAAAAGTTATTGCGTCTGCAAACTACAGGAGAGATTTAGGGACTTGTATTTATTTTTATTGTTTTTAATGGTAATGGCAGCAATCTGCGATTTTTAGCGGGATTGCAGCAGATAAATCTGACCCCAAATTACACTTTTTGGGGATCAGTGACATTATTACATTGATCAGTGCTATAAAAATGCACTGATCAATGTAAAAATGTCACTGGCAGGGAAGGGGTTAACACTAGGGGTGGTGATCAAGGGGTTAAGTGTGTTCCCTGGGTGTGTTCTAAATGTAGGGGGGAGGGGTAGGCTCACTGGGACATGACAGAGATCGCTATTCCCGATCACTGGGAACAGAAGATCTCTGACATGTCATTAGGCATAACGGGGAATCACGTTGTTTACATAGGTAGTTCCCCGTTCTGCCTCTGTACACAGCAATCGCTGGTTGCCGGCAGGCATCGAGTTCGAGGGACCCGCAGGCACGCTTTGGCCCGCTAGCCTCCTTGCATGGATCAGTGTACAGGTACGTCGCTTCGTGCAGAAGAGCTGACTTGCCGCAGTAAATGTACATGAGCAGGTCAGCAAGTGGTTAAAATATATAAAATAAAACAAAAAAGTAAGCCATTATGGTACATATTACCTGAATATAAAAGCCCTAAGGCCCCTTTCACATGTGCGGATCCGTATGATCCCCGCTGAGCCGGCGGATGACAAGTCCATCGCTGCACACTGTGCAGATCTCCGCTCTCTTCTACGGGGGGGGGGATCCGAAGATTATGGACTGCCTGTCCATTTTTCATCCGATCGGCCAGACGGATGGAAAATAGGATATCCATCTGTCTGGATTTAGCGGGGCGGATCGGATGGCAGTGGACATGTCACCGCTGACATCCGTCTCTCCATAGAGATGTATGGAGTGACCGTTCAGGTCCATCTGAACGGTCCGCACGTGTGAAAGCCTAATGCCCCGTACACATGGTCGGATTTTCCGATGGAAAATGTATGATAGGACCTTGTTGTCGGGAATTCCGACCGTGTGTAGGCTCCATCACACATTTTCCATCGGATTTTCCGACACACAAAGTTTAAGAGCAGGATATAAAATTTTCCGACAACAAAATCCATTGTCGGAAATTCCGATCGTGTGTACACAAATCCGACGGACAAAGTGCCACGCATGCTCAGAATAAATAAAGAGATGAAAGCTATTGGCCACTGCCCAGTTTATAGTCCCGACGTACGTGTTTTACGTCACCGCGTTTAGAACGATCAGATTTTCCGACAACTTTGTGTGACCGTGTGTATGCAAGACAAGTTTGAGCCAACATCCGTCGGAAAAAATCCTAGGATTTTGTTGTCGGAATGTCCGAACAAAGTCTGACCATGTGTACGGGGCATTACAGTTAATAATGAAAAGAAGTCTCAAGTAACCTCTTTGTAAACAAACAAGAATATTGCTTTTTGACCACTGTTAATTTTGACATCAAATTTCGATTGAGTTTTAATCATAGTCTTTTGACTAAACTGCCATTTTAGTTTTAGTCATATTTTAGCCATCTGAATAGAAACAGAATTTTTTATTTTGATTTCATTTTTGTCACTGAAAACACGCAGCTGATGAAAAACATGACAGTATTTTCTTATAAGAAATGAAAGTGATTGCGAAGTCTCGTTTTTTTTTCTGTCTAAAAATAACAAATATGTTATACTTGCCTACTCTGTGCAGTTGGTTTTGCACAGAGTAGGCCAGGAGAGCCTAAGAGGGACCCTCTTCTTGGGTCCCTCTTAGGCTCTCCTGGCCTCTCCCTCCTGTTGCGTGCCCCCACAGCAAGCAGCTTGCTATGGGGATACCTGAGCCGAGTCGCAGCTCCTTGTGTCCATTCGGGCACTGAGCCCCCATTCGACCCCGCCCCCTCTCTCTCCTGATTTGCTAACTGACTTTGACAGCAGTGGGAGCCAATGGTGCCGCTGTTGTGTCTCAGCCAATCAGGAGGAGGGTCCCGGATGGCTAAGGCACTCATGGACATTGCTGGAAAGAGATGGGGCTCAGGCAAGTATTAGAGCATACTGGGGCAGCTGCTACACACAGAAGGCTTTTTATCTTAATGCGTGAATAAAATTAGGATGCATTAAGATAAAAAAACCTTCTGACTTTATAACCACTGTAACTCTGGGTGACAGGGCCACCCATAGCTTGAACTTTGGCCAGTTCAGCAGAAATCGCTCTAAATTTGAGCTGTGTTTGGCCAACTTAAGTGTCGCCCTGTATTCTGCTGTGTCCTGGGACCCTCCCCCCCTTCAAATTCTATACAAATATCTACATAATAAAGATCAGTATTTGCATAAGGGATGGCACACCCAGCTCTATGCTGGCCATGCACTAGTAGCATTTCATTAGAAGTGTTACATTTGTGGAACATTTGTTGGATTTTCTAATTGTTAGTGGGGAAAAATTGACATTTGTTTTCAAATGCAGTGATGAGAAATTTTGAAGGCGCACAATGACCTTTTTTCTCAAACAAATTTCTAACAGTGGTTTGGGAAAGTCCATTAATTTAAAAGCCAAATGTTAAAAGCAAATGAAATATAGAATTACCTTTGAACGACATTCGTGAAGTCATTGAATGTACTAAGAATTTTTGACAAATTTTTAGACGGAAATTTATTTGTGTATGTCCAGCTTTAGGCCTGGCAATTGGCCACATTATATACTGCATATACTGGTGAAAGAGGAGCATACATACGTTCCCCCTACCTGGGAGTACTATTGTGTCTTGGCATTTTCACAAACCTGGGTAAATGAAATTGAACATGGGATGAAAAAATGTATTCAGATATTGCCCTGCTGTCTCCCTATTGGTCAATGGGACCTCTATTCGCATTTAAACAGACACTGTTTTTGGCTTCAGGTGTATTTTTCTGTAACCAGTAAACTCCCCAGCATGTTCTTCTATATGTCCATGCACACATAGGCTGTTATCAGCATTTTTTTGGCAGGGGCATTTTCTGGCAGGGAAAAAAAAAAACCTTGGTGGGGTTTAAGAGGAGTTTTTCAGCTGTAAAGATGCTCTAACTCTGATAAAAGCTTTAAACGCTGCTATTTGGCATTTGAAAGCATTTTTTAGCCATAAGCTTTTGTGGGAGTATAATTTTGCTAAAAAAACACAGCAGCTAAAAAAGGCCTCAAAACTCATTCTACAGCTTTCTATAGCTAACGCTACTGGCATTTTTAGAACGTCGTGTGCATAAGGCGTCGGGGACTCATTAATGACATAACTTCTGGAGGATGGGAGCCAAAGCGCACTGAAGGAAGACACGGCACCCACAGCCGGAAACCTGGAACCATCAGTCTTTTTTCTTCTGACTTATATGTAGAGTACTCATCAACTGTACAGACCACCAAAAGAACACTTGTTGCCTCCAGTAGATTTGGCCAAAATAGTCACATGACACAATGAGTGGAGCGTGTACAAAAAAGGTCACTATTTAGGCATGCCTAAGGCAGCATGATACCTACAGTGCCTTGAAAAAGTATCCATACCCCTTTTCCACATTATGTTATGTTACAGCCAAAAACATTAATGTATTTTATTGTGATTTCATGTGATAGACCAACACAAAGGCACATAATTGTGAAGTGAAAGAAAAATGATATAGGCAAAAATTTCACTCTAGATGTGCAAAGCTGGTAGAGACATCCCCAAAAAGACTTGCAGCTGTAATTGCAGTGAAAGGTGGTTCTACAAAGTATTGACTCGGGGGACTGAAATACAAATGCACACCACACTTTTCACACATTTAATTGTAAAAAAAATTGAAAACCATTTTTTTTTTTTTTTGCAAAATAGCTCAAGCTCTGTCAGATTGGATGGAGAGCGCCCGTGAACAGCAATGTTTAAGTCTTGTCACAGATTCTCAATTGGATTTAGGTCTGGATTTTGACTGGGCCATTCTAACACATGAATATGCCTCAATCTAAACCAGTTGTTCTCAACCTGGGGGTCGGGACCCCCTCGGGGGTCAAATGATGATTTGCCAGGGGTCACTGAATCCTGGGCTGTTCCTGAAGCCAGCACTGCTCTCCCAGCCTTTTTGTGGCCGCCCAGCAGGGCTGTTCCTGGAGCCCGCAGCTGCCCACTCAGCCTCTTCGCATCCGCTCATTCAGTTTATGGCATGACTGGGGGGACAGAGACTAGAGGTCAGCTGACTCGTCAGGAATGTGAAGTAAGAGGGGCTGGAGACCCTATCTCCTGATTTTGGCATAAGTGTCACTGCTACGAGACACCACAAAGTCGGAGACACAGTATGTAACACTACCTGCGACTATAGCTGCCATTAAAAGTCCCCACTACAGTTCTCAGATAATTTACCTTGATCAAGAGCACCTTAGTTGGCTGATTAGAACTTCCCCCAGCACTGCCACTGATCCCAACTCCCCCCAGCACTGCCACTCATCCCACCACCAAGGAGTAAGAGAAGGAATAAAAATAGAGAATACATGGAAGGGAGAGGAAAAGAACGGGAGGAACAAAGAAAAAGGGAGAGAAAGAACAAGAAAAAAGGCTAGTGAGAGGGATGGGGGAAAAAAACAAGAAATTAGGATAGAGAGAGAGAGATAAAAGGGAAAGAAAGGAGAACAAAGAGAAAGAGTGGTACATCCTAAAATGTACCATAAGGGGTTTTAATACTGTATGAGTGGAAGGGACTCAGGGAGCGCTAAATGTCCGTGGGTTAGGGGTGCAAATTACTTGTCTTACCTTGGGTGCTGACAACCCATGCTACGAAAATAATTTTACTGTTAGGGGTCCCCACAACTTGTGAAATTTTATCAAGGGGTCACGGCACTAGAAAGGTTGAGAACCACTGATCTAAACCATTCCATTGTAGCTCTGGCTGTATGTTTAGGGTCCTTGTCCTGCTGGAAGGTCAACCTCTGCCCCAGTCTTAAGTCTTTTGCAGACTCTAACAGGTTTTCTTCTAAGATTGCCCTGTATTTGGCTCCATCCATCTTCCCATCAACTCTGCCACCACCATGTTTCACAGTGGGGATTGTGTGTTCAGGGTGATGTGCAGTGTTTATTTTTCTGCCACACATAGTGTTTTGCTTTTAGGCCAAAATGTTCAAATTTGGTTTCATCTGACCAGAGCACCTTCTTCCACATTTGATGTGTCCCCAACATGTCTTCTCACAGACTGAAAACTGGACGTATGGCTTTCTTTTAACAATGGCTTTCTTCTTGCCATTCTTCCATAAAGGCCAGATTTGTGGAGTGAACAATCTGTACACAGGACAACCTAATGGTTGTCCTGTGTACAGATTCTCCCACCTGAGCTGTGGATCTCTGCAGCTCCCCCAGAGTTACCATGGGCCTCTTGGCTGCTTCACTGATTAATGCTCTCCTTGTCCGGCCTGTCAGTTTAGGTGGACGGTCATGTCTTGGTAAGTTTGCAGTTATGCCATACTCCTTTCCATTTTTGGATGATGGATTGAACAGTGCTCTGTGAGATGTTCAAAGCTTGGGATATTTTTTTTATAACCTAACCCTGCTTTAAACTCCTCCACAACTTTATCCCTGACCTGTCTGGTGTGTTCTTTGACCTTCATGATGCTGTTTGTTCACTAAGGTTCTCTAACAAACCTCTGAGGGCTTCACAGAACTGTATTTAGACTCAGATTAAATTACACACAGGTGGACAACATTTACTAATTAGGTGACTTCTGAAGGCAATTGGTTCCACTAGATTTTAGTTAGGGGTATTCGAGTAAAGGGGGCTGAATACAAATGCACGCCACACTTTTCAAAAATTTGGAAAACTATTTATCATTTTCCTTCCACTTCATAATTCTGTGCCGGTCTATCACAAAAAATCCCAAGAAATACATTTAGGTTTTTGGTTGTAACATGACAAAATGTGGAACATTTCAAGGAGTATGAATACTTTTTTAAGGCACTGTAAATACAGCCCTCAACCACTATCTACAGTATAACTGAGTCTACTGATCACTTTGATATGCAGTATTCATCTCTGGATTATGAGACTGTAGGCCACACCCACAACAAAATACCTTACCAAATAAAACAATTAACACACAAAACATGCGTTTTGGCAAAAAAATTGCCCGCGGCACCTTTATTGGTTTAAACAATGTATTATCCATAACTTTTTTTTATTATTATCATAATAACATCATAAATTAAACAAAACGGTTTTCTTTCTGCTCAGTTATTAGAAGTTATCGAGCAGTAATCCACATATATTTAAATATAAATAACAGTCCCCCCTAGAAGTCCAGGGTGACCCAACCACGTAAACGTGCTCGCGGCTGGTGCGGGGGGGAGGGAGCACCTGTCTTCTTTCAGTTCCACAGGAAAAGAGGGAGAATCCTTCTCTTGGTACCTTTTTATATAAACTATCCCATGTGTTCCAGAACCAGGGTTCTGATTGGGTCATCCCGAATTCCCTAGTTTCTCTTCTTAAAGGGGCAGCCTCCTTAAATACAATCCCCCTATAGCTATAACTGTGTACAACTAAATTTATTCAATTAATTAGCTCAGGGTGGGGAGGCCACAGCCTCAGGAAAGTGGGCCCATATTGTGCCCCCGTTATTCATTCTTATAAATCAGTGCTTGTGTTTTAAAATAGTGATGGTTTCACCTGCAGTGAATGTCAAATGAATATCACGAAGTATAGGTGTAAGTTTGCTTCCCAAACTGTACCTCCTATAGTGAAATGACTAACTTGAAACCACCTGGGTGATTTTCAGGCATAAAAGTAGAAAGCAGGTTATTACAGGTTGTCGTGATTAGTCATACACACCTTTTAGAAAATTCCGACTATTACTGCAATCACCTGAGATGCTGCAGATGTCCATGGGAGGATCACAGCTAATAAACCATTGTAGTAGTGCAGGTGATTGGAGGGTTATGTGCAGGTTACATTTTGTTTAGTTGAAACAATGCTACAGTAGCCCATGAAGATTTGTCCCTTAGGTCCTTGTTTTTATTTTTTTTATTTTTTTTTTACAGTAATAAGAAAGGTCATTGGTGTTAGAAGTCATCAGCGTTAATGGGAAGATATTGTACGAGGCACAGTCATACATCACTTTCCATCTTAGCAGCTTAACAAGAGCACATAGGAAACTGGATCACTCATCGGTAGCTGACGGTGCATTAAATCTCTGTACTGTGCACTTCACATAAATCTCCATCTGTGCCATATTTTTCTTAATGAAGAAACGCACGAGTAAAGCAATAGGACTTTTTCCTTTGCCCTTTTTTTTGCTATAAAGCAGGTCAGTGTTTTTGGTTATTAAATAACTGCTTATGAGGGATATCCAAGTAAAGTCAGATATCCATATCTTCTGATACATTCTGTGTCAGTGACTCAAAGCAGAGAAGAGGCTTAGCCTGACGGCTAGGAACCTAAAATTTTCAGACTGAAGTCTGCAATGGGAACCTTTTGCTCGCCTTTTTTTAATGTATTACGGAGTAATCTGAAAAGTTTATGCTCCAGGCAAAACACATAAGACATTTTTTTATCTGCATGTCTGACCATACAGTTCTGATATTTATACAGCCCTCTCAGAGCATAACCAGACTAGTGACCTGACTTTCTCTAATGCAACTAATTCAACTAAGCCCATTCAGCCTATTGTTGGACAGGGTATGCCTGATGGTTCCCTGTGGCCCACATATCTTTTAAAACCCTGAAAGCAAGTGAAAATAATCGGCACTGTGGGTATTTTAAAACCCTCACAAAGGCTAATCCCTCATATCAAGAATCCACAGCCAGAATTTCCATTGAAAGACTGGGACAGCTTTTGTTTTTGCTTATAACTTTTAATAAATACTTTTGAAAAAAATACTACACAATGGAAGTCCTATCTCTTTCTATGAGGATCTAACTATCAACAGCTGACGAATCAACTTTGGGAAAAGTGACCAGGAAGACTCCCTTGGATATCCTTACTGGGTGGAGTGAGCTGCTGAGGCCCTACAGACCACAGATACCATGTGTGGACCACTAGGAAAGATACCTGGAACCATCCCAGGCTATCTTTACATGCCCATTACCCCTGCAGGGGTGCAGGGAGCTGGTGAGTGGGGACCCATCAGGGGGAGCACAGAAGTCACTAATTCCCTGAACACAAGAGTCACTTGAGCACTTTGGACTTTTTTTGTTTTTCGTTGGTCATTTTGGAGCTTCACAAATAATTTTTTATATATATTTTATATCTTCATGCTGATTTTTTATTACGGTTTATGACTACACATATGTGTCACTGGATTTTGCTGGTTTTGGGTTTTATACATTTTTGCACATAATGTATATATATTTTTTATCTTTTGGACATTAAGGTTTTTTTTATGGTACATGGATCCCATGAGGTTTATCTCTTAAGGTTATTCTTATGCACACATATATATGTGAGGTTTATTGGGATTCACTTAATTTATTTTTATCTGTGTAATACACATTTTTTTTTCTTTTTTGCACATTGGTATGGATGCATGGACAGTGGTGGGGCAGATGTGCAGGAGGGTAGTACAGTGGGGGGGGGGGGGGGGGCAGATGTGCATGGTGGTACAGTGGGGGGGGGGGGGCAGATGTGCAGGGTAGTACAGTGGGGGGGGGGCAGATGTGCAGGGTAGTACAGTGGGGGGGGGGGCGCAGATGTGCAGGGTAGTACAGTGGGGGGGCAGATGTGCATGGTGCTACAGTGGGGGGGGGGGGCAGATGTGCAGGGTAGTACAGTGGGGGGGCAGATGTGCAGGGTAGTACAGTGGGGAGGGGCAGATGTGCAGGGGGTACAGTAGTGATCTGAGGCGTGAGTGTGCATGATGTTAATTTCTCACTACTAGAGTAGTTTACAGCATTTACTGTATAAAAAAAATCCTTTTTCGTGATTGAGAGTGTGAAGTTTGAAATTTTTTGTTAGAAAATCGGCACGCTCAATTTCTTTGAAAAACATTTTTCGGCACACTGTGCTCAAAAGGTTGCCACCCCTGCTACACAAATCTATCAGTTTGTCAGCTGATGAATCACTTTATATTCCAAATACAATTATAATTTTCATTTCCCGCATGCAATACAGTGGAATGCTATGATTGTTGTGACAACTGTAAACTTAATTGGCTTATTACAGCTACAAAAACAAATAAAGCTGAAGTAATTGAGCGCTGTTAATTTTCTGATTACTGCTTTAGAGGACCCTGTTGTCTATAAATGTAGCCAATCTCATCTTGGTTAGTTTTTGAAATTAGCCTGTTCCTTCTTTCTCAGCATCTTCCTCTTCTCTATTTGACAGGCTACAAGATGACAGCAATTTAGTTACTTTGTTTCCTCTGCTGTCAGTGAAATAGCCAGAGACACCTCACTCATTTCACCAGCCGGCTTATAAAATGCCCTTGTCTCTTGTATTTCCTTAACAGGATAACTGGCAGAAAAGCATCAGAATGCCGGAAAACAAAGCTGACCGATTATCTGAGAAATCAATATTATTTTTAATCTTCCTCTTGTTTTTTGACGTCTTGTTTCCCATGAAACATCCTGCGGCATTCTAAATTAATTCAAAAGCATTTCAGTAGATTAATTGAAGAGAAAAATCTTAAAGGAGACCTATCAGATCAATAAAAAACACTCCTTCTGAAAAGGCTAGTTACCAGTCATGCTGATCTTCGGCTTCTTTTGAGCAGCAGTCCCAAAATGTGTATTGTTTGAGTATTTGAAACTATTGGAGAGGTTTAGCATTACTAGCAGTTTTTGAAAGGTGTCAGCAATTTCTGCCTCCATATTTTTTTGAATGGAGTAAAACTGAAGTGGGTATATGAGAACTGAACAAGTAACGCTTCATGCACACGAGACGCTGTGAAACGCGCATTCAGAGGCAGTTGGACACTTTTTTTTTTTTCAACTGCCCCTGAGCTCATTCAATGTTATTCTATGTGTCCATGTACACAGTCTCGTTTTTTGGCATTTTTAGACAGTTGTGTTTAACCTCGTTTTTCCAGAAGCAAAAAAACGGGTTCAGACGCAAACGTTTTCCACGTTTCGGACGCCAAACGTGGCTAAACGCCGGCACCGCGTTTAGCTGTGTTTGCGCTTATAAGTATTTTTAAAGGAACCCTATCTTTTGGACCAGAAAACACAGAAATATGATGGTAAACTGCAGCAGAGAATGACATTTTGCGACCAGACTTTGGGGCCCCATATCTTGAGGCTACTTGGTGCTAGGAACCCAAATTTGGTATGCAAACACAGTGGAACTAGCACTACAACATATCCAAATTTGGAGTTCCTAGCACCAAGTGGCCCCAAGATACGGGGCCCAAAAGTTGGGTCGCAGAATGTTTGCAACCTGAATTTGGGGCCCCATATCTCGGGGCCACTTAGTGCTAGGAACCCCAAATGTGGTTTGCACATACAGAGGAACTAGCACTACAACATATCCAAAGTTGGGGTTCCTAGCACCAAGTGGCCTCGAGATACAGGGCCCAAAAGTTGGGTCACAAAATGTCATTCTCTGCTCTGCAGCAGAGAATGACATTTTGCGACCTGAATTTGGGGCCCCGTATCTCTGGGCCACTTGGTTCTAGGAACCCCAAATGTGGTGTGCAAACACAGAGGAACTAGCACTAAAACATATCCAATGTTTGGGTTCCTAGCACGAAGTGGCCCAGAGATACAGGGCCCCAAAATCGGGTCGCAAAATGTCAAGCACTTTTCTGCAGCAGAGCATGACATTTTGTGACTCTACTTTGGGGCCCTGTATCTCGGGGCCACTTGGTGCTAGGAACCCCAGCTTTGGATATCTAGTAGTGTTCCATGGTGTTGGCACACCAAATTTGGGGTTCCTAGCACCAAGTGGCCCTGAGATACGGGGCCCCTAAGTTGGGTCACAAAATGTTCATCTCTGCTCTGCAGACGCTTCTAGACGCAAACGCGGTAAAACACCACATAACGCGGCATGCAAACACGGCAAAACGGGCGTTTCTAAACGCCGGTCTCGGCTTTTAAAAATGTGTTCAGCAGGGTTTGCACCGGCGTCACGTGTGCATGAAGACTTGGTGATCATTGTACAACAAATCTACCTTGGCTGTTGGATACCCCAACTTTGCTTCCTTTGTGTGTGTGGGCATATTTTTCTTGTCAGTCTTTTTTTGTTTATAGCGCAAAAAATAAAAACCGCAGAGGTGATCAAACACCACCAAAAGAAAGCTCTATTTGTGGGAAAAAAAGGACATCAATTTTGTTTGGGTACAGCGTTGCACGCCTGCGCAATTGTCAGTTAAAGCGACGCCGTGCCGTTTTGCAAAAAATGGCCTGCTCATTAAGGGGCTAAAACCTTCCAGGACTGAAGTAGTGAATTGGACGCCTGGTGATGCAGCAGTAACACAACAAGGTGGGGGACGTGGCGGCAGCAGGTGAGTGGATGCCCACTAACAGGCGCTGCCATGATGGATCTGAAATGACAGGACTTATTCTTGCTGGTAGTTAGTGTGAAATGACTATTGAGGAATGTATTTGAATGAATTATTGGTTCCTGAACTTTAGCTTTACAACGCGCCTTACCAATGCATCTGCATTGCAGGGCATCACAACGCACAGTGCTGCAAAAGCAAGGGTTGCATATGCAATGATCTGTAATGATCAAGTATGGCTGCCCCCGTGTGCATATATTGCTACAAACAAACAAAAAAATAGTACACACTAATATTTACATCAAGCCAACTACGTTCACACAGTTGCCTAAAACAAAAGAAAAGTGTGAAAACTCCTACCATTTTTTGTAAAATGACTTGGATTGTATTGCAGGGAAATATCCATCTTCTTTTCACCATTTTCTTTATAATCCCTCTTCTTCCAGACTAGTAATCCTCCTGATGGCAGGTTATAGCAATATGACAATGGGTGACCGCCTCTGGAACTTCACCAAGACGAGAGAGGCACTTAAAATGCTTGGCAAGGATTTGATGATATGAATGGCAGAGATGGCACCATTCATGTCACAGAGCTGTGAGCCAGGAAATTTGATTTGTCGGCTAGTTATGAGTCACCTTGAAGTTTGTCCCACTCAATGATCACAGTCACAGTGCGATTGTTCCCGGTACAAGTAGTGATACTTCTTAGAAATGTGCTGCTTGTAACTGTAGTGAGAACAGCAGCATCCTTTGATGGAGAAACAGCTGCAGTCTGTTTAAAATCTAGATCTAGTTCTAGAATGAAAAGTTGTTGTTTTGAAGTCTAACAATAGTTCTAGCGAACATCTGTGCATACCTGGAAGGACACATCACCTATTACAGACTAGCAGTAGTTGATGGAATACGTAACGCTATATCGTGCTTAAGACCAAGGGAAGCCACTTTGGATGCTCTTGCTTTTTGTTTCTGTAAAATCCAATGCAATATGGCAACCTGGAAATATTATTTCTCCTGTGTGCGGTGGGCTCACTGACTTTCCCTCAAGTCTGCACTACAAGTCCGATTTTAGGCATCCTCTGCAACAAAGTATTCATTTTTGTTGAGATGCTTCTAAAAAGTTGATGATTGTAGCGCTGTTTTAAAATTATAAAAATTTTTTTTAATAATCATGTTAAACTTGCTCTTTGCAATGATAGCTGCTTGCTTGCTAGGGGGGCAGTCGTGCGCACTTCTGTGGCACGTTGTGCCATGTAGAGCAGGTCTGGGCCCCGCTCCCTCTTCACTGGCTGCTGCTGTGTCTGAGCAAATGAGGATGGAAGTGAGCCTTCGTGCTTTCATGCACATTGTTGGATCGGGCTCAGGTATGTATTTTGGGGGCTATGGGGGGAGGGACTGCATGCAGAACGTTTTTTTTTTGTTTTGTTTTTTTACCTTGCTGCATAGAATGCAGTAAGGTAAAAATAAAACTCTCTGCCTTTTACAACCACTTAATTGCTTCTAAAAAGATGTGAACACTGCAAGTGCATCAGATGATTAATAATGAAAAAGTCCTCCTCATTCAGATTCACTCTGTACATTAACAGCTATCTCTTCAGAGCAGAAACGGGTAGGAATCCAATGTTTGTTGAAAAATCCCTGCAATGTATTTTGGTCACCTAAAAGGGAATGTTTTATTAAAAAAAAAAAAAAAAAAATTGTGTCGTTACTCTTTAAACTTATTATGGCATTAGGGTTATGTGGCTACTTTTATTTATTATTTTTATAGTAGCAAATGAAAGGTCCTCAAGGCATAAGAAAGCCTAAAAGCACATGTGTTCTTTGCATATATTTATTAAAATGTACCTCATGGTTACAATACAGATTGATGTCATTATCTGTTAAGCCAATCAAACAGTGGAGGCCTGAGGCCTGGGTTGGTCAGTCGGCCAGTGCACTTTCGACATCCATGGCATCACTGGCGGCTTGCCCCCGCTCTGCATCTTATGTCTCCTCCCTCCTCGGCAGCCAATCAGAACACTTCTCCTGTCGGCCAATCGGGAAACGGGTCTCAGACCCACTTCCTGATTGGCAGAGAGGAGATTCAGTGTCAGAATAGTGAATATTGATTCACTATTCTCATATACCTGGGTGGGCTCCGAGCGCATTCTTCCCCCCCGAGCCAACCCTATTACAGCCTCTGGCTCTAATCGGTGCTTCAAAAACACCCACCCAGCATTGGAATTCATACATCCAGCGCCCTGAAAGGGGCCGGACACATGGATTGGAGGGGGGGGGTTGCCCTTAATGGACCGGCCGCCTCTGATCCTAACATTGTATAGGGTTTTCACAATCTGTTGCATTGTTTTCTTTGTTTTGTGGGTACACTTATGGGACTGTACACTGATTACTTCCACACTTTAGGTTTTAAGTTTGCTTAGAAATTCATAAATATAACTGTAAACATATATGCTTTTGCAAAATTACATATCTGTTTTTTTTTTTTTTAATTTAGTTTTTTTTTTCCTGTCTAGCCTTGTATATACTACACTAGCAGTTTGTTAATGATGAGGCTATCGGTGTATGTAATAGTGTTCCGCATGTTAAGATAATTTCCAGTGTTTCTGTTGGAGGTGTTTTGTGTTTGATCGGTTCTTGGCTTTAGGCTGTACAATACTTAATATTCCATACAGGCAGGGAGGCTAACTCCTTCCATCCCCACAGTTACACCATCCCGGAGCACTGAGTGCTTAGAATCAATCAATGTAACAGCAGCCTATGAAATGCAATTGCTTTTTGCTTTCTTCATCCAATATTGTTACAGTATTATCCAGGGATCACTGTAAAGCTTGCACGTTATATATGCAATAGTGATTTTTCTACACACAAATCAAATAACAGAATAAAACAATAAATCTGTCTTTTGTTTAACTTGGTGCTTGTGTCAGTCATTTAGATACTTTTTTAAAGGAGCAGTAGCATTGGTTTAAGTAACCTGGATATGTTGAAGGATGTACTAACCTACATTAAGGCCCCATTCACACCTCAAACGCTGGAGGAGATAAAATGATTCTCTATGGAATTTGTTCACATCTCCACTACAAGTCGCCTGAAGCTCAAAACCATTCTGGAGCTTTTTTGTGGCTCAAATCCTGCAGATTGGTGCTTTTTTGATGCGTTTTTTTTTTTTTTGTTCCGTGGAAATGCTCGATATGAGTGTGTTTTGTGCGTTTTTGAGCATCTTTCTGCTCAAATGCAATACTTAACCACGTCACACCCAAGGACGTCATATGACATCCTGGACTGAGTGGGGTTATCTGAATGATGCCTGTAACTGCCTGTGCTTCCTTGCACCGTAAGAATAATCATAGCGGCAGTTCAGCCCCTTGATCGTTTTTACAGGCCATGGGTCTCCCGCTGCCCTCCGGTGCTTCTACCAGCTCGCCAATCGCATGAGTAATCTGTCGGCTCCGGAAGTTTGCCATAAAGATTTCCGGTGACTAGATGGTCCACGGTAGTCTCTATGATATTTGTAGGTCCGGTGCTCGCAGCTTTAAACACGGCTGTGTACTCGACAGGAAAGGCCGAGACTAGAGCTTCACAATTAATCATTAAAAAAAAAACGTGATCTCGACTCGCCTCCCCTGACGATCTCTCCTGCAGAGGTTGCCGATTCTTTCATATAAACAAAGTGGAGAGGCTTTATCTGCTCACTCAGCTGTCAAAAGAAAGCATCTGGGCATTCTGCCAAGTCTTTTAACTTGAAACATTGTAACTAAGCTTCCTTCTTAGATCAAAGGGATAAACTTCTGTGTAAATAAATAATCTGGGCAGTCTGACAAGTTTTCAACAACATGTAAATGCAGGAAGTTTAACCACTTAAAGTCTAAATGTTTTTCTGACACTTCTTTCTTAAGTTAAAATCAATATTTTTTTGCTAGAAAATTACTGGGAACCCCCAGACATTCTATATATTTTAGCAGAGACCCTAGGGAATAAAATGGCAATTGCTGCAATATTTTATGTCACACTGTATTTGCCCAGCGGTCTTTCAAATGCATTTTTTTGGGAATAAATACACTTAAATTAATAATAAAAAAAAAAAAAAAAACAGTAAAGTTAGCCCAATTTTTTTGTTTTAATGTGAAAGATTACGCCGCAAGAATCGTGAGAGAATCGTGATCTATCTTCCAAGCAAAAAAATTGTGATTCTCATTTTAGCCAGAATCGTGCAGCCCTAGCCGAGATTTTTTTTTTTTTAATCTCCACCTTTTTAATCTCGGCCTTTTTTTTTAAATCTCCGTTTACATTCCTTGTAATAGGAATAAAATTTGCTGCTTTAGTTTACTTAGGAACATTCTTATTGTATGAGTGCATTTTCTCCACAAGTTATGGAAACTTGGTTATGTCTATATGAAAGTATAACGCTGTTCCATATTGATGGGAGATTTTCCGTTCTCTTCACTGCCCCTCTCCCAAGCGATCTAGAATGGTGAGTGCAAGACCCTTGCAAGTCTATTGTCCAGCAGCAGGTTATGACATGAGTGAAAGACAGAGTGTGAGTGTGTGTGTGTGTGTTTTCTTAAAATTATAATGCCAAATACCATGTTTGCTGAGCCCTGCTTGTCCTGTCATGTGACATCCCTATGCTTCCCTTCCCAAGTAAGTGAGTACAGTGGGAGGGACTGAGATTTCTCTCTGAATGCAAGCTAGCAGAGGGAGGTCACGTGTATGCACAGCAGGGCTTTGCAAAGAAGGTATTAAGCATTATAATTTTAGGAAAACACACACACTGTACTGAGCAGGGACCTAAAACAGAGGATCAAAGTAAATTATATTTTTGTTACCCCAAACACTTCATATTTCTGATATGTGTCTGCTGTACCATGTACTTGTATGAGAAAGTATCCTGTTCTCTTTGTATTGCTTCCTTTGTGTGAAATCCCTGGTGATCCTGCCAGTCCCCTTGCTTTCCTATTAAAAACTGAACACACTAAGCAGGAGAGCACACCGTGGTCAGTAATCTAGCTATGCTGGGAACTCTGTGTACTCTCTTCCAGTGATCAGACTTGTCCCCCCCCCCCCCCCCCCGTTCTCCCCTGCTGCACAGCCATTCACTGGGAAGCTCAGTGTGCTGCTGCTTCTCCTCCCTCCAGCTATTATGCAGCTGAGAACAGAGGGAATGCGATCACTTATTAAAAAAAGGAAGGCATTTATAATCATATGTTTTTCTTATATATTTATACAATAATGTTTTTGGGTTACAACCACTTTAAAAGAAGCTTTATATTTTACTCACCAAATGGTTTGTAATGTTTGGCCAGTCATTTTTGTGAAACCACAGGCTGTTAACAGCTCCTTTTGCAGCAATTTAGGTTTTCATTTCTTTGGATTACAGAAGTTTTTACAATTACCTTTTTTGTATTTTCATAAACTGGTTGATACGGTGTAGCATAGTTGTGCTACATTTTATTGGAATGTCTGTACCATAGAAGGCTTTAGCCGCTGAAGTAATAAATCACACTTACTGTGACCCAACTTGGACTTGGGCCTTTCAGGCAAGCGGGATTATCAAAATAAATGTCTTTCCTGATTACTTCACATGACCATTTTAAGATAAGTGCTGTGTAAGTGGTGCTGATGCTGGTCATCTGTACAACACTGCTTGAAACTGATATATTACCAGTAATATCCACGAAGAAAAAATATCCATCTTTCATGGCTCTCGGTCCACAGCAGGACCTTCTCTGATGATTTTTTTTATAACACGGGGCTTTCCTGCAGGCCAGCACTAAGTAAATGGACTGCAAACCTACTGTGACTTAGATTGCCTGATTTATTATGTAATGATTGGTGTAGTATTAAGCTGCTCTACAATTCTCTATCTTTAGGATTATGTATTTTAAAAAATGAAGACAATTTAGAGCATAACTCAGACATTACCATTTATTTTTTGCCCTCCCAACCTTTATCTTTCTATTGTGGGGTTATGCAGTGCTCATTTTTACTTTGTAGTTTTAAACGTAAACTCCCCTCAAATCCAGACAGCTTGAATTAATACTCGGGAAGAAATACATTAGCAGTGGATTTTCAAATGGACTTGAAAATTTAGTCCATTGAAAGTAGCAGTTCATTTTATATGCAAATCTTGGCTTTTTGTTTGAGTCTTGGGTGACTCTGCCTTACACCACCTTCTGCCCTTCATATTAAAATGCCGATAGGAAGGCTGAAAACGGCAGAAGGGACTAAGGCCAAGCTTGCTAATTACAGGGAAACTGAGATTTTACGCATACTTTTAGCAGTTTTGCTCATTTTTACATATGTTTTTTACTCTAGGAAGCCTTCTAACTATGCACTTTAGTCTGAACTCTTCAGGTTTGGATAAGTATAGTCTATTTTTAATATCTTTTAGTTCTATTAAATATAGATAATTGTAAATTAGCCACTAGAGGGAACAAACACCCAATTTTCATTCATTCTGTGCCTCCTTAAAGTGTCACTAAACCCACATCATAAAGAACTAGCAATAAATGTTGACATGCTGTTTATACTCAGTCACTATGAGATTTTGTTTTTCTGTATTCTGCAAAAAAAAACTTGTTGATCCTGCTGTTCTCTTTTGTCCAAGTCCCCAATTTAGCTAGGGATGTTGCAGAACAGTGTTGGCAGCGCTGCACATGCTCAGTTTTCATTGAGTTTCTATGCTGAGTCTTTATTTTGCAATAACAAAATGTTATTGCAAAATAAAGATTTTATTTATATAATATATATTTATATGACAATTTTAAAACCATTTATTCATATTAATCATTTATTTATAATTTATATTTATTATATATTATATATTATTTATATTTATACTCTGTATCCCAAAGACAGTTTTTTATATTGAACATGTGACCAGTAGCAGAGGACTAGACGATCCTCCTTATCTTTTCCTGCAGACAGGCTGGGAAAGATCTGGGTCATGTGACAACTCCAATATCGATTAGAAAAAAGGTAGTTCGATTTTTTTTAAAAATTAAAATAATGACAGTGCTATAATCCATAGACAGAAATAGAAGGGATGATGATGTAAATTATACAGTGTGTTTAGTATCACTTTAACAACTGTTAATATAGAATATTGAACACCGGGGTGGATTTGATTTAATTCACCATTTAAATTATGACTTAAATCACTAGTAAAAAGGCTTGATTGAAATTAACTTGATTTTAAATCATAATTTTTAAAGAGAACTGTCATCTCTGTCCTACAGCGGCTCCTCCTCTGACCCGCTGTTGACTCCCCGACAGTCCCATTCACTTTAATTGGACGGTTGGTGATGTGGCAGTGACACAACAAGGTGAGGGACGTGGCGACAGCAGGTGAGTGGATGCTAACAGGCGCTGCCATGATGGATCTGAAATGACAGGTGCTCTTTAAATGTAAGGACTCATTCTTGCTGGTAGTTAGAATCTTTAATATTTGCAAACAAAATTAAGGTTTCCCATTTAGTATAATAAGCTGTCAGGTTAGTAAAACTGCGATATCAGAACCGATTCAGTCATACAGTTTTTAATGTACATAGATTTGCAAAACAATGGGATAAAGGAATATTCCTGAACTTTGTTTTTATCTCATGGTTACTGTGAAATTGTGTGAATGCATCAATGCAGTGCATGTTATCTCAGCTTGCAGAGCTTGGATTCATTGAATGAGTTTTACCAAAAGTGTAAATATTACAGAATTTACAGCCTCATGCTACAGAACTAAGCTCAATTTCATGCTGAATAAACTAAAATATTAATGTATCTTAAATGGAAAACTATCTTTTAGATTTTTACTTCAAAAGCATTTTATTAAAATTTGATAAAAATCCAAAAAATCTGATTTTAAATAAAAGCATTGATTTGTATCCACCCTGTTGACTACACAGAGGGGAAATTGTTTTGGTCAGTTGTCCAACTCCATAGCCTTGCATTGTGCAGAAAGGCAGTTAGAACAATTAAGTAGCACTATAATCAGAGCCTGCATATGAAATTAGCAACTACGTTTTTTTTTTTTTTTTTTTGGTTTTAAACATTACTGCACATTATTAAGGGCCCTTTCACCCAGATCAGTTTTTCTTCCTTTTTGCCTTACCAAAAGTGGAAGAAAAATGAATGACTATTAAATCACATGGAACTCTACACCAGTCAGTTGCTGGGTCCATTGCGCTTTTAAAAATCATGCTTACTGCATTTTATGTGGATGTTCTGTGCCGAAAAAAAATGCACATGCACATCCCCATTAAAATGGAAAACGTATCAAAACACACCCGCCTTTGCATTTTTTGGTGCATTTTTTAAGTCACACGTCCATCTTTTGTGTTTTTGTTCTTTTTCACAGGTGCAAAACTCACCAGAAACGCAGCAAAAACATGTTTTTACTGCGTTTTTGAAATGTCAATGTCAGTGTCAAACTGATTTATTTGTGCATGCATATGTAAAAAATTTTGTTGAAATGAATACACATTCCTTCGGTACAAAAAGTTTTTTGCTTTTATCAGATTATTTCTGTGCAGACTACAGAAATTTATTCATTCATGGTTTTGTCTTTCAGCTTCATCTAGCAGCCCTGGCTTCTTTAAAAGGAGACATAGTTGAGCTGAACAAACGACTACAACAGACAGAGCGGGAGCGTGATATCCTGGAGAAGAAGCTTGCCAAGTCTCAGGTAGGAGGTCTTCACCACTTTTAGGAGACTTGGAGTTTTTGGCATAGTCACTTCAGTGGTAGAAAGCCATCCAGCCCCCGTGATCTGAAGGTTGTCTTTGGTTTCCTGTTCACTTTTTCTCCCCCGAGTATGAATGGAAGCACAATGTTTTTCTAATCATTCACACCTGCTTGTTATGGGACTGTGTCTAAAATAATAAATGTGTTCTGAAAGCATAAGTGGTTGGTCTCAAACAAGGCTATAAATAGATGAAATTTCCTTATTTTTATATGATAACTAGTGGTTCAGCTTGTCATCATATCTTTTTAATATTCTTTTGAATATGTATTATAGGGTGTGGCTGTATTGTGAAACTGACGATTGCAAGGTGTTGCTCACTGCAGGTCTGCTCACGATTATGGAAGGATTCTCTGATGAAGGTAGCACAGGTCTTTAATTATGTGTCAATCTTGTATAGCTGACTTGTGAAATCGTCGCTGTATAGGGTGTGGCGAGGACAAGAGGTGACTGAAAATGTTGATTCTATCAAAAACAGAAGTTTACACCACGGTAGGAATTCATAAGACTTCACCGAAGAACTGTGGGAATCTTTATCTCCCGCTGATAAAATCTTAGTGATCAGTGCTTCGGGTTATTTGCTGACATAAAACCAAGCACTGAGAGGTTGAATGTGCAGTTGTATTTAGATATATGAAGGTATTTTTCAGCCTAAAGCTGCGTTCTAGTCTAACAAGCAGTGAGAAGCATCACTACCATGAAATAATGCTCTTCTATATAATATAAGGGGTTAAAGGGATGGGTTTTTGGCACTGGAGATTTTATTACTTGTTTCCTCTGGAGGACATAGAGTAGCTGCTCCTTGCACACGGTGAGTCTGGTAAGTTTTAATACTCAACCACCCAAGAAAGCGAATACAACTTTTCCTTTCATTGCTGATGGATTCTATTAACCAGGAATGAACGTCGGCCAGTTCAACAGGGACATTCCGAGATTCGATCCATGTATGGGCAAGCTGATCGACTTGGCTACAACCAGTCTGTCGGATTTCTAGCATGCAATTATTGCCTGCATATAATCACTATGTTTCACCTCTGCCTCCCCCTCGACTGGAGGGATTTCCCCATCAACGCAGTCAGTGCTTGCAGGAAAGAAGATCGCATCATCTATAGCCTGCTGACAAATGTGCCTTCTTACTGGTACAACTTCCTTTTAGCGTTTTGCACTGCAGTCCTGAGAAGATCATAGAATTAGCCTTTCCTTCCACAGTCTTTTGCACAGATATCTTAAAGTGGTTGTAAACCCCCCGCATATACCCAGTGAAGTGAATAACCTCAGTTGATACATGGAGATTAAACAAATCTCCCTCTTCCTTTTCATATTCAGGTTTCTAGCAGAAGCCTGAATCTTTTCTCAGCTGAAGAAACAGACCCGAAGCATGATGCTGCCACCACCATGCTTCACAGTGGGTATGGTGTTCTTTTGGTAATGTGCAGTGTTGTTTTTGCCCCAAACATATCTTTTGGAATTATGGCCAAAAAGTTCAACCTTAGTTTCCTCAGAGCATAACACATTTTCCCACATGCTTTTGGGAGACTTCAGATGTTTTTGCCAAATTTATCCGGGCTTGGATGTTTTTCTTTGTAAGAAATGGCTTCCGTCTTGCCACTCTACCCCATAGCCCAGACATATGAAAAATACAGGAGATTGTTGTCACATGTACCACACAGCCAGTACTTGCCAGATATTCCTGCAGCTCCTTTAATGTTGCTGTAGGCCTCTTGGCAGCCTCCTTGACCAGTTTTCTTCTTGTCTTTTCATTAATTTTGGAGGGACGTCCAGTTCTTGCTAATAACACCGTTGTGCCATATTTTCTCCACTTGATGGGGACAGTCTTCACTGTGTTCCCTGGTATATCTAATGCCTTGGAAATTCTTTTGTACCCTTCTCCTGACTGATACCTTTTAACAATGAGATCCCTCTGATGCTTTGGAAGCTCTCTGCGGACCATGGGCTTTGCTGTAGGATGTGACTAAGAAAATTGTCAGGAAGACCTACTAGAACAGCTAAACTTTATTTGGGGTTAATCAGAGGCACTTTAAATGATGGTAGGTGTGTACTGACTCCTATTTTTAACATGAGTTTGAATGTGATTGCTTAATTCTGAACACAGCTACATCCCCAGTTATAAAGCCTCATACACACGGTACAATTGTTGGCCAACCGAGCGTCTGATTTTGTCTTAAGGGTGTGTGCCAGGATCTTGTCTTGCATACTAACTGTACACAATTGTCGTGCAACAAACACGAATGTAGCGACATACTACGAGGAATTTCAGCTCTTGAGCGCCACCCTTTGGGCCCCTTCTGCTAATTTTGTGTTTGGTGAGCATTGATTCCGAGCATGCGTGTTTGTATTTTCGACTTTTGTGTGATGGATTTGTGTACTGACCATACGAAAATCTGACAACAGACCGTTGTCCGTTGAAAATTTACTAGCCTGCCATCCAACATTTGTTGGCCGAAAGTTGGACAACAATTGTCAAAAGGAGCGTACGAACGGTCAGATTTTAGGACAACAGTCTGTCAACAGACAAACCCCTGCCAACAATTGCATCGTGTGTACGAGGCTTTAGAGGGCGTGCACACTTATGCAACCACATTATTTTAGTTTTTTTTACCCCCCCCCCACTTCCCCCTTAAAGATTTCAGTTTGTTTTTCAATTAAGTTGTACAGTTTATAGGTCACATTAACCACTTGAGCCCCGGACCATTATGCTGCCTAAGGACCAGAGGTCTTTTTCCAATTTGGCACTGCGTCGTTTTAACTGCTAATTGCGCGGTCATGCAATGCTGTACCCAAACGAAATTTGCGTCCTTTTCTTCCCACAAATAGAGCTTTCTTTTGATGGTATTTGATCACCTCTGCGGTTTTTATTTTTTGCGCTATAAATGGAAAAAGACCGAAAATTTTGAAAAAAAATGATATTTTCTACTTTTTGTTATAAAAAAAATCCAATAAACTCAATTTTAGTCATACATTTAGGCCAAAATGTATTCGGCCACATGTCTTTGGTAAAAAAAATGTCAATAAGCGTATATTTATTGGATTGCGCAAAAGTTATAGCGTCTACAAACTAGGGTACATTTTCTGTAATTTACACAGCTTTTAGTTTATGACTGCCTATGTCATTTCTTGAGGTGCTAAAATGGCAGGGCAGTACAAACCCCCCCCCAAATGACCCCATTTTGGAAAGTAGACACCCCAAGGAAATTGCTGAGAGGCATGTTGAACCCATTGAATATTTTTTTTTTTTGTCCCAAGTGATTGAATAATGACAAAAAAAAAAAAAATATTTACAAAAAGTTGTCACTAAATGATATATTGCTCACATAGGCCATGGGCCTATGTGGAATTGCACCCCAAAATACATTCTGCTGCTTCTCCTGAATATGGGGATACCACATGTGTGGGACTTTTTGGGAGCCTAGCCGCGTACGGGGCCCCGAAATCCAATCACCGCCTTCAGGATTTCTAAGGGTGTAAATTTATGATTTCACTCTTTACTGCCTATCACAGTTTCGGAGGCCATGGAATGCCCAGGTGGCACAAAACCCCCCCAAATGACCCCATTTTGGAAAGTAGACACCCCAAGCTATTTCCAGAGAGGCATATTGAGTCCATGGAATATTTTATATTTTGACACAAGTTGCGGGAAAGTGACACATTTTTATTTTTTTATTTTTTTTTTGCACAAAGTTGTCACTAAATGATATATTGCTCACACAGGCCATGGGCATATGTGGAATTGCACCCCAAAATACATTTAGCTACTTCTCCTGAGTACGGGGATACCACATGTGTGGGACTTTTTGGGAGCCTAGCCGTGCACGGGACCCCGAAAACCAATCACCGCCTTCAGGATTTCTAAGGGTGAAAATTTTTGATTTCACTCTTCACTGCCTATCACAGTTTCGGAGGCCATGGAATGCCCAGGTGGCACAAAACCCCCCTAAATTACCCCATTTTGGAAAGTAGACACCCCAAGCTATTTGCTGAGAGGCATGGTGAGTATTTTGCAGCTCTCATTTGTTTTTGAAAATGAAGAAAGACAAGAAAAAACTTTTTTTTTTTTCTTTTTTCAATTTTCAAAACTTTGTGACAAAAAGTGAGGTCTGCAAAATACTCACTATACCTCTCATCAAATAGCTTGGGGTGTCTACTTTCCAAAATGGGGTCATTTGGGGGGGTTTTGTGCCACCTGGGCATTCCATGGTCTCCGAAACTGTGATAAGCAGTCAAGAGAGAAATCAAAAATTCACGCCCTTAGAAAGCCTGAAGGCGGTGCTTGGTTTTCGGGGTTCCGTACGCGGCTAGGCTCCCAAAAAGTCTCACACATGTGTTATCCCCGTACTCAGGAGAAGCAGCAGAATGTATTTTGGGGTGTAATTTCACATATTCCCATGGCATGTTTGAGCAATATATCATTTAGTGACAATTTTGTGCAAAAAAAAAAAAATTTGTCTCTTTCCCGCAACTTGTGTCGCAATATAAAATATTCCATGGACTCGACATGCCTCTCAGCAAATAGCTTGGGGTGTCTACTTTCCAAAATGGGGTCATTTGGGGGGGGTTTGAACTGTCCTGGCATTTTATGCACAACATTTAGAAGCTTATGTCACACATCACCCACTCTTCTAACCACTTGAAGACAAAGCCCTTTCTGACACTTATTGTTTACATGAAAAAGTTTTTTTTTTTTTGCAAGAAAATTACTTTGAACCCCCAAACATTATATATTTTTTTAAAGCAAATGCCCTACAGATTAAAATGGTGGGTGTTTCATTTTTTTTTTTCACACAGTATTTGCGCAGCGATTTTTCAAACGCATTTTTTGGGGAAAAAACATACTTTTTTAAATTTTAATGCACTAAAACACACTATATTGCCCAAATGTTTGATGAAATAAAAAAGATGATCTTAGGCCGAGTACATGGATACCAAACATGACATGCTTTACAATTGCGCACAAACGTGCAGTGGCAACAAAATAAATACATTTTTAAAAGCCTTTAAAAGCCTTTACAGGTTACCACTTTAGATTTACAGAGGAGGTCTACTGCAAAAATTACTGCCCTCGATCTAACCTTCGCGGTGATACCTCACATGCATGGTGCAATTGCTGTTTACGTTTGACGACAGACTGCCGCTTGCGTTCGCCTTAGCGCGAGAGCAGGGGGCGACGGGTGCTTTTTTTTTTTTTTTTTTTTCTTTATTATTTTTTTGCTTTTTTATCTTATTTTTAAACTGTTCCTTTCATTTTTATTTTTTTTTTAATCATTTTTATTGTTATCTCGGGGAATGTAAATATCCCCTATGATAGCAATAGGTAGTGACAGGTACTCTTTTATGAAAAAATTGGGGTCTATTAGACCCTAGATCTCTCCTCTGCCCTCAAAGCATCTGACCACACCAAGATCGGTGTGATAAAATGCTTCCCCAATTTCCCAATGGTGCTATTTACATCCGGCGAAATCTAAGTCATAAAATGCTCGTAGCTTCTGGTTTCTTAGGCCATAGAGATGTTTGGAGCCACTCTGGTCTCTGATCAGCTCTATGGTCAGCTGGCTGAATCACCGGCTGCATTTTCAGGTTCCCTGTTGAGACAGGAGAGCCAGAGAAAAACACGGAAGACGGTGGGGGGGGGGGCATTCCCTCCCACGGCTTGTAAAAGCAGTCTAGAGGCTAATTAGCCGCTAGGATTGCTTTTACATGAAAGCCGACCGCTGGCTGAAAAGAATGATACCAAGATGATACCTAAACCTGCAGGCATCATTCTGGTATAACCACTCAAAGTTGTGAATGGCGTACCTGAAGACAAAAAAATGGTTAACAATAAAGCACAGTAAACGGTAAAGTACAAAAAATTGCATACCTGAAAAGCAAACATGATAAAACATAATAACAATAAAACATTGCAGAATAGAATACAGTAAAAAAAGAGCAGAACAATAGAGAGAATAGAGAGAGAGAGAGAGAACAATAAAACGACAACTATTTTTTTTTATTTTATATATTTTTTTTTTATTTTTTTACACTTTTTTTGTAACTAACTTTTATAACTGTAACCGGTTCCAGGTTCGGGTCTCTCAAAATGCGATGGCATCTTGGGAGACCCTGTGAAAGTGTGTCCTAGTCTGTGCAATGCTGTATCCTACGCTAATACTCAACTAGTGCATAGTAGCGTTCAAAACCTTCACCAATGCAAAGACCAGGATTGTCAGGACAGGAGGGACAATAATAGCGGGTGTCACGTCTATATCCGCGCTTGCTGCAGACACAATATCTTTTTTGGGGGGGTTCGTTGGGTAGGGGTACTCGGGAGGACATAAAGAAAATGCCTCTCATGCAGCCGACTGCATTTGGTTGGGGATGTGAATGGGGGAAGTACGGGCGCTGCAGAAGCGGTGGGTTCCCAATTGGGATTGGCGAATGCAGCAGGAAGGGCACTATGGGCACGACGGGCCTGTGTTTGTCTTTTTGGTGGCAGCGGGACACTACTTGTGCTTGCCACCTCACCAGCTTGAACTGCACTTATGGGACTCGCCACGTCAACAAGTGTTACTGCAGTGCTGGTTTGACTACGACCGGGGTGTACTAGGCCGCTGGCGCTTGCCAGTTCACCAAAACGCTACCAAAAAATCTGTTGGCGATCGCAGGGATCAGGCCTGACTCTGCGAACACTGCAGTTATGCGTTTTAGTCTTTTGTAAGTGACAGTGATCGATCGATACTGCACTTGGGTGGGCTGGGCCGGGCGGAGGGGCAAAACGCAGGTGCTAGCAGGTATCTGGGCTGATCCCACTAACACTGCGTTTGTGAGAACCCTAAACTGCTGGGGATGCTAGTATAGATCTGATCGGATCAGATATTGATCCGTTCAGATACTATACCACTAAGGGAGGCGTATTCTGCGTGCGTGGGTGTTAGCGGTACTGGCGCTAACCTGACGCTGCCTGGGGCTGGTGCTTGCCAGTTCACCAAAATACTACCAAAAAAACTGTTAGCGATCGCAGGGATCAGGCCGGACTCTGCGAACGCTGCAGTTATGCGTTTAGTGTTTTGTAAGTGATAGTGATCGATCGATACTGCACTTGGGTGGGCTGGGCGGAGGGGCAAAACGCAGGTGCTAGCAGGTATCTGGGCTGATTCCGCTAACACTGCGTTTTTGGGAACCCTAAACTGCTGGGGACGCTAGTATAGATCTGATCGGATCAGATATTGATGCGTTCAGATACTATACCACTAAGGGAGGCGTATTCTGCGTGCGTGGGTGTTAGCGGTACTGGCGCTAATCTGACGCTGCCTGGGGCGACGCATATCACCGCCGGGCGATCAGGGGGCTAAACCTTTATTCGGTAATAAACGGCGGGTGCCCTGACACTATAAAAAATAAACGAACTAACCAGCGTCACCCGTAACACTTATACGGTGATCAGTGGTGAAAGGGTTAACTAGGGGGCAATCAAGGGGTTAAAACATTTATTCGGTAGTATATGGGGGTCCCTGTCGCTATAAAACGCTGACGGCGAACCTAAATATTTACCTCCCTAACTAGCGTCACCAGCGACACTAATACAGCGATCAGAAAAATGATCGCTTAGTGACACTGGTGACAGGGGGTGATCAAGGGGTTAAAACTTTATTAGGGGGGGTTAGGGGGGTACCCTAGACCTAAAGGGGGGTAACAGTAACTGTCCCAACACTGTAACTGTCACAAACTGACACTATGCAGTAATCAGAAAAAAACAAAACAAAAAAAAAAAAAACCTGCTGGTGTCAGTTTGTGACGGGGGGGGGGGGGGGGGGGGGGTGATTGGGGGGGGATCGGGTTGTTTAGTGTGCCTGGCATGTTCTACTGTGTGTGTGTAGTGTTGTGCACTCACTCACATGTCTTCTCTCCTCGGGCCGGAACGGAAATTACCGAGCCGAGGAGAGATGACATCATTTCCTTTGCTGCTGTTTAGCATACAGCAGCAAAGGAATGATTCGATTGGCCGGCGGCGATCGCGAGGGGGGGGCCACGAACGGATGGTCTCCCCCTCACCTCTGATCGCCGCTGGACAAAAGACGACCGCCTCGGGCACCGGCCATGTACGTGATTTTGCCTGTCTGTGCCGCTTTGCCGACGTACATCGGCGTGAGGCGGTCGTCAAGTGGTTAAAGGTGGAATAAGTTCTGAAATTATTTATCTGTCATTTTTTTTACATCACAGAAACCTGACATTTTAACAGGGTGTGTAGACTTTTTAAATCCACTGTATGTACTTTGCTTAAATTCCATGCCTGGGGTTTAAGTTTTTTAATAGCTTGCAGATCCCTGCATTTGTCTACTCTCCAGTCTCTTTTTGCAATAATGCCTGCTGCACTCAGTACTGCATGATCTTTGATTCTCTGTTTTATTAGGGACTTCAAAACTGGCTGCAGTGTTGTCACCACTTTTGCGGTTTGCCATTTTTGTGATTTTGAGCACGCTGTTCTCTCCAGTGCTATGCTGTCTGGTATCTTCAGACATGGTCACTACTGTCCCCTGGCTGCCATAGTGGAAACAAGCTCGAAAGAAAATAATAAATGCCCTATAAGAAACAAATACCCTCTAAAAATACCTAAAGCGGTATTAAACCCAAAACAAAAATGTAATATATTGCAGCTTAACAATCATTAGATAGTGGTGGCTGTTTTCACCTGGTGATCTTGCCAGTAGCTCACTACCTGTATTAGAGTGCACCCACTCTGGATGAAGGCGAAAAAGTTACACCTTTTTAGACAGCATTGTCAATCTGGAGTCAGGGTATAGTGTTTGAGTACTTGTACAACTGCTCCGATACTAAAACCGATACCTTCATATATACTCACATACTGTATGTGCGGGGCCGATTTGCAGCCCGATTTCAAGCCCCATCTGGTGGGACTTCGTTCAGTGGTTCAGGGGAAAATGTATGACCTTGGAAATCTAACTTTTTTTAAATCGCACTGCGGCCAGCCTGCACATGTGTTAACTGGCTCCATAGAAAAGCCTTTTGGCTCACATGTCATGCGAATTGGATGCGATTCAAAATGCATCCAATTCACATATATGTGTGAACCAGGGCTGAAAATAAGTATTGGTGATTGGTATCGGCGAGTACTTGAGAAAGTATCAGTACTCATAATTGATCTTAATAAACTTTTACCCCTTCCTGACTTGAACAGCTCTATTGTCTCCCCTGTGGTCAACCACCAGTTGATGATCCTCCTCCTTCTATAGTATCTACCCCTCCATGTATGATAAGCCATGCTTCCTCTCCTTTTTTTTGTTTTTTTACTCCCTTTTTTAGGATCCAAGATTAGTTCTTCTATTCTGCTGCACGATCAGTGATGGCTGAGGAAAGAAGACATGTTTGACCAAATAGGCTTCCATCTAGAGTATTGTCTCATTGGACAAAAAAAGCATACCAATGTGTTGTGAATAACTCAAAGGGGCAAAAAACTATTCAGCCTACATTAATCCATTTATAAACATTCAAATATTTGCTAGTAGCGGTCATGAACAGCCACATTTCTGAAACCGCGTTATGAATTTAGATCTACAAAATGAACTCTGGCTTCATTCCAATGTGTTCTTCTATAAGTGTTCAGACAGACAATTAAAAATGAAATGGTTTTAAAGATGATGTCCAGGTTTTCTTCCACTTTGATTAGTTAGTTTGTACCAAGCTGGCTCAAATTAACAATTAACTTAACCAAAATGTGCGCCCACTGGGCATGCTATATCAACTGTATATAGCCTCAGCTACATACATACAGGGACTGTCATTTACCACTGTGTATACACCCATATATTTGACTCTATATTTACATGGGCTGCTCAGATGTGATAGCAAGGAAAAGCTCAGCATAGAAACTCACTGAAAACTGAGCATGTGCAGAGCTGCCAACACTGCTCTGCAAAATCCTTAGCTGAATTGGGTACATGAACAGAAGGGGGGGATAGAGAGCAGGTTTTTTGCAGAATACAGAAAACAAATCTCAAGTGGATATAGTCACACTTTAAGGCTGATTGTGCGTTAGGGGGGAAAAAACCTGTAGTACACTAACAAAAATGTTATGTGGCTAATCTCATAAAAGCCAATTCACAAATTGTTTTCTGTTGCTTATTTCTAACTATTGCTTTTTATACAATTTTTTTTGTTAGTATTTTGTGTAATTCAGGCTACATGTAGCAGAAATTATTCCATTTTTTTCCGGCCCTTCCTGAGCACGGCAAAGTTAATCTTTGTTGGCTGACAGTGTTCATATTTATTTGTAATTTACTATTCAGTGATTCAATTTCTTGTAGTACAGGAACTGGTTTTAAGAATATTTATGTATGGATGTTTGCATTAAAGGAGAATAGCAATAACTGTTGTTCAGTGCTGTTTATCTATTGCGATCATCACACACATAGGTGTATACTATAATAAATCTCTGTTGCAACAGAAAGGCCCTGACTGCTGTGGTTTAATAATGGTTGATAACTTGAGTTTTTATAGGGAGTACAAGGCCACATGAGAATTAAAATGAGGCATCCATCGTGAGCCTTCTGGGTTTATCCCTATAAATTATCTCAGAAACCCAGGCTGCAGTCACTTGTGTATTTACTGCTGCTTCTGAAGTCTACCAATTTCATCTCACTATCAATCTTCTGGTTGCCTTGCAGTTAAAGCTTGACCTGAACGTAGGGTCAGAGTCTACCTTGTCCAAATATTTATTTATCCCTATTTTAACTATATTTGTCTTGGGACTCATTTCTTTGGTACACATGGCATACCATGAAAGATGCTGGTTGAACAATTCACCAATAAAAAGTTCTGAACATGTCACAACTTTAGGGAGACGTTGGGGTTGATTGTGCAAAATCTGGTGCAGCTGTGCATAGTAGCCAATCAGCTTCTAACACCTTGTTCAAGTAAAGGAGATGCCCGTCCAAAGCTCGTTTGGCTGTACCTCTCCTGTGGATCACAGGAGTTATGTTCGTTCTGCACTCCTGTGACCCGGTCCGGGGTGGAGCAAGATTGCAAAGTCGCCATGAAGTCCGCCCACATGCCTGGATCGGCACCCGGCTCAGGCTCTGAGAGCCGCTGAGAGCCTGAGCCGGCTGCTTCTGCCCCCTCCACAGCCCAGGGCTCCAGTGAGTGAGCGAAAGGGGGGGGGGCAGAGCAGACAGTTGTGACTGACTGTCACCAGCTCTCTGCTCAGGGAACCGTGAGAACCGAGTGATCGGCAGTGTTTGATCGCTTGGTTCTCAATCCTAGAGCCGGTAGGGGACTGATGCTGCATCCACCTAGGTAAATATGATTCTGAAAAAAAAAAAAAAACCATACTTCTCTTTTAGGCTTTGACAAAAAAAAACTCTGGAAGCTGGTTTCTACGCACAGCTGCACCAGATTTTGCACTCTCCAGTTTTAGTAAATTAACCCTATTGGCCTTAAAGCGGACCTTCAGTCATTTTTTCATCTCTCCATCTGTTAAATATTCTGTCCTTGTTTTAACTTTGGATAGTAACAATTTTTTTTCTGCCAGCAAATACCTTATACAGCCCACTTCCTTGTTCTTGTCTGGTCATTAGCCTAGGCTTATGACATCATATACAGCTCTCTCTCCCACTCTCATGAGTTTTCCAGGAGGGGGGTGTGAGTTATAAGAGGGCCAATGAGAGCTGCAGAGCTGGAAGTGTGCCTCTGTGTGTCTGTGTAAATTCAGGAAGTGAACAGGCAGCACAGCTTCAGCTGCCCACAGTTAAAATGGTTGCAGCCAAACTCAGAGGAGGGAGATTTCTGCAGCATATTTGGAAAGTACAGAATCGCAGTATATATAAAATAATATGCAAAGTGGTTGGAGGGAAGCTTCAGAATGGCTAATATGTTTTTATTACAAAATATGACTGCTGTTCCTCATTAACACTTTTCAGGCTTCTCACATACATAAACTGTTTGAAATTCGCACTTAGGCTCCGTTCACATATATGTGAATCAGATGCGTTTTGAACCACATTCAATTCACATAACATGTGAACCGGCAGCCTTCTCAAAGGGTGACTGTGGTGCGGTTTTGAAAAGAGTTATGTCCGGTTCAGGTACGATTTCATGTAAAAATCAAAACTGCACCTGAACTGGTGAACAGAACCGCATCAGACTCCTACACTGAAACCACTGCATGTATATGAACTGAGCCTTACTGATGCTGTGCTTGCTGTGTGTATTCTTTATGTCTTTTGTCAGTGAGTGGTCAGGAGTGTTGGCGGTTTTTATTAGCAGACAGTCAGCACTGCTCCTTCATGACCCCGACATCACCTGGCTGTCTGGATACTGCTTGCGAAGCTTCTATCTGGCACTGATTTCTTTCTTAGGATTCATAGAGGTGAAGTACTATATTATGTAGTTTTATATTTTCTGCAAACCTGTCCGATACCTAAACCCCCACCTTTTGTAAATTACTGGAGATGGATATTACAAGATTTATAAATTTAGTGTTAAAGTGGGGTTCCACCCAAAAAACAAAAATACCTGGAAAAATTCTAAAAAACAAAAACAAAAAAACATTTGGATATTTTTTTTTTTTCACTTACCTCTAAATGCCTGTTGCTAGGTGGTCCCTCGTAGTCTGCCTGTTCCTTAGCCTGGGCTGGTGACATCACTTTCCCCTCGGCACAGGAAGGGCTCCGCTCTGCTCCCTCCCTCCTGTCAATCATCTGGGACCCATTACAGGTCCCAGGTGATTGAGCGGCCAATCACGGCGCGCGGCGCCGCTCGCGCATGCGCAGTGGGTGCCAGGCTGTGAAGCCACAGCCCGGCGCCCGCAGTTGAAATGCCGGCGCCGACGAGCGGAGGGGGGGGACGAGCGGGGCTTCGAATTTGTGGGGGCCTTTTTCAGCAGGGCTTAATGATGCTGATTGGAAGGGTTTGAGGGGGGGGGGGGGGATTTCTGGGGTTGATAGGCAGTCAGGCATAGGTAAAAATGCAACCTAACCAGCTGTTTTCAACGCCTATGTGAATGATCACAATGATCACAACAAGTGACCCACACCCAGGACCACCTGTGTAGGCAAGTGTTCTTTTGTACATGGTCTGGAGGTTTACATTCATGCCTGGTACCCATCATAGAGTTCTTAATACAGACAGATACTTCCTGTTAAGAAGTTGTTATAGATCGATTATAGATATATAGATAGAATATAGATATAGAGCTATATAGATGTCTTACAGGAAGTGAAGGAGAGAGTGGCCAGATGCATGCTTTGCAGGCCAGGAGGATGTGCTGCAGGCTGATTTTGTGCTGCATCCATTCTTCCAGGCTGAAAAGGGACAATACAATATAGGCAAGTGTTACTGCACTGAGTAGCTCACAGTTTGTTATATTACTGTTAGGCCTCATGCACACGAGACGCCGTTGCAAACTCTGCTGAACACGTTTTTAAAAGCTGAAACCGGCGTTTGAAAAAGCCCGTTTTGCCGGGTTTGCATGCCGCCTTTAGCCGCGTTTTACCGCGTTTGCGTCTGCAGAGCAGAGAATGACATTTTGCGACCCAACTTTGGGGCCCCGTATCTCGGGGCCACTTAGTGCTAGGAACTCCAAATTTGCTGTGTTAACACATTAACATTTGGGGTTCCTAGCAAAGTCGGGTCGCAAAATGTCAAGCACTTCTGCAGCAGAGAATGAGATTTTGTGACCCAATTTTGGGTATGAATATGAATATGTTATAGTGCTAGTCCAACTGTGTTAGCACACCAAATTTGGGGTTCCTAGCACCAAGTGGCCCCAAGATATGGGGCCCCAAATCAGGTTGTAAAATGTTCCTTTAAAAACACTTATAAACGCAAACGCGGCTAAACGCGGTAACGGCGTTTAGCCGCGTTTGGCATCTGAAACATGGAAAACTTTTGCGTCTGAACCCATTTTTTTGCTTCTGGAAGAACGAGGTTAAACGCAACTGCCTAAAAACGCCAAAAAATGAGACTGTGTACATGGACACATAAGATAACATTGAATGGGTTCAGGGGCAGTTGAAAAAAGTGTCCAACTGCCTCTGAACGTGCGTTTAACAGCGTCTCGTGTGCATGAGGCCTTACTCCTGTGTGGGAATCAGAGATATTATATCTGTGAGGCTTCTCTCATTCACTGAAACGTTCTATTTGCATACTGCAATATACTTGGGCTTTCCTCAAGTGTATGAGAGCACCGCTCATTTGATTATGACTGGTTTTGTGTTGAAGTGCATATCTGCCACTTCATTATTTAAAGCAACAGTGTCCCTTTTTGGTCTGGGGGATTCCTAGCTAATATTATCCTAGGGAACGTTAAACAGCTCAGGGTAGCGGCAGGATAGGCTTCCGATGGCCATTATGATAGGTAGCGGTGCAGTAGCATTGATAGCCTATAGTCAGGTTAGGACCAAGAGATGGGCCTGATTTGCCTTGCAGGTGGCGTGTTCCAGACGACTTTGCCATCAGTGTTTTCGTCTGTATAAGCGCCCCCAGGAAGCCACCGCTCCACAGATGCATCAATGTTTGTCCTCTCAAGCTGGGTTGTGTTACGCCTTGCAAGCCAGCTCATCAGCAGCCCCTGCAACCGAACTGTGTCACAATACCTAATTGGAGGTATTGGTGTTAAAGTGGTTGTAAACGCCCAATGCTGAAGTTGTACATATAGGTAAGCCTATAATATGGCTTACCTACAGTATATATAGGTACAGTAAATATCTCCTAAATGTGCGCTGTTTAGGAGATATTTACCTTGTAGTGCGCTGTGCCGTTTCTTTACTAGAAGTCACTAGTGACTGGCGGCTCCCACGTGCATGAGCGTGGCCAGTCACAGAGCCAGAATCTGCAGCCCCGGAAGTTAGAGGGGCGAAGATGGAAGCGGCCTCCAGCAGGTACATTGCGGGCTTCGTTTGCAGGTAAGTGGCAAATAATGTGCTAGTATGCGATGCTTACTAGCACATTATGCTTATACTTTAGAGGGAACTAAAAAGGAAGTAAAACCCATTAGGGTTTACATGCTCTTTAAAGGCCTTTAGTTATATATCTGTATATGCATAGATACATATATACACTGTTCTTTTCAGACATATGTACATTCTGTTGCTTTGGTTGAATGTAATGCCATCACTTTATCAGACAGTTGCTTGTAAAAGTATTCACCCCCCCCGGCATTTTTCATGTTTTGTTTGGGCTTCATAACAAATACACACATGCCAATTATCAATTTTTTTATTTCTGAAAAATAGTTTTATGTATATATTTTTCTAAGTTTACTTCACCAATTTAGACTATTGTGTTCTGATCCATCACATATAATTCAGATTTAAAAAAAAGGCTGTAATGTAACAAAATAGGTAAAAAGTCAATGGGGTGAAAACTTTTGCAAGGCACTGTAGATAAAAATACTCTAATCACCTGCTGATATGTCTGCATATCTTTACTCTGAGAAACCATTGCGGTGGGGGGGCGAGGCGAGACCGGATGTGATCGGGGCAGGACGTGTTTCTTCTGAGTTCCGGCTTTCCTCCTTAATATCACCCCTTTGGAGCCCTTCAAACCGACCCTATCCCCGCTTATTACACCAGAGCTGGTAGCCGAGACCTCAGAGAACTGGAAAATGCCATCCTTGACCTCCAAAAAGCACAAGGAGAGCCACCCGCCACCACCATGGCATCCAAAGCAGCTCCGTTCTTAGCGTGGTGGGGACGCTGGCTATCCCTGCCACCATCCCCTAAGTCGGAGGTGGATACTGCAGCAATAACGAAGCCAATCCTGGAAGCGATCGCGGCGTCCAAAGCTGAGCTCGTGGGACGTATTGATTACCTGGCATCTAAGATAAGTTATCTTATCAGGCACAATCTGGACAAGATCAGAGGCAGGGCTCCCAGTTGTCAAAGCTCAGAGATATGTTCACACTGAGGGCCAGTTTGAAATCGTGCAAGTTCAGCTGATCCCCGCTGAGCAGGCGGCTGACGGGTCTGTCTCCACTGACTGTGCAGAGTGGAGACGGACAGAATCCTGCGCTCCCCTATGGGGAAATTGGGTGAAAACAGACCGCCTGTCCGTTTTTCACCCGAACTTATGCGATCTGATCCTCCAGATGGATGGAAAATAGGTTCACCATCCATGTGGATTTGGTGGATCGGATAGCGACAGGTGTTAGCGGACATGTCACCACTGCCATCTGCTGCTCCATATTGGTGACCGGAGCATCCGATCAGGTCCACCTGAAAAACTGACAGGCAGACCTGATCGGATGGCCCGTGTGAAAGGACCCTTTTTAATGTCAGATCAGACCCTGCTGCAGCCTCTCACCTAGTGACTTGCTACAAATTTGCAGCCCAATTTTTGTGGCAGAGAAGGATGAGGAAAGGTTTTTCCTTATCTGCATGAAACCGATTGCTTAAATCACTTGACTGGAGCTCAGGAAATGGATTTTAAGGATACAAGATTTAGCCTTTCTGAAAAATGACGTTGTTACGGTATTTTGACGTGCCATGATTTTTTTCATTTAAATGTAGCTAAACAGAGCCACTTTACAATTAAAGCCTACTATTTGCTAAGATTTACTTATCAATTTTTTTTAAGCGAAAAAGGTGACTGTTGTCAGCATTTCTTGATAACGTTTGACTCATTTATCTTCTAGTATGGCTTTGTCTGAGATCTGTGTGGGGGGAGGTCGCTTTTCTAGCTTTGGTATTTTATCAGGGCAATTGGCTGGAACTTATGATGCTCTATTCCAGTCTGGAACATTGTAAGACCGCAAATACATTTGTTCTCAATGGGAACCTCTGTGCTTCATGGCTTTTGCTCCAGTATTTTATTGCACACAATAGAAGGCAGGTGTCCTACTCCCTTTTGCTGGGAGCTGTGGGAAGGTGGGGCTCCTCTATATATAGGGACCAATGGTTGTTGGCGCTTTCCAAGATCTAGATGCTAGAAGAGTATACTGGGAGTTTGTCTCTTGACATTTTAAAGGTTGCAGGCAAGGGTGGATATAAATCAATGTTTTTTTTTGTTTTTTTTTAATCTGTTTTTTTTTTTTTTATGTTTTTTTATTTAAATCGATTTTTATTTTTTTTTTAAATCAAATTTATTTTAATAAAATGCTTTTGGAGTAAAAATCTATCTAAAGATAGTTTTCTATTTAAGATACATTAATAATTTTAGTTTATTCAGCATGAAATGGAGCTTAGTTATGTAGCTTGAGGCTGTATATTCTGCAAAATTTACATTTTTGGTTAACTCATTCAGGCTGGGTTCACACCATCACCGCATCCGTCTCACAACAGTGGTCTGGTGCATCCTGGTTCAACGTTTCAGGTCTGATTTCAGCCCGAATTTTGAGACCTGCTGCATAGATATGTGAACCGGCTCCATAGAGAGCCGGTCAAAAGCCGCATCCAATTCGCAATGGTGTGAACTCCGCATCAATGAATCCAAGCTCTGCAAGCTGAGATAACATGCACTGCATCGATGCATTCATACAATTTCACAGTAACCATGAGATAAAACAAAGGAGTAATATGCCATTTTCCCATTGTTTTGCAAATCTATGTACACTAAAAACTTTTTGATTGAATCGGTTCTGATGTTGCTATTTTACTAACCTGACAGCTTATTATTCTAAACAGGAAACCTTCATTTTGTTTGCACGTTTTAAAGATTCGAACTACCAGTAAGAATAAGTCCCTACATTTAAAGAGCACCTGTCATTTCAGATCCATCATGGCAGCACCTGTTAGCGGGCATCCACTCGCCTGCTGCCGCCACGTCCCTCACCTTGTTGTTTCACTGCCCCATCACCAGCCGTCCCATTAAAGTGAATGGGACTGTCGGTGAGTCAACAGCGGGTCGCAGGAGGAGCCACTGCGGGACAGAGATGACAGTTGCTCTTTAAAAATTATGATTTAAATTGAATTGATTTAAGTCAAGCATTTTTACTAGCGATTTAAATTATTTAAAATCATATCCACCCTGCTGCAGGCAGCCAATGACTAGATTATCTTCCAAGTGTTCGCTTATCGTTCTGCTTTCTGTAATATGTACTGACTATTTATTTTTACTGTAACATGCATTTTTTTTTTTTTAGAGAATATTTTGATTTTGGGTATGAATTAAAAAGTAGTTCATTATTTGGATGTCCTACCCTTTGATTTTGTCAAAATGCTCTACGCTATCGATTTGATGTCATTGACAGAAAGTTTGCTGATGAGGCATGATTCTGTGAAACTGGATTTCCCGGCAAAGCTTCATTTAAATTGTGGAAAGTTTGAACTTCTGCTGCTTACCAGTGACTTATTGGAATGTTGTAGAGCTGCTGATGGAAGATGTGGCTCCACGAAAGGACAGTTTGTGCCATTTATCCTCCAACTTACTTCAGAAATAATGGCATTGTTCTGAATCCCATCCTTGCTTTCCTCTCCAGGGACTTGTAATGAGAGGGTGTTAAACTCATCTTCATTATATTCCTGGCAAGTCCTCTGTCTTTCATTGAACCGATGTCTGTGACCTCTGTTCAAGTTTAAATATGGCTAATTGCTTTCTCTCCTAAGCCACTTTTTCTTGGAATAGCTACCGCTCCATTTTTTTTCTCTGGAGTATCCTTTGAAAATTACACAGATCACAAAAATCCAATTTATTTAGTACATGTTACCATCACCCTGGTGGCATAGAATTGTCAGAAACCATGAAATCAGACCGAGACAGAAGTACAGTTAAATCACACTCGTTTAATAAAAGTAAATAGAACAAACGTATTCAAAACATAGCCAGAGTTCAGGAACCGAAACGGGTAGTCAGACAAGCCAAACGTCAGGGAGCCGGAGATGAGCGTAGTAAAACAGCAAGCAGGATCTGGTGCCGGAAGGGATGTCAGCCAAGCAAGTCTTTTAACAGGAATGCAGGACAGCGCCTCTATGATGACCAAGGCGAAGGCAGAGATCCTCTGGGCTGGACGGCTTAAGTAGGCAGGGCTGACGAGCAGGATATCAACAGCTGCGTAACTGTGGAGAGATAGGAGCTGGCAATTAGCTGGCAGCTGAGCAGCCAGCTCAGAGAAGGAAGGGCTGACCCAAGCCCTGACAAGAATGAGTTAGATTGAAATATGGGTTCTATGGGTTTAGGATCCCCAGGTTAAGAATAATGGTTCAGCTAGTAGAGATGGCATTTTCAAATGTACCTGGTGCATCTACACACATGTGAAAGAAGACCTATTTAATAAAATGTTTATGAGCATATGCTATTTCACTTTACTTGAAACTAATGGTCAGTTGATGGGCAAAATATTGTTGTGAAACTACGTGTCTGAAGCCTGACTCCATAATCTCACAGACTCCTGCTTTGTGTAGATGGGAACATGACTATTGAGTATTAAAATATCAGTCTTGGCCAAATTATTTCTCCCTCGACCACACACTTGTTTTGTCCTCAGATCCCATCTTCTCAAATAAATGTTTTTAGAAAATAAAGAAGCACCTTTGAAAATTTTCCTGCACCTATAGAAATTTTAGAATGTGGTCCAAGTATCTTGCCCAATAACTCCCTAGAAACCAGTTAAAGGAGAATGTTACTTTTTGAACACACAGCTTAATGTATTTTAGGTGTAGATCCTCGGACTACTGAATTGTTCTTAGATCCTTTAGCGTTTTTGCCGGTTTGAAGTGTGCCTTAAATCTTTGGGTTTTTTTTAAACTGTGCAAAGTATTTGCAATGCTTTTGTCTACTGATATATTTTGAGGTGTATGGTGGTGTACAGGTACATTTACTTTTTCACTCCATCCAAGGGACGCCATTAGGGGGATTCCGGTCGGCCAGTTCCTCCGATTGAAATGTGTGTGTGTAGTAAGGACACCGACTTTGCCAGGGAGGCTACAGAAATGGTTTGCAGATTTAAGGGAAGAGGTTATCCCAATACGATTTTTAAATTGAGCACTACACATCGCTAGTGAAATTCCCAGGAATTTGCTGTCTGATACACGTCCCAGGGAGCACTTAGGGGACATTCCTCATCTTCTACAGTCAGTATTCCGGTGTTCTCTACCCCATTCAGTTGAGAATTTAACAAAATAAGAAACACGGCTAACAAATATCTCCCCTTCTTGTTTAATGATCCTATTTACATGCAGATACTTTCTAGAGGCATCAAAACTGTTTCTTGTAGGGCTCCTACGCTAGGTAGATTTTTATCGCCCAATCTGTTCACCAGTGAGAGCTCTGGTTCTCACTGGTTGAAGTTTAAAGATAATTTTAAATGTGGATTACGAGGTTGTGCCTATTGTCATATCAAGAGGGGTTCTTCAATCTGTTCCACCACTATTGGTAGAAGTTTTGTTGTTTATTCATTTATTAACTGGGCTACCAGGTTTATGGTATATGTTGTTACGTGTGATTTTTGCAACATCCAGTATGTGCGTTGCACGACTCGCAGACTGAAGGATCGTCTCTATGATCATTTGAGACCTTGAGAAAAACCACTCTACAAATGTAGCTAAACATTGGAGCATATTTCATAACAAGGATGTCTCCCATCTATTTATTCAGGGGATCGAAGCTATAGGCGATAAGTTTAGAGTACTTTGCAAGAGGGAAGTTTACTATATTTTTTCCCTCAATACCAGGAAACCAGCAGGATTAAATTTTGAGTGGGATGTCTCATATTACGATTAACTCTGGGTTGAGGTTGGGTTTTTTCATACATACAAGCATTTTTTATGTAAACTGATGTTTTATCGTGTTTTTTTTCCTGCTATTTTCCCGTTTTGCTGCTTCACTGGTTTCTGGTTCTCGTCCTGCTGTTCTTCTGCTGCTGTTCTGTAGTTTTTCTGTCACCTTTCTTCCATATTTCATCTGTTTTGTGTTTTCTGGTGATTATGTATCCCAGTCTTCGGGCCTCCTAAGATTCGGATACCTGTGAGGGTTCTACTAAAAAATATTTTTGCATGTTCGTGTGGTCAAAGAGCAGCGTTCTCTAATGTAGTCATTACTAATTAAGAGGTTTTTTTTTTTACTATTTACTAGACATCGTGACACCGCTACTTTGTATTTGTGCCCTTATATTTTTTAGTGGCACCCCGTGAACTGAAGTTCCTACATATAAACATGATACGTCCCAACATGTTTTGGTAGATTTTTAGACTTATTACTTATAAACATAGTTTTACTATTAAGGGTTTCTTTATAACACTATGCACATATACTTTTGTTTATAAATGTATTTTGTTTTTATCGTTAAGATTTCATGTTTTCATGCGTTTCCCCCGTATATATACTTTTTTGATTATTTTGCGGTATTATGCCCCGTACACACGGTCGGATTTTCTGATGGAAAATGTCCGATCTGAGCGCGTTGTCGGAAATTCCGACCGTGTGTGGGCTCCATCGGACATTTTCCATCGGATTTTCCGAGACACAAAGTTTGAAAGCAGGATATAAAATTTTCCGACAACAAAATCCGTTGTTGGAAATTCCGATCGTGTGTACACAAATCCGACGGACAAAGTGCCACGCATGCTCAGAATAAATAAAGAGATGAAAGCTATTGGCTATTGCCCCGTTTATAGTCCCAACATACGTGTTTTACGTCACCGCGTTCAGAATGATCGGATTTTCCGACAACTTTGTGTGACCGTGTGTATGCAAGACAAGTTTGAGCCAACATCCGTCGGAAAAAATCCTAGGATTTTGTTGTCGGAATGTCGGAACAATGTCCGACCGTGTGTATAGGGCATTAGACTTTCTTATATATACATACCTTTGATATGTACATGTTTCTATAGCAACTTTCTTTGTTTTTGTTTACCATCTCGTTTTGTGGTTTATTTCCCTTGTTTTCCAATTTTTTCCCATGTTTTCCGGGGGCCATGTATGTATGTATGTATGTATGTATTCTTCCTCCCCTCTTTCTTGGCCACATGTGTTTGCAATTTAAAATCATTGAATGCATCATGTGACATGTTTGAATCTGGTATATATTTGTCAACCAATATGTGGTAATTTAGCTATGACTAAGCAACAATGATGTTGTGAAACGCATTAGCTGTCTGTTGTCACATGAACGTTGACTATTCATTACAATAAAGGCTTTTATTGGAGTGCGGCTGTCCAAAATCCATTTCTTCCATTTTGCTCGTGCTGATCCTGCACCTGGCTTCCACTTTGAGGGCAGTGTTTTTTTTCAGCACACCACCTGGAGCGGTTCACCCTTTTGTTCTCTTGTCCTGGACCAGATATGGATGGTACCTTGACACCGTCACCTGCCAACATTTGCAGATTGTCACTTGCCACGTCACCTGCCACCAGATGTGGATTGTCACTTGCCACCGTCACCTGCCACCAAATGTGGATGATCGCTTGCCACGCCACCTGCCACTATTTGCAGATTGTTATTTGTCATGCCAGCCAGTGCCACCAAATGTGCATTGTCGCTGCATTGGTGGCAGGCTGGCAGCACTGGTCCATTTAGCAGAGGCAGGTGCAGCTGTTGGTTCTGAGTGAGGGCAGGAGAGCGGTGTTGCGGGGCAGGCAGTGAGATATGTCATCTCTCTGCTCCCCGCCGCACCTCCGACATTGAAGAGGCCCGCGCTGTGAGGGCGGAAAAGCGGTGATGCGAGGCGGGCGGAGAGAGATGTCGTCTCTGCTCGTCTGCCCGCTGGATTCTTCTCCCGCCTGCCTGGCTCTCTCATGCAGTCCGCTCACCGCACCCGAGGCCTGGCTGCAGAGAGGCCACTGCCCCCTGGTTAGGCAGGGACCCTTGCGGCAAGAGACTCTGGGCTATGGGCCCCAGATTTGGGACTCTAGCCTCAATAGCCACCCCCTAGCGATGCCACTGACCCTGATCCTCCTCTCCACGGGTCTTCCACCAGCACTTCTGGGTCCTCCCCCCTGCTGAGTGCCCCCATACCATAGTATGGGCTCAATCCCGAGCTGAGCTGTGTGTCCATTGACATACAGTGGCTAGCCCTGCCCCCTGCTCTCTTATAGACTGTAAGTTATGCTAGTTGTTTGCGTTGTTAGATTCCTTTTGTATATGGCCACCTTTAGAGAGCAAATAGTCTTTAGTGTCTGTCAAACATGTAGTAAGTAGGTATCCAGCCACTGGTCAATTCCCTATTGCTAACTAGTGGCAGACCTATGTATGATATACAGATATACTTTATTGCAGAGAATGAGCCGGCAAGTTTCCAACCTAAGTGATCGCTCACGCCTCAAGAGGGGGGCCTTGTGTAGCTACTGTATCTTGCACATAAACACACCAAATGTTTTCACTCCTACTACATTCACAAACCCATTAATTGTATCTGATATGCTAGCAATGTCAGTTATAAAACAAAATGTGTACTGTGATCTGTATCCTGCCTTTTCTTTCCCAAAAGCTTTTAGATGTCATGCTTCCAATTTGGCTTCTAATCAGTTTACATCTTTGGTTGTACCCGAGGGCTTCTAATGCATTCCATGAGATTCGTTCAGCTTGTGAACAGTCTACACATGTCTGTGTACATGTACTGGAGCACAAATGCCAAACTAACTTGCCATCTAGCAATCCATGTTACACCTGCCTACTTCAGCTTAATCGGCAAAGAATTGCCATCGGCTGTTTATCCAACCCATCTGAGTGACATATTTTTATATATTTGTATGTTCCAACTGACAAGTGGTCAGATCCATAATAATCCATGTGATGTAGCCTTACTGCCTGAGAATGGCGTATAATGTCGATCACACTTCATTCTCTCTTAAGTGTAATATTTGACATCTTCCATGTTTTCTTTTTCCACAAACTCCAATTTCTCTGGGGACTTACGATGTCTGCCTATTTAATTATAGCTGAAAAGTCTGCTAAACTCATCTGTGTGCTGAAAATGCTACGTCATTTCTTCTCATCTGCAGGTCCCACAAGACCTTTCAGAACATACCTCTAATATCTTTCAGCAAAATCCTACATTTGTCTTTTCAATACAGTCAACCAAACTTCAATAATTCTTTACAAAAGAATGTATTGTAATACAATATTCATTTGTCTGTCTTGTTCTCTGCCCATTTTTCCCAGAATTTTTATACTTCAGGCTTTAGATATAAACCATGCAGTTTATTGACTAGTTTGTATCATACGTTACAACTTCTTTATGGGTTTTGTAGCAGTTGAACGGGGGTGAGCAATAATGTTATTTGCAGATGTACCTTATTTCTAAGGAAAGGAATACACAGTTACAGCTATGGACATATTCAGGAAATGGACATTATGAAGCACATAGAATTTGTAGGAGAGTGTAGAGCAAATAGTGTTCGCAAAAACATAAAATTCTGCAACCGATATGGCAAAGACAGCAAACGTTTATAACACAAAGCACAAGAAAAGAATCCATACAATAGAGAAGTCCACATCAGTGCAATACTAGATACTAAGCAAACAAAATATGACAGATCGCTAATGTAATTCTCCACACCAGGCGTGTCAAACTCCCAATTCATTGCAGGCCGCATCAGCAACGTAGTTGCCCTCAAAGGTCTGTAAGATTACGCAGAGTTCAGGAATGCGCTGTGTAGTGTATGCAGAGTTCAGGGGTGCGCTGTGTGGCGTGTGCCAGAGTTCAGGGGTGCGCTGTGTGGCGTGTGCCAGAGTTCAGGGGTGCGCTGTGTGGCGTGTGCCGGAGTTCAGGGGTGCGCTGTGTGGCGTGTGCCAGAGTTCAGGGGTGCGCTGTGTGGCGTGTGCCAGAGTTCAGGGGTGCGCTGTGTGGCGTGTGCCAGAGTTCAGGGGTGCGCTGTGTGGCGTGTGCCAGAGTTCAGGGGTGCGCTGTGTGTCGTGTGCCAGAGTTCAGGGGTGCGCTGTGTGGCGTGTGCCAGACTTCAGGAGTGCGCTGTGCGGCGTGTGCCAGAGTTCAGGGGTGGGCGGTGTGTGCCAGAGTTCAGGGGTGGGCGGTGTGTGCCAGAGTTCAGGGGTGGGCGGTGTGTGCCAGAGTTCAGGGGTGGGCGGTGTGTGCCAGAGTTCAGGGGTGGGCGGTGTGTGCCAGAGTTCAGGGGTGGGCGGTGTGTGCCAGAGTTCAGGGGTGGGCGGTGTGTGCCAGAGTTCAGGGGTGGGCGGTGTGTGCCAGAGTTCAGGGGTGGGCGGTGTGTGCCAGAGTTCAGGGGTGGGCGGTGTGTGCCAGAGTTCAGGGGTGGGCGGTGTGTGCCAGAGTTCAGGGGTGGGCGGTGTGTGCCAGAGTTCAGGGGTGGGCGGTGTGTGCCAGAGTTCAGGGGTGGGCGGTGTGTGCCAGAGTTCAGGGGTGGGCGGTGTGTGCCAGAGTTCAGGGGTGGGCGGTGTGTGCCAGAGTTCAGGGGTGGGCGGTGTGTGCCAGAGTTCAGGGGTGGGCGGTGTGTGCCAGAGTTCAGGGGTGGGCGGTGTGCGCCAGAGTTCAGGGGTGCACTTTACACAGTGTACAACACCAAATCCCCCCCCCCCCCCAAGTCTTATTGCACCTCTAATCTCTCCTACCTCTCCCTATGAAGGCTGCTCTGTACCGCCCTGTGTAGGTTGCTTTTTCTACTACCTAGAAGGTGAAAGTGTAATACCGCGCTGTCTCTAAACATAATAAACAGCTAGCACAGCAAACAGACAGTTGCAAAAATTGTAAAGTAAAGATAAAAGTGCAGTGCTAAAAACACATCTCAAAAATGAACTGAGACAGTGTTGTGAATCTCACAATCAATAATGAAAAATATATGAAACCTTAATTAAATATGTTCACAGTGATAATACATCAATATTGAATAACAAACGAACAAATAAACGTGAAGTGCATAAGTTGCAGAAACCTAATGTGTAGGGAGTCCAAAAAAATGAATAAATGAAAACAAACAGCATCTTCATGACAACAAGAGTGAAAACAATTTGTGCAGAAAGTTTACAAGTAGATAATCCACCACCAATTAGATGAAGGCTTACCAGAATGTTTGAACCCAAAAGGGCGTACACCCAGTGAGTCAAACAGGCTTGTGGTGATGTGCACCAAAGATGGGGGCATCAAATCAGGCGACCAATAGTAAATGAATCTGGTATTCCCACAAGTCTTCAAATGGCTCTCAAGGATAATCGCCTCCAAGGTAGATGCTCATGGAGCGAGATATGTAGATTCTCCCATGCTTTCATATGTGTAGTTAACAAGGAGAACACAATGCCACATATCGTGATTCCATAAAAAGTATTGACTATTTATTAAAGTTAAACTGACATTTGAGAAGATAAACAGCGCTTTTGGTACATGTATAATGGCAGCAGTGGACGGGCTCACTGGGTGTACGCCCTTTTGGGTACAAAACATTCTGGTAAGTCTTCATCTGATTGGTGGTGGATTATCTACTTGTAAACTTTCGGCATGAATTGTTTTTACTCTCGTTGTCATGAAGATGCTGTGAACATTTGTTTTCCTTTATTTATTTTTTTCGACTCGCTACACATTGGGTTTCTGCAACTTATGCACTTCATTTTTATTTGTTCATTTGTTATTCAATATTAATGTATTATCACTGTGAACATATTTAATTAAGGTTTCATATATTTCTCATTATTGATTGTGAGATTCACAACATTGTCTAAGTTCATTTTTGAGATGTGTTTTTAGCACTGCACTTTTATCTTTACTCCTCTACTACCTACACCGGGCAGTAGGTAGTATTTGGCTTCTGTCTTGAGGGGAGATTATTTTCACTCTCGCATTCAGGAGAGGTCTTGGCCATGCCCCGCTGTGAGGGATCTGTTCAATCCGGAAGTTGCTGAAAATGAAAACAAAACTTCCCCTTGTACACAACGAAGGCTTCTGTGTTTACATGTGACAGTGGGGAGTAAGCGTGGAGGGTGAGGACCGAAGATGGCAGAATAGAGGTCCGCCACTATCCAGCTGCAAAACTGGATGAGAGGGCCACCTGGCAAGGCCTGACGGGCCAGGTTTGGTACATGTTCTTCACACCTTTTATTTTTTATTTTTATGCTGCAAAGGGTCTCCTTTAGCTGTAGGAGTGTTGGCAATTTTCTGATGTTATGGCATCACAACACCATTTAGGTTTTTCTTGTGGGTTTGCCATCCTCTTGCTTTGTGGCATTGCATTGTATGGATCACATAAATCCACACACCTTCAATTCTGTGGCTATATAAATGTACCTGTGCTCCTGTAATTAGTCCATTACCTTTTGCCATCCAATCGGACACTTTCCTCACCCTAATCTACCCCTGCACTTCCTTTACTATGGAAGGAGACAGACACAGTGTCCTTCCATTATATTGCTAATTTTGAATCAGGTTAAACCCACAGTGGTTCTTGCCATAGTGGGCATACATATGTACCCATTAGAAATCCTTTGACTAGGACTATGGTTCTACTAAGTCATTTAAAATTTTGGATTTCATTAAGCCCACCTGTTTTATAGAACTTCATTAATTTTATGATGACCATTGTATTGAAAGTCTAGTTAGGATTTGGGTGGACACCACTGAGATGAATTGTCCACTGGCCTCTTATCTTGATAATTCCATTAGTGAAGCTGGATTTTTTGGCTCAGCCTCCCCTCATCAGAGTATCATTTGCAGTCTTTTTTCTTATTTCTCCACGATGCATATGAAAATCGAGCAACTGTTTATGAATAATCGTTTTTTCCCTTCATTTCTGTTTAGTGTGAACAATCACATCTGATGAGGGAGCATGAGGACTTACAAGAGAGGACAACATTACGATATGAGGAAAGAATTACTGAACTGCACAGCATCATTGCAGAATTAAACAAGAAGATTGACCGACTTCAAGGGACAACGATAAGGTACAAATTCATACTATTAGTTACATGGTGACAGGTTGTTAATCAGTTGGGCTGCTTCACCTCTCATAAGAAACCATTGAAAATGTAACCATAAATGCTTACAGAGAGCATTGCTTGCCTACTGAGTAGCTGAGTTTTTCATTTTACATTTCACATTTTTTCCTGCACCAGTCCACCCCACAAACTTTTGTTTATAAAATGATACTGAAATGCCTGGTCGTGATGCTGGAACACCCTCCTTGTTGTCTCACAAACACAAAAACTATTACGAGTACTAAGAAAAATCTCAGATCTGCAGGTCAGATTCCGTGCCTTTTGAAGCTTGAATGTGATGGTGATCCAGGAAGCACAAAGTTACACATCAAAGGCATAATCTGGGTATCTGGCCATGGATGGATCATTCTTTTTCCATCTGCCAGTGGGTTGATGGGGGGTGGGGGACAAATTCATTCCCCCCCATCAACACAGTTGAGGTGGATAGGGTGGGGTGTATCCTCCCAACTGTGCTAATGTATTCTGACAACAGGGACCCCTACACTGTCAGAATACACTGATCAGTACTGCAGACTATTTGACTGCAGTCAGGGATTGAAGAAAATATTTTCTAACATTCCCATTTGCGAGAAGCCAATTGTTAGATTGACTTCTCAAGTGGAAACGGCCATAGATTGAATTTTGAATCATCTGTGACCTGCTTCTGCCATCCTGCATCCCTATGGAGCAGTGTGTGGTTACCCTGCATGGAAGTACAAAAAACTCAGATTAAGGAACACTGAGTAAACTTATAATTTAATATGGCTGCAGTAGTAGCTTGCTGAAAGAACTTCCTTGGTGTCTGGAATTAGTAAAGATTAGTAAAGCAATAAAGAATGCATAAACAGGTCAAGTTGCTAGTATGAATGAACATGAGCCCTAAATATTTATATAGTGTGTGTGTGTGTGTGTGTGTGTGTGTGTGTATGTGTGTGTGTATATATATATATATATATATATATATATATATATATATATATATATATATATATATATAAATATAAATAATACACCCTGTTACCCCGAAAATAAGACCTAGCAGGATTGTCGGTGATGGCTGTAATATAAGCCCTACCCTGTTTCCCCAAAAATAAGCTCTACCCTGAAAATAAGATCTACAAGGACTTTAACTAGGGCTTATTTGGGGGGTAGGGCTTATATTGCAGCCATCACCGACAATCACGCTAGGTCTTATTTTGGGGGAAACGGTATATACACACAGTGGGGACGGAAAGTATTCAGACCCCCTTAAATTTTTCACTCTTTGTTATATTGCAGTCATTTGCTAAAATCATTTAAGTTCATTTTTTTCCTCATTAATGTACACACAGCACCCCATATTGACAGAAAAACACAGAATTGTTGACATTTTTGCAGATTTATTAAAAAAGAAAAACTGAAATATCACATGGTCCCAAGTATTCAGACCCTTTGCTCAGTATTTAGTAGAAGCACCATTTTGATCTAATACAGCCATGAGTCTTTTTGGGAAAGATGCAACAAGTTTTTCAAACCTGGATTTGGGGATCCTCTGCCATTCCTCCTTGCAGATCCTCTCCAGTTCTGTCAGGTTGGATGGTAAACGTTGGTGGACAGCCATTTTTAGGTCTCTCCTCAGATGCTCAATTTTGTTTAAAGTGGATGAAAACCCAATGTCATCCTTTCTAAACTACTGCCATAGGGGTTATCTATAAGGATATACATGCCTCCTGCATGTATATTTACCTGTCAAATATCTCCCCTCTGTCTGTTATTAGACCTGAAAAACTGCAGATTCTGTGGGTGGGTCTGTTGTCTGGAGCTCGGTGGGTGGAGTCGTGATGTCAGTAGACTCCCCGCCCACCTCTACACTCCCCTTGTTAATATGCATTTTCTCTGTGTATTTCTAACACTGAACTTCTGCTATGATCTCTAACATCCAGTGAAAAGACAGGAAAGTAACCACATGACTTCAGCATGCCAAATCATGCTGAGGTGTGATACAGCCAATCCTTGCAGAGCTGCTGAAGAAAGGAGTGGGAGGGAATTAAAAAATCATGCCTGTGTCATAGGCTGGTGCATGAGATATGTAAATCACCTGTCACTCACAGCAAGGGGGAGGATTTGACAGTTTTTCTCAGTTTGTCAAGGTTTATCTTGCTGAATAATAAAAGAGGATTGCTCAGAGATGGATTAACTCTGTGTGGCAAGACTGGGCTCAAATGATAGGAAATCTTATATTTTACAGTATGATAAAAAAAAAGAAAAAGAAAAAAAATTCGGGTTTACATCCACTTTAAGTCAGGGCTCTGGCTGGGCCATTCAAGAACAGTCATGGAGTTGTTGTGAAGCCACTCCTTTGTTATTTTAGCTGTGTGCTTAGGGTCATTGTCTTCGGCCCAGTCTGAGGTCCTGAGCACTCTGGAGAAGGTTTTCGTCCAGGATATCCCTGTACTTGGCCGCATTCATCTTTCCGTCGATTGCAACCAGTCGTCCTGTCCCTGCAGCTGAAAAACACCCCCACAGCATGATGCTGCCACCACCATGCTTCAAGGATGATCAGAAGAAATGGACAGCACCTGAGTTAAAATATGAGTGTCACAGCAAAGGGTCTGAATACTTAGGACCATGTGATTATTTCCGTTTTTCTTTTTTAGTAAATCTGCAAAAATTTCAACAATTCTGTGTTTTTCTGTCAATATGGGGTGCTGTGTGTACATTAATGAGGAAATAAAATGAACTTAAATGATTTTAGCAAATGACTGCAATATAACAAAGAGTGAAAAATTTAAGGGGGTCTGAATACTTTCCGTCCCCACTGTGTGTGTTCGTATATATGTGTGTGTGTGTGTGTGTGTGTGTATATGTATATATATGTATATGTATGTATGTGTATATATATATATGTGTGTGTAATATATATATATATATATATATATATATATATATATATATATATATATATATATATATATATATATATATATATATATATATATATATATATATATATATGTGTATATAATATATACATACATACACACACACAGTACCTTGAAAAAGTATTCTGTCAGATTGTATGGAGAACATCAGTGAACAGCAATTTTCAAGTCTTGCCACAGATTCTCAATTGGATTCAGGTCTGGACTTTGACTGGGCTATTCTAACCCATGAATATGCTTTGATCGAAACCATTCTATTATATCTCTGCTGGAAGGTGAACCTCTGCCCCAGTCTCAAGCCTTTTGCAGACTCTAACAGGTTTTCTTCTAAGATTGCCCTGTATTTGGCTCCATCCAGCTGCCCATCAACTCTGACCAGCTTCCCTGTCCCTGCTGAAGAAAAGAATCCCCACAACATGATGCTGCCACCACCATGTTTCATGGTGGGGATGGTGTGTTCAGGGTGATGTGCAGTGTTAGTTTTCCGCCACACATAGCGTTTTGCTTTTTGGCCAAAAAGTTAAATTTTGGTCTCATCTGACCAGAGCACCTTCTTCACATGTTTGTGTCCCCCACATGGCTTCTCGCAAATTGCAAACAAGACTTCTTATGGCTTTCTTTCAACAATGGCTTTCTTCTTGTCACTCTTCCATAAAGGCCAGATTTGTGGCATGCACGACTAATAGTTGTCCTGTGGACAGATATTCCCACCTGAGCTGTGGATCTCTGCAGCTCCTCCAGAGATACCATGGGCCTCTTGGCTGCTTCTCTGGTTAGTGCTCTCCTTGCCCGGCCTGTCTGTTTAGGTGGACAGCCATGTCTTGGTAGGTTTGCAGTTGTGCCATACTCTTTCCATTTTCAGATGATGGATTGAACAGTGCTCCGTTCAAAGCTTTTTTTATAACTTAATTTTGCTTTAAACTTCTTTACAGCTTTATCCCTGTGTGTTCCATGGCCTTCATGATGCTCTTTTGTTCACTAAGGTTCTCTAACAAACCTCTGAGGGCTTCACAGCTGTATTTTTACTGAGATTAAATTACACACAGGTGGACTCTATTTACTAATTAGGTGATTTCTGAAGGCAATTGGTTCCACTAGATTTTAGTTAGGAGTATCGGAGTAAAGGGGGCTGAATTCAAATGCACATCACACTTTTCAGATATTTATTTGAAAAAAAAATTGAAAACCATTTATCATTTTAAATAGGTGATAGGTGGTATGTTCTAATAGATACGGCACCTCATCCCTGCTGAGAAAATTCCAATACAAAAAGAGGGGGATGGGATTATTGCGGTGCCACCAATGAAATGGAACAATTTTGTTATAAAAATATTATTTTTATTTTAATCGTATCAAAAAGAGCTAAAAAATGTACATTAAACATACATATGTGAAAAATCCAAAACTAAGGAAAAAGAAAAAAAAAACTGAAAATACACAGGTACAATTCAAGATAATGACAGTCACCATTGATGTTCGTTGGTCACTGGTTCCCAACTAGTTTCGCCAAAACATTGGCTTCATCAGGGGATTAACACACAAAATATAAAAACACATGCAGGAATTCCAGGACACAAGGGAGACACCACCAGAACGCTGAGAATGATAGTTACACTCAGCCCAGTATTTGGCTACAGGGGAATTAAAGGGCGCCCTAGTTATATGCAAGAAAGAGCGCTCAATAGTGCGCTGGAGAGATACACAGCACAGTGATGAAATACAAAAATCGCAAGATCAAAGTATAGATCAAAGGGACTACTGTGCCAGAAAAGCAAAAAAGGTGCATATAGCTGGAAGCAATAGTGCGCCCTACACATGAGGTTCTGCCAATGTATAGGCTAAGCGTTGGAACCTCACCAATATATCCTTCAGGTAACACCAACTGAGTTGGATAGTCTTTTACAAGTGTCACCAGTGTCACCAGATCCCCACAGTAGTCCCGCAGCACGTAGGTCCCGCACCAACCATTTATCATTTTCCTTCCACTTCACAATTTATGTGCCACTCAGTCTGTGTTGGTCTATCACATAAAATCCCAATAAAATACATTTACGTTTTTGGTTGTAACATGACAAAATTTGGGAAATTTAAAGGGGTATGAATACTTTTTTTTGCAAGGCACTGTGTGTGTGTGTGTGTGTGTGTGTGTGTGTGTGTGTGTGTGTGTGTGTGTGTGTGTGTGTGTGTGTGTGTATAATTATTATATTTATGCTCCCTCTAGAGTTCTTATTTTCATTCTTTATGCTTATGTGCAGTGATGTTTTAGCATTACGGATTAGTAGCTATTAGTACTCTCTAAAAGGAAATAGAGGGCGTGTGAACCTAATTTATTGTAGCTACTGTATGTGTTTTAAATTTATATAGGCACATGTGACATCCGTGTTTATGCAGGGTGACAGTGACAACACCTTAATTAAAAAATGATTGCTGACCTGGGAAGGGAAAAGCTAAATCATATGTACATATGATAATGTTTCTATTATTTTCCAAGGCATAACCTAAACTACCACTGCGTCTTTATATTGTTTTTCTTATGATCTGTCATAACAGTATAGCTAATAGGTTTTCTTCATAATGTCTATGATATGGCTTTCATAACAAGACAGCAGTAAGCATTGCAGCCACTCGCCAGTGACAGAAATGCAAAGAAATCCCTCATCTTCTCTTCTATGATGTCTTTCTCCTTGACTAGAGCGACAGATTTCGCTCCATTGTTGCTTCCTTACTGGTGATTTAAGATTCAGCAGCATTGCGGCCAGGGAACGAGGCTCATTAAGTAAAGCAGAGTTTGTACTTGGGTGATCCTGCCAAAGGCTTAGCATCGTAAGTATCTTGATTACCGGTGTGATGTTGACTGCAAAGTATTCTGCTTGTTTGCTGGAGGGTTCTTCATTTATCAGTGTAGACTGTGCTACAAATGCAATTTTTATTTTATTTTTATTTTTTTATAACTGCTCTGATTCGACCCCCATTGACCAGTGACTGAATACAGTATTTGTGAATGTTAGTGAAATTACCGGTATTTGCAACTGTTCGCATGTACCTGTGCAGCGGATCATTTTTATTCTTGCTTAAACATTCTGCAAATAATTGTGGATACATTAGTTGTGAATTTACAAACCACTGTAGTATGAATTAAAATGACCAGTAGAGCTGGATATGTAATAGAATATACAGATTTTGTTTTTTTTGTTTTTTGTATTTTCCTAGCACAGATTTAGTTACCTTTGTAGTGGTTAGTGTAAAATATTTTTACTTTCAAAGCTTTCATTCTGGCTCTTTCATAGTTTTATTGTCATTTTATTAATTGTGGAGATTTCATCAATCACTTAGCCTAATTTCAGAAAGCTTATTGTAATATTTTGTAGCTTACCCAGTACTCAGGTGTGTGCAGTTAGTTTTCTCTTCTCTTTTTTTCTGACTTTTTTTCCACCTTGTGAAGCTACAAGTAACCACATCCTGTCCTGGGGTGAAATCGCTCATGGTATCTGTGAAGGAACAGCTTTCTACATGGGGTCTTGTTTGCAGTTTTTAGAAATAGCTGCGATCATTTTAACTGATATCAAAGGGCAGCAGAGGCAAAATTATAGTTCAAAGGGGTTTATTGGTGTAATGAACTGACTAGGGCTGCAACTAATGATTATTTTCATAATCCATTAGCTATCCGATTATTGTTTTGATTAATTGGATAATAACCTTAAGGGCCCTTTCACACGGGCGGACCGTTAAGGTCCGCCTGTCGTTCTTTTTAGGCGGACCTGAACGGGCGCTCCATAGACCTCTATGGAGCGACGGATGTCAGCGGTGACATGTCTCTGCTGACATCCCACCCGCTCCGATCCGAAAAAGTGTGACAGAGGAAAACCCTATTTTTCTATCCGTCATCGGATCGGATGAAAACGGACAGGCGGTCCGTAATCATCCGACCCCCCCATAGGGCAGAGCAGACTCTGACAGGTCCGTCCCTGCACAGAGTGCGGAGACGGACTTGTCATACGCGGCTCAGCGGGGATCAACGGAGCGATCCCGCTGAGCAAGCGGAGGAGGGAAACGGACAGCCCCGTATGAAAGGGGCCTAAAAGCATGGTGTATAAATTAGATAATATGTAAAGTTTAAAACAAAAGGCAATTTATTCTTAAATATCTATATGCGGTGGTAATTATAAATAACCAACTATATTGTTAGGGAGAAAAATTTCTAATCCACTTGAGAATACAGACAGAAGAGATATACTGTATATAGTATTAGAGGTTGAATCTGGTAAATATCATCAGACTCAGAGATCAAATTTTTTATTTAAAGAAAAAGAAATGAAAGACTGTTTTTTGGATTTTCAGAGAGAACTGTAATATATTATGTATGACAGACTGCCTTGTCATAGGCAGGTGACATAAAAGCTACCTGCACCTGCTGTCACTTATGCTGGCCATACAAAAACAATGTTTTCTTTCAAAAAAAAAATATAATTTTAGGAACGTTTGTTGATTTTCTTATCGTTAGTGGGGTCAAATCGGCGTTGGTTTTCAACCACAGTGGAGGGAAAATTCTAAGGCAGACTAGAAAACTTCCTGATCAAAGGAATTTTCAGACCGTATATGTGGTTTTTGTTCAGAAATTACATTCATTTTAAAACAATGTGAAAAGCAAGAATTTTCAAATGACATTATTTCATTCAGCGAATGTACAAATTTTTCGTAATGAATATTCATATATGAAAATTGATCCGTGTGGCCAGCATTAAGGCTCAGTTCACGCCTTATGCAGTTTGCTTTTGATCCATTTCTGCAGTGCTTTTTTTCTGTGTGGTTTTACTCACGCGATTTTGCCGCGATTTGCATTTTTATACTTTTTTTGGCCAATTTGCTGAGAAGATTAAAAAGTGCAAATCGCAGCAAAAAGGCATTACATGTTTTCCTGCAGCTTCTCCATTGAAGTCTTTTGAGCCAAAAAAAAAAAAAGCATTCTTTTGCGTTGAAAAAAGTCCTTTGAACATTTTCAAATACGCAGCGAAAAAAAAACATAGATGTGATCGTGTCCCCTAGGAAACCATGTTAAATTAACTGTAGTGCGTTTCTGCAAAAAACCATAGGTGTGAACCAAGCCTAAGCCGTTTAATAGCAGCAGCATGCTTTTTTTTTTTTTTTTTGTATCACCTGCCATAATGGGGTTAAAAAAACGAAGATGTAGCCCTTTATAGTACAAAATGAGCAGATAATTGCTACTGTAAAAGGTTCATTTATACTGCGAAACGCTGACATATATATTATATAAGTAATATATATTATTACTAATAATAAATAAACCATGAAGTAGGATATATGGGCATTTTAACTAGGAGTCGGATATAAATCTATATGAAAGGGTGGAAAGGAGGTCAAACCACACATGTGAGGTATCGCCGCGATCTTAGAGCGAGAGCAATAATTCTAGCCCTAGACATCCTCTGTGACTCTCAACTAGTAACCTGTAGAAATTTTTAAACGTCGCCTATGGAGATTTCTAAGGGTAAACATTTTTTACCATTCCACGTGCGGGCGCAATTTTGAAGCGTGACTGTTGAGTATCAATTTACTCAGTGTAACATTATCTTTCACAATCTAAAAAAAAATTGGGGTAATTTTACTGTTGTCTTATTTTTAATTTAAAAAGTTTATTCTTTCCAAAAAAAGTGCGCTTGTAAGACCGCTGCGCAAATACGGTGTGACAGAAAAGTATTGCAACAATCGCTGTTTTATTCTTTAGGGTGTTTGGGGGAAAAAATATAATGTTTGGGGTAGGGCTGAAACAACTAATTAATCGACAATTAATCGATTACCATTTTCATAATCGATTAATCGGCCAGCCGATTAGTTGGCCTGCTTACCGAATGCATTATTTGTTTACATATCAGGAAATACAGTGCAGCACACCATGCCATACATGTCAGTAAGTGCCTGAGAACGCATGAATGTGTGAGGAGCAATGCCTCATGGGACATGTAGCCTGGGCAGGAAGTGAGTGGTTCTAAAGGCAGAAGTTTTCTTTACCTTGCTATTGGGGCACTCTATACAGTACTTAACGCACAGCAAAAAGCAGTGTAGAAACAGATCAAAAGCAAACTGCATAGGTGTGTACCGAGCCTTATGCTGCCACATGGATCAATTTCAGATGAGAATATTCCCATGAAAAATCTTTGTACATTCGCTGAATGAAAGAATGTTTGAAATTTTCACTTGTTTTTAACATTCTGTTTAAAATGTATGTAATTTCTGAACGAAAACCACATACACTGTCTGAAAATTCCTTTGACCAAGCAGTTTTCTATTTCTACATTTTCCTGTCACTGTGGTTAAAAACCAACATCGATTTGACCCCACTAACGATTAGAAAATCGAACGAACGTTCTTAAAATTAAATTTTTTTTGAAGGAAGACATTGTTTTTGTATAGCCAGCATATAATATATTACAGTTCTTTTGAAAATCTGCAGTCTAACTTTTTTTTTCTTTAAAAAAAAAAAGATCTGAGTCTAATGATACTTACCAGATTCAACCTCTAATAGTATATATACAGTACATCTCTTCTGTCTGTTATTCTCAGAGTAGATTAGAGATTTTGCTCTCTAACCATATAGTTGGTTATTTATATTTACCACTGCATTTAGATATTTAAGAATAATTTGCCTTTTTTTATAAACTTTACATATTAACTAAATTATACACCACACTTTTAAGGTGATTATTCGAAACCATAATCGGTCAACTAATAGAGTATGAAAAAAATTGTTAGTTGCAGCCCTAGTTTGGAGTTCTTAATTTTTTTTTTGTTAGAAAATTACCTATTTTGACTTGTAAACACAGAGTCTGAAAAATGGGCCCAGTCCTTAAGTGGTTAAAGCGATTTTTTTTTTTTTTACCACTTGCCTACCAGGCCAATTCTGACATTTTTCTCCTACATGTATAAATCTTAATTTTTTTTCCTATAAAATTACACAGAACCCCCAAACATATATATATAATTTTAGCAGAGACCCTAGAGAATAAAATGGCGGTCATTGCAACGTTTATCTTGCACTGTATTTTCGCAGCAATTTTTCAAACGCGTTTTTTTTGGGGGGGGGGGGACTGTTTACGGTTTGGTTTTTTTTTTTTGTTTGTTTTTTGCATGAAAGTTTTCTTTCCCTCCAAAAAAACACGTTTGAAAAATTGCTGCGCAAATACCATGCATGATAAATGATTGCAATGACCGCCATTTTTATTCTCTAGGGTCTCTGCTAAAAAAAAATACATATAATGTGTGGGGGTTCTGTGTAACTTTACTTTTATTTTTCCAGTTTTTTTCCAGTTTGATGCATTCTTTTTACATTTTTTTGTGATCACTTTTATTCCCATTAGAAGGAATGTAAACACCTCTAGGCTGGGAAGCCTGAAAAAAAATAAAAAAATCTATCCTGGCTTCCCAGCCAGCGGCATTTTTTCAAATGCAGAGGCTGAGTGTGACGTCATAACATTGTGCCCGGCCTCCGAATGGTCATAAAGACTTCGGGGACCATCTGCATCGGTTAGTTCCTTCTCCGGCTCGCGGAGGGGGAGGGGCGCGCCAGTCTGGAAGTCACGCGGGGGGGCGCCAGTCTGGAAGTCACGCGGGGGGGGGCAGTCTGGAAGTCACGCGGGGTGGGGGCCAGTCTGGAAGTCACGCGGGGGGGGGCCAGTCTGGAAGTCACGCGGGGGGGGGGGCGCGCGCCAGTCTGGAAGTCACGGCGGGGGGGGGGGGGGCGGCGCGCCAGTCTGGAAGTCACGCGGGGGGGGCCCCAGTCTGGATGTCACGCGGGGGGGGCCCCCCAGTCTGGATGTCACGCGGGGGGGGGCCCCCCCAGTCTGGATGTCACGCGGGGGGGGGCCCCCCCAGTCTGGATGTCACGCGGGGGGGGGCCCCCCCAGTCTGGATGTCACGCGGGGGGGGGCCCCCCCAGTCTGGAAGTCACGCGGGGGGGGCCCCCCCAGTCTGGAAGTCACGCGGGGGGGGCCCCCCCCAGTCTGGAAGTCACGCGGGGGGGGCCCCCCCCCAGTCTGGAAGTCACGCGGGGGGGGGGCAGTCTGGAAGTCACGCTGGGGGGGGCAGTCTGGAAGTCACGCGGGGGGCAGTCTGGAAGTCACGCGGGGGGGCAGTCTGGAAGTCACGCGGGGGGGGCAGTCTGGAAGTCACGCGGGGGGGGGGGCAGTCTGCATGTCACAGGGGGACACCAGATGTAAGGAGGACTGATGGGGACACCACGACATGTAAGGAGGACTGATGGGGACACCACGACATGTAAAGAGGACTGATGGGGACACCAGATGTAAGGAGGGGCTCTGCTGATGGGGCACCTGATGGCATCTGGTGGCAGGCAACGTGGCAGGTGACACACTCAGGGCTCCCACTGATTCTGCATTATGGCGAGTTGAATGATTTCATTTTATATAACAATGTAATAATAGAAATAATGCACTTCAATCATCTAGACACCATAACAATCATGGTGCCAGGATGATTGAAGCGCTAACACCAGGTGTTTGGAGTATCTTTATCTGCTGATTGTTAAACTCTGAAAAAGACATATTGCTATTGTGGTGTAGGATCAGGGGCTGCTGTCCC
>JBBDGP010004730.1:0-142368 GCA_037952835.1 Lithobates septentrionalis
CAAATCATGCATTTCTATGGGGGGGGGGGGGGAGGAAATACTTCAAAAATGCACCAATCTGCCTAAATTGAGCTCCAAAACTCTATTGAGTTTCTGGAATTTGTGTGGAGTGGATATGTGAACCACCACAGAAATAAGTGATTTTTTTCTCCCTGAGCGTTTTGTAGTTTTAAGCTTCAAAACTCTCAGGTGTGAATGGGGCCTTAAAGTGATACTAAAGCTTTGGGTTTTTTTTATATGATAACAAACATGTTATGCTTACCTGCTCTGTGAAGAAATGTGGCACACAGCAGCCCCGATCCTCCTCTTTTCGGGTCCCTCACTGGTGCTCCTGGCTCCTCCCTCTTGAGCAGTGACCCCAGAGAAAGCTGCTTGTCCTGGGGGCACTGCTGCGTGCTCGCTCCTGAGCCACTTCTCTATATATTCATAAGACACATGGAGCCATGGCTCAGACCCGCCCCTCACTCTCTTCTCTTTGGCTCACTGGCTGTGATTGACAGTCTCAGCCAATAAGGAGGGAGAGTCCCCATCCAGCCAAGGCTTTCTCGGGAACATTGCTAGAATGGAGGGAGCTCAGGTATGGTTTGGGGGGGGGGGGGGGCGAGGGGGCCGCTGCACACTGAGGTTTTTTTACCTTCATGCATAGAATGCATATAGGTAAAAATACCTCAGCCTCTAAAATTATTTAAGGCTTCATGTACACAGGATGGTTTTAAAACCTCTTATGTACGTCCAGCTGCAGAATTATCCTAAGAAATTCTTAACTTTTACAAGGAGGCCTATCAGCACTTTAATGATCTCCTGGGGAGACTGAGGAGAACTCACATCATAGGGAAGAGCATGTCACTAGAGGAACGTCTCGTTGTGACTCTCAGGTAGGTGTGTTTCTCCCCTCTCTTTCCTCCCTCCTCTCCTCTCTGCCTCTCTCCTCTCCCCCCTCTCTCTCTTCTCCTCCCTCTCTTTCCTCCCCTCTCTCTCTCTCCTCCCCTATCTCTCCTCCCTCTCTCTCTCTCCTCCCCTCTCTCCTCGCATGCTCTCTCTCTCTCCCCCTTTCTCTCTCTCTCTCCCCTCTCTCTCTCCTCCCCGCTCCCCTCTCTCTCCCTCCCCTCTCTTCCCTCTCTCTCCCTCCTCTCTCCTCTCCCTCTCACCCCCTCTCTCTCACCCCTTTCTCTCTCTCTCCTCCCCTCTCTCTCTCCCTCTCTCCCCCCTCTCCCTCCCTCTCTCACCCCCTTTTCTCTCTCTCTCTCTCCTCCCCCTCCCTCTCTCTCCTCCCCCTCCCTCTATCTCCACCTTTCTCTCTCTCTCCCTTTCTCCCTCCTCTCTCTCTCATCCCCTCTCTCTCTCTCTCCCCCTCTCCCCCTCTCTCTCTCCTCACCCACCCTCATTCTCCCCCCTCTCCTCTCCCTCCTCTCTCTCCTCCCCCCCACTCCTCTCTCTCTCACCCCCTTTCTCTCTCTCTCTCTCTCTCTCCTCCTCTCTCTCCTCCCCTCCCTCTCTCTCCTCCCCCACTCTATCCTTGCGCTCCCTCCCTCCCTTCTCTCTCCTCCCTCTCTCTCTCTCTCTCTCCCCCTCCTTGACGGTAGATCAAGCTTGCAGACAACAGCATGTGGTAAAAATTGTGTTTTTGATGTTTTTTTCACATTTTAAATGTTTAAAATTTTGAAATGCCAGTAAACTACAGTCCTGAATGTGATTTATCTGCTTTCAAAAAAATGCCCATATCTCAGCTGCCTCTGACCTGCTATAAAGTACGGAGTGTACACATGGGATAACATAGAGGAGAGTTCAGGGGCTGTGGAAATAAAACGCCCAACTGTTTAGCACTGCAGTGTACATGAGGCCTCAGGAGTGATCAATTCTAAGATGATTTTTGTATTATTGCTCTATTCAGACAGCCTGGGATTCTTCTGGCTTTTGCAGCAGCTGCCTGGCTCTGAGTGCCGATACTTCACTTCCTCTTCTATGTAACTCTTTGCTTAGATAATGACACAATGGGGGAGATTTACTAAAACTGGAGCACTCAGAATCTGGAGCAGCTGTGCATAGTAGCCAATCAGCTTCTATCTTCAGCTTGTTCAATTAACCGCTTGCCGACCACACTATAGCTGAATGACGGCTGCAGCGCGGTCGGATAACTCTGGGAGGGCGTACTATGATGTCCTCCCAGAATCCCGCTCTCGCGTGCCCCCTGGGGGGCACACCCGGGAACATCCGTGACCGCCGGGGCATCACAGATCACGGTAAACCTATTGGTACAGTGCGGTTGAGAGCTCGCATTAAGGTGGTTAGTTCTTGCGGGGAGGAGCTGAACAGCCGCCGAGGGACCCCAGAAGACCAGACCATGTTTGTTATTTTAAAAAATAAATAAATTTACCTTTACAACCCCTTTAACTAGTACTTACTAGCCCTTGCACACTGGAGCGGGGGGCGGCGTCGGTGGTAAAACGCCGCTATTATTAGCGGCGTTTTACTGTCGGTATGCGGCCGCTAGCGGGGCGGTTTTACCCCCCGCTAGCGGCCGAGAAAGGGTTAAATACCACCGCAAAGCGCCTCTGCAGAGGCGTTTTGCCGGCGGTATAGCCGCGCCGTCCCATTGATTTCAATGGGCAGGAGCGGTAAAGGAGCGGTATACACACCGCTCCTTCACCGCTCCGAAGATGCTGCTGGCAGGACTTTTTTTACCATCCTGCCAGCGCACCGCTCCAGTGTGAAAGCCCTCGGGGCTTGCACACTGGAATGAAAGCAGCGGCACTTTCGGGGCGGTTTGCAGGCGCTATTATTAGCGCAATAGCGCCTGCAAACCGCCCCAGTGTGAAAGGGCTCTTAAATTATAGGTATTGGAAATTCCCAAATTTGTCTGTTAGTGAACGTAACAAATACAAATGGAACGGAATGAATTAATAATAATAAATAACAATAATGTTAATAAAAACGTATTATTATTTATTATTAATTTGTTCAGTTCCATTTGTTTAGATGCGGCATTCGTTATTTCGGATAATTCGTAACTTTGGATAAATTTGTATTCGTTACAATCACTAACAGCCAAATTTGAAGGAAATTCCAATACCTATAATTTAATAGTTAGTTATTATTTTAGTTTTTAGAATTTTTGGGTTTTCGGATTTTCGAATTTTGAATTTCCAAATTTCTGAATTTTCTAATTTATGAATTTCCGAATATATGAATTTCCTAATCTACGAATGTACGAATGTAAGAATTTACAAATTTACGAATGTACGAATGTGCGAATGTACGAATATATGAATTTACGAATATACACATTTTCTAATTTCCGAATGTATGAATTTATGAATTTCGATCATAACGAATGACCTGAAAAACGGGAAAAAAACAAACGAATGAAACGAAAAGGAAAACGAACAAATTGTTTGGCAGTGCACATGTCTAGTCGGAGGTAGAGGGGAAGTGTCACCACTAAGGGACCATCCACCTTATTACCAGGGACCACCGTGAGTAACTGAAGCAAATACCGGAGCACTATTCTCGGTGGAGAATCGGGAAACTTCAGGAGGTGTCAAGTCAGGGACCCAATCAGCGGAGGAGACGCTTGCAGAACAGCCTTGTGTGTCAAGCCAGGGGCCGAGGAGGCCAGTGGGGTGAAGCTTGTGAAGTATAGGGAGTGACAAGCTAGGGACCCAGCAGAGAAGCGGGGGTGACACTTGAGGAAGATACCACTGGGAAGATTGATTGGAGGAGCTCAGGGATTCAGTGGCAGATAATCAGAGGGTCTAGTGAGAGAGAGATTGGGAGCTCAGTGGGCTGAAGAACTACAAGGAGTGATGGTGGAACTGAAGGAACTGTTACACTTTGTGTTAGGAACTGTTAAAGACTGTTGCCATAATAGACAGCATTCCTACACATGCAGATGTGGCGGCTTGCTGGATGCCTTTCTCTGCATGGCTGTCCTCCTGTAGAAGTCTCGGAGTCTGCACAATTGCACTTGTTACTACCTAAGGGTGTCCTGGCCCTAACCCTCTCTCCCCAAAGTTCTGTTTTAAGAGAAATAAAATCTCTTTTACATTCAAGAAGTGTCTGGCGCCCAATAACTTTACCTATCTTGCACCCACTATGCCTCACAACCCACCATATTCAGAAGGATGTCAGCTATCTCTGGCACTGGAGGTCCTCATCAGACCGAAGGAGGCCCGGGGACCCGGCTACATATCTATGCCACTTATCATTGTTTTACTTTCACATCATTTGGTGATCTTTTTAAATCACTTGCTAGACTTATAGGCATCAACAGCTTTCTGTCTGAGGGACTCGGAGATCTCTATGGATCTTGGCATAACGGCGCCACACAAGTCAACGGAAAACACCAGACCCCGGATATCTGAGGTATAAATAAGACGAGGTTCCCCCTTCATACTCCCTAAGGAGGTCCCTTCTTTTTAACACTCAGCCCTCGTTCACATTGGAGCGACTTGTCATGCGATTTGACAGGTCAGTAAAAAAACTGACCTTTCTGCTATAAACATTCCCAATAAAAAATCTAATTTCTTTATCAGTTTAGGCCAATCTGTATTCAGCTACATGTTTTGGTAAAAAAAAATCCCAATAAGTGTATATTGATTGGTTTGTGCAAAAGTTATACCGTTCTACAAACTATGAGATATTTTTATTAATTAATTAATTAATTTTTTTTTTTTTACCAGTAATGCCGGCGATAAGCAACTTATAGCAGGACTGCGATATTGCAGCAGACAAATCGGACACTAACTGACACTTTGCACATTTTTTGGGGACCGGTGACACTAATACACTGATCAGTGCTAAATAATATTCACTGTAACTGTACTAATGACACTGGCAGGGAAGGGGTTAACGTGGTGGTAAACCCACCTGAGAGATATTTACATATAGGTACGCCTATAATAAAGCTGACCTAAATGTGATGAAAATATCTCCTGAATATTCCCTGTCCAGGAGACATTTCATGTACACTGCACCGATGATGTCATCAGCGCAGCGCAGTGAAGAAGCCCCCCCTCCCGTGCCGTATCTTCCCCAGCACGCGCCGTGACTGGCAGCTCCCGCGCGCATGCACGGGAGTGACGTCACTCGGCTCCGGCCAGTCACAGAGCCGGAGTCCGCGGCCCCGGAAGGAAGAGGCGTGAAGATGGATGCTTCCACCAACGGGGACATCGCAGGCTTCGTTTTTGCAGGTACGTGGCACATAATGGGCTAGTATGCAATGCATACTAGCACATTAGGCTTTTACTTTGCAGGGAATAAAGAGGAAGTAAAAACCATCAGGGTTTACTCCAGTGGCGGTGCGTCCATAAGGGCACATGGGCGCCGCCCCCTTTATGACCAATAGATAGATTCATGCATAGCATGAATCTATCCATGGTGGACGCCGCTGCCACCCCCTATTCAGGCGCCTGGCCCCTTTTCGGGCGCCTGAATTACAGAGGAGGGGGATGTTTTTGAAGCACCTGATTGGAGCTTAGGCTCTATTAGGCGTAAAAAAAAAGTGACCTGCCAGCTCCATGCTTGGCGCTCTCAGTCCACCCAGGTGTGTTAGAACAGAGAATGAATATTTGCTTTCCTAACCACTGGACCGCCTCTCCACCAATTAGGTGCTCGGGTCTGTTACCCGTCACCTGATTGGCCGAAATGACAGGCGCTGTAATTGGACGCCTGATGGTAGGAGAGGATGGGAGGAGACGCATGGAGGACACAGCGGCGGGGGGAACACAGTGGCTGCATTCCATGGAACAGTGGCAGCATTTGATGGGCATAGTGGCTGCAATTGATGGGTTTTTTTTCAGTATTTTTCAGTTTGTTTGCGCCCCTCCCAAAAATTTGGAGCACCATCTGCCGCTGGTTTACTCCCTCTTTAAAACCAGGGGCGATCAAAGGGTTAAATGTGTTCCCTAGGAGTGATTACTATCTGTGTGGGGGAGGTGCTTTGATTGGGGGAATGTAAAGATCCGTGTTCCCGTCTTTAGCAGGAACACAGGATCAGCACATTCCCTCTCACAGAACGTGCTCTGCCTTGTTTACATAGGCAGACCGCCGTTCTGCTTTTCTCCTGAAGGACGGGCGGGTCCCGGCTTTGTCCAATCACAGCGTGAGTGGGTCCCTGGCGTGGCGCGTGCGCGCCCGAGACCCGGGACTGCCAGATCACGTACTGGGTACATAATCTGGCGCAGAGCGGCCACCCTGCCGCAGTAAATCTATGGTGGGCGGCCCGCAACTGGTTAAAGTGATACTAAAGTCTCGCACATTCGTAAATTCGTACATTTGTACATTTGTAAATGAGTAAATATGTAAATTCGTAAATCTGAAATAATAATTATTAACTAATAATAACTTAACTATTACTTACTATTAAATGATAGGTATTGTAATTTCCTTTCACATTTGGCTGTTAGTGAACGTAACAAATACAAATTTATCCGAAATTACGAATTATCCAAAATAACAAATGCCGTAACCAAACGAAAGGAACGGAATGAATTAATAATAATAAATAACAATAATGTTAATAAAAACTTTTTATTACTATTATTTATTATTAATTTGTTCCATTGCATTTGTTTAGATCCGGCATTCGTTATTTTGGATAATTCGTAATTTCGGATAAATTTGTATTTGTTACGTTCACTAACAGCCAAATGTGAAAGGAAATTACAATACCTATCATTTAATAGTTACTATTTCAGATTTTAGAATTTTCGGGCTTTCGGATTTTCGAATTTCGAATTTCCAAATTTCCGAATTTTCTAATTTACGAATGTACAAATTTCCGAATATATGAATTTCCTAATCTACGAATGTACTACTGTAAGAACTTATGAATTTACGAATTTACAAATTTACGAATGTAGGAATTTATGAATGAGCGAAAGTACGAATTTACGAATTGCGATCATGACGAATGACCCGAAAAACGAAAAAAAAAAAAACAAATGAAAGGAAAAGGAAAACGAACAAATTTTTTGGCAGTGCACATGTCTAGTCGGAGGTAGAGGGGAAGCTGTCACCACTAAGGGACCAACCACCTTTACCAGGGACCACAGCGGAGGAGACGCTTGCAGAGCAGCCTTGTGTGTCAAGCCAGGGACCGAGGAGGTCAGTGGGGTGACACTTGCGAAGTATAGGGAGTGACAAGCTAGGGACCCAACAGAGAAGCGGGGGTGACACTTGAGGAAGATACCAGAAGATTGGAAGAGCTCAGGGGATTCAGTGGCAGATAATCAGAGGGTCTAGTGAGAGAGAGACCGGGAGCTCAGTGGGCTGAAGAACTACAAGGAGTGATTGTAGTGGAAGTGAAGGAACTGTTACACTTTGTGTTAAGAACTGGTAAAGACTGTTGCCATAGGAGACAGCATTACTATACATGCAGATGTGGCATCTTGCTGGATGCCTTTCCCTGCATGGCTGTCTACCTATAGAAGTCTCGGAGTCTGCCAATGGCACTTGTAACTACCTAAGGGTGTCCTGGCCCTAACCCTCTCTCCCCCAAAGTTCTGTTTAAGAGAAAAAAAATCTCTTTTACATTCAAGAAGTGTCTGGCGCCCAATAACTTTACCTTTCTTGCACCCACTATGCCTCACAACCCACCATATTCAGAAGGATGTCAGCTATCTCTGGCACTGGAGGTCCTCATCAGACCGAAGGAGGCCCTGGGACCCGGCTACATATCTATGCCACTTATCATTGTTTTACTTGCACATCATTTGGTGATCTTTTTGAATCCCTTGCTAGACTTATAGGCATCAACAGCTTTCTGTCTGAGGGACTCGGAGATCTCTATGGATCTTGGCATAACGGCGCCACACAAGTCAACGGAAAACACCAGACCCCGGATATCTGAGGTATAAATAAGACGAGGTCCCCCTTCATACTCCCTAAGGAGGTCCCTTTTTTTTAACACTCAGCCCTCGTTCACATTGGAGCGACTTGTCATGCGATTTGACAGGTCAGTAAAAAAACTGACCTTTCTGCTATAAACATTCCCAATAAAAAAATCGAATTTCTTTATCAGTTTAGGCCAATCTGTATTCAGCTACATGTTTTTGGTAAAAAAAAATCCCAATAAGTGTATATTGATCGGTTTGTGCAAAAGTTATACCGTCTACAAACTATGAGATATTTTTATTAATTTAATTTTTTTTTTTTTAACCAGTAATGCCGGCGATAGCGGGACTGTGATATTGCAGCAGACAAATCGGACACTAACTGACACTTTGCACATTTTTTGGGGACCGGTGACACTAATACACTGATCAGTGCTAAATAATATTCACTGTCACTGTACTAATGACACTGGCAGGGAAGGGGTTAACGTGGTGGTAAACCCACCTGAGAGATATTTACATATAGGTACGCCTATAATAAAGCTGACCTAAATGTGATGAAAATATCTCCTGAACGTTCGCCGTCCGGGAGACATTTCATGTACACTGCACCGATGAAGTCATCAGCGCATGCGCAGTGAAGAAGCGCCCCCCGTGCCGTATCTTCCCCAGCGCGTGCCGTGACTGGCAGCTCCCGCGCGCATGCAGCGGGCGGGGGGGTCACAGTGGCGGCATTCCATGGAACAGTGGCGGCATTTGATGGACACAGTGGCGGCATTTGATGGGCACAGTGGCGGCATTTGATAGGCACAGTGGCGCCATTTGATGGGCACAGTGGCGCCATTTGATGTTTTTTTTCAGTTTTTTTCAGTTTGTTTGCGCCCCCCCCCAAAATTTGGAGCACTAGCCACCACTGGTTTACTCCCTCTTTAACACCAGGGGCGATCAAAGTGTTAAATGTGTTCGCTAGGAGTGATTAGTAACTGTGTGGGGGAGGTGCTTTGATTGGGGGAATGTAAAGATCCGTGTTCCTGTCTTTAGCAGGAACACAGGATCAGCACATTCCCCTCTCACAGAACGGGGCTCTGCCTTATTTACATAGGCAGACCGCCGTTCTGCCCTCCTCCTGAACAATCGGCGGGTCCCAGTGTTGTCCAATCACAGCGAGAGTGGGTCGCTGGCGTGGCGCGCCCGAGCCTCGGGAGTGCCAGATCACGTACTGGGTACCTGATCTGGCGCAGAGCGGCCGCCCTGCCGCAGTAAATCTATGGTGGACGGCCCGCAACTGGTTAAAGTGATACTAAAGTCTCGTTTTTTTTTTTCCTTTAAAAGTAACAAACACTTACCTCCTCTGTTGCAGTGGATTTGCACAGAGCGGCCCCGGATCCTCCTCTTCTTGGGTCCATCTTCAGCACTCCTGGCCCCTCCCTCAAGGGTAAGCAGCTTGAGGGGGCACCCAAGCTGTGCTGCAGCTCCGTGCTTCCATTTAGACACGGAGCCCTGGGTTTGGCCCTGCCCAATCTCTCTCCTGATTGGCTAACTGACTTTGATTGACAGCAGCTGGAGCCAATGGCGCCACTGCTGTGTCTCAGCCAATCAGGAGGGGGAGTCCCGGACGGCCGCGGCACTCGTGGACATCACTGGACAGAGATGGGGCTCAGGTAAGTATGAGGGGGGCTGCTGCACACAAACTTTTTATCCTAATGCATCTTCTGCCTTTACAACCACTTTAACCACTTCAGCCCGGGAAGATTTTACCCCCTTCCTGACCAGAGCACTTTTTGCGATTAGGCACTGCGTCGCTTTAACTGACAATTGCGCGGTCGTGCGACGCTGCATCCAAACAAAATTGACGTCCTTTTTCCCCCCCCCACAAATAGAGCTTACTTTTGGTGGTATTTGATCACCTCTGCGGTTTTTTTTATTTTTTTTTTTTATATTTTTTTACTTTTTGCTATAATAAATATCCCCCAAAAATATATAAAAAAAACGATTTTTTTCCTCAGTTTAGACCGATATGTATTCTTTTACATATTTTTGGTAAAAAAAAATCCCAATAAGCGTATATTGATTGGTTTGCGCAAAAGTTATAGCGTCTACAAAATAGAGGATAGTTTTATGGCATTCTTATTATTAATTTTTTTTTATATTAGTAATGGCGGCGATCTGCGATTTTTATCGGGACTGCGACATTATGGCGGGCACATCGGACACTTTTGACACTATTTTGGGACCATTGTCATTTATACAGCGATCAGTGCTATAAAAATGCACTGATTACTGTGTAAATGACACTGGCAGGGAAGGGGTTAAACACTAGGGGACGATGAAGGGGTTAAGTGTGTCCTAGGGAGTGATTCTAACTATAATGGGGATGGGCTTCCAGTCACGTGACAGCGATCATGCTCCCGATGACAGGGAGCCGTGATCTCTGTCATGTCACAAGGCAGAACGCGGAAATGCCTTGTTTACATAGGCATCTCCCCGTTCTGTGGCTCCGTGACACTATCGCCGGGAGACCGGCGGACATCGGTCACGCTGTACGCGGCGGGCGCGCATGCCCGCTAACCCCGCCAATTAAAGGGGACGTACAGGTACGCCCATTTGCTCACCACTGCCATTGTGCTGATGTATATCGGTGCGCAGCGGTCGGCAAGTGGTTAAGGCTCCGTTCATATCTAAGTGTAGCAGAAACTCGCATTCCTGCTCGTGTTTTTTTTTTTTTACCTTCTGCCGTTACAACCACTTTAATCGAACAAGCTGAAGTTAGAAGCTGATTGGCTCCCATGCAGAGCTGCGCCAGATTGCGCTGTAAGTGTCATTTGATATATCCCCTCTATCTGATGGAAGATCTAGCGTTGTTCCAATATTCTGAAAGTTGGAATTTCCATGGGGTGCACTTACCTCCTCAGGGGGCCGGACTTTGCCGGGAGTTGATTTCCCCCACTTTGGTACTTGGAGAAAATTATTCAGTTTCTTGTTGGGAAAAGTTTGCAGCGCTCTGCGATATACAAGCCAATTGTGGTCACTTTGTTAAATGTACATCTTGTTCTGACAGTATCCGAAGCACCAGCGGCACGCCGAAAATGTGATCTACGACGTTCAAAAAATAAGGATTTATAGCCTGGAGGGACGGAAGACAGCTTTATGGAGGTGCGGGTAATTGATCCAACCGTACATGCAAAGAGAAATCACCATTTTCATCTACACCGACCTCATAACGCAACCGCAATGTCATTTCGCAAGAACAACAGCAATTTCATTGGGGGGGGGGCTAGTGGTTATGGGGTTCCCATGGTAGGGAAGGAGTTTGGTGACCCCTCCCACTGCGCAACATGTCCGATACTAAAGAAATATTTAAGTTTATGAAAGTTTGTATCCGCTGCCGGGATTTTCATTTCTTGACAAGTTTATTCTGATTTGTGTTTCAGGCCTCATGCACACAGGATGTTTTTTTTTTATTTTTCCTTTGCTCCACGGGAGGAAAACGCAGCTTTTAAAAAACGCGCTTAAAGCTTTGTTTTGCGTGCACATGTATGCGGGATTGGCATTCATTCATTCTATTGCCCAGAATAATCATTTATTCTGGCCATCAGGATGCATTAGCACGCGCCTAAACGCATCCACCATTAATGCGTGTGAAGGTGTGGCGTTTTTTCTGACCAAACGCTTCACTTCTGAATGCACAAGTGATTATTTGTTCTGCCTCTAAACCCCCGGTGCCCAACTGCGGCCCTTTGGCACATTTTGTTTGGCTCCCCCCGGGCCCCTGAAGACACGAATCTGGGTTTCCCCATTGTGGTTTTATTGCAGTGATCTCTAGCAGTCTTGTATAATGTTTCTCCAGTATATGACTCTCTTGAAGCATGTCCCCAGTCTCCAACAACTTCTCTATCATATTCACTGTCTCTGACAGTCTACTCCAGCATTACCACAGTCTCTAACCATCCCTTGTATCTGCAGTCTCTGAGCATCTGTTGTGTCATGTCTGCAGTCTCTGACCATCTCTTGTATCATGTTTGCAGTCTCTGACCATCTCTTGTATCATGTTTGCAGTCTCTGACCATCTCTTGTATCATGTCTGCAGTCTCTGACCATCTCTTGTATTCTGTCCACAGTCTCTGACCATCTCTTTTATCATGTCTGCATCTCCTGTATTATGTCCACAGTCTCTGACCATCTCCTGTACTATGTCTGCAGTCTCTGACCATCTCCTGTATTATGTCTGCAGTCTCTGATCATCTCCTGTATCATGTCCGCCGTCTCTGACCATCTCTTGTATCATGTCTGCAGTCTCTGACCATCTCCTGTATCATGTCCACAGTCTCTGACCATCTCTTGTATCATGTCTGCAGTCTCTGACCATCTCTTGTATCATGTCTGCAGTCTCTGACCATCTCTTGTATCATGTCTGCAGTCTCTGACCATCTCCTGTATCATGTCTGCAGTCTCTGACCATCTCTTGTATCATGTCTGCAGTCTCTGAACATCTCCTGTATCATGTCTGCAGTCTCTGACCATCTCCTGTATCATGTCCACAGTCTCTGAACATCTCTTGTATCATGTCTGCAGTCTCTGACCATCTCTTGTATCATGTCTGCAGTCTGTGACCATCTCTTGTATCATGTCCACAGTCTCTGACCATCTCTTGTATCATGTCTGCATCTCCTGTATTATGTCCACAGTCTCTGACCATCTCTTGTATCATGTCTGCAGTCTCTGACCATCTCCTGTATCATGTCCACAGTCTCTGACCATCTCTTGTATCATGTCTGAAGTCTCTGACCATCTCTTGTATCATGTCTGCAGTGCATTAATATATATACAGTCTCGTGTATATATATACACGTTTCCAATACACTTTAGGCAGTGTACACAGTATCTAATAGAGTGTGTACAGTTTCTACTACACTTCAGGCGGTGTACACAGTATCTAATACAGTGTAGTGTGGTGTTGCAAAACAAAAATTTTCATCATGTCTGGAAGGCCACCAAGGAGAGGCAGATACTTATAGGCCACTAAAAGAGGGCAGGCAGGCTCTGTGTCTACAGCCAAGAGTGGTGGTCGTGGACATGGTGCATCCTCTGGAGGTGGCCGTGGGGCACGCTTGTCCTTTTTTTCTGCTGCTGGGCCTGTTATTGAGACAGAACATGCAGAAGAGTCGGTGAGTGGATAACGAAGCCGTCCTCATCCTCCTCATCCTCTGTCACACAGGCTCAGAGTATTTGCCTTCCAACGCAACTGCCAAAGCTGCCCATTCCACCGGCTCCTTGTCCACAGTCACTCCTTCCGTAGCTCCAGCATCATGCACGGAAGAGTACCCAAGAAGTATTCGACCACAGTGTCGGGTACATGCTGCTGGAGGATGCACAGCGATTTGAAGGCTCCGATGTTGGTTCCCAGGTTGAGAAAGGGAGTAATGTGAGCCTAGAGAGAGAGGGGGCTCCCAAGAAGGACCAGAAACTGGCAGTCATGTTTCACAGCAGGGCACGTTCCTGCGCCCAACAAGAGTATCTGTGAGGGGTTACAGTGTTGTGGCACCACCACCACCACCAAAGGAAGGCCGACTTTTTCAGCTCCTGTTTAACAGGGGCATGTAATTACAATTCTTGATATAATATTTCACAGCAGGGCCCGTTCCTGCGCCCAACAAGAGTAACTGTGAGGGCTTATAGTGTTCTGGTACCACCAACACCTAAGGCCAAATTTTCTGCATAGTATATAGGGCAGGCCGTAGAGTATATATACTGCTGTTCAGAGTATATAGTGCCTGGGGGACCCCCACCCCATTTTTTAAAAAATTTTGTGCGGGGTTGCCCTTAATATAATAATTTTGGGGATGACATCCACGCCATTTTTTTTCTGTATTTTTGGTATTTTTTATCTATATTGTCGGGATCCGGCAATACATTACAGCCGCAAGCAGTTTTGGGTGACATTTTTTCCTTTAGAAATGTCATTTTGCTGTGGTACTGTTCTAGACAAGGGAAAGATGCGCTACTTTACAGGCATACTATAGACACCCCCCAGGCACGATATTTAAAGGAATATTTCATTTTTATTGTTTCACTTTAAGCATTATTAAAATCACTGCTCCCGAAAAAAACATCAGTTTTTAAAACTTTTTTTTGCATTGATCCATGTCCCCTGGGGCAGGACCCAGGTCCCCAAACACTTCTTATGACAATAACTTACATATAAGCCTTTAAAATGAGCACTTTTGATTTTTCATGTTCGTGTCCCATAGACTTTAATGGTTTTGCCTGTTTGCATGTTCTGCTGCGAACCAAACCAAGGGATGTTCGGCTCATCCCTAGTCTCTGACCATCCCTTGTATCATGTCTTCAGTCTCTGGCCATCCCTTGTAGCATGTCTGCAGTCTCTGACCATCTCCTGTATCATGTCTGCAGTCTCTGATCATCTCTTGTACTATGTCTGCAGTCTCTGACCATCTCATGTATCATGTCTGCAGTCTCTGATCATCTCCTGTATCATGTCTGCAGTCTCTAACCATCCCTTGTAGCATGTCTGCAGACTCTGACCATCTCCTGTATCATGTCTACAGTCTCTAACCATCCCTTGTAGCATGTCTGCAGTCTCTGACCAGCTCCTGTATTATGTCTGCAGTCTCTGACCATCTCCTGTACTATGTCTACAGTCTCTGATCATCTCCTGTATCATGTCTGCAGTCTCTGATCATCTCCTGTAGGATGTCTGCAGTCTCTGACCATCTCCTGTACTATGTCTACAGTCTCTGATCATCTCCTGTTTCATGTCTGCAGTCTCTGACCATCTCCTGTACTATGTCTGCAGTCTCTGATCATCTCCTGTACCATGTCTGCAGTCTCTGACCATCTCCTGTATCATGTCTGCAGTCTCTGACCATCTCCTGTATCATGTCTGCAGTCTCTGACCATCTCCTGTACTATGTCTGCAGTCTCTGACCATCTCCTGTAGTATGTCTGCAGTCTCTGATCATCTCCTGTATTATGTCTGCAGTCTCTGATCATCTCATGTATCATGTCTGCAGTCTCTGATCATCTCCTGTATCATGTCTGCAGTCTCTAACCATCCCTTGTAGCATGTCTGCAGTCTCTGACCATCTCCTGTATCATGTCTACAGTCTCTAACCATCCCTTGTAGCATGTCTGCAGTCTCTGACCAGCTCCTGTATCATGTCTGCAGTCTCTGACCATCTCCTGTATCATGCCTGCAGTCTCTGACCATCTCCTGTATCATGTCTGCAGTCTCTGACCATCTCCTGTATCATGTTTGCAGTCTCTGACCATCTCCTTTATCATGTCTGCAATCTCTGAGTATCTTTTGTATCATGTCTGCAGTCTCTCAATGGCTGGGCAATCTTCTAGGACCTGTGACGTGTCCCAGAAGATTGCAGGGAGTGAGGGGGGAGAGGAGAACTTCCGCTCAAGTCGCCTAGAAGGCCTGAGTGCAAGTGGGAGCTGGGTCAAAATTAGGTACTCCCCCCCCCCCCCCCAAAAAAAAATGGCATGACAGATGTGGCATGTAAGGGGTAAGGAGTCTATAAAGCAGAAGTTCCATTTTTGGGTGGAACTCTGCTTTAATTTTTTGGGTGGCCCTTTGATGAGTGTTGGGGCCACCACTGCTTTATAGGCCTGTAAACATGTATGTGTGCATGGACACAATCGGGGTCGGGGGATTTACTAAAGGCGAATAGACTGTGCACTTTGTAGGTGCAGTTGTACTCATTTTACCCAGAGCAATGTATAAACAATGTATAAACAATGTATAAACAATGTATAAATGATGTATAAATGATGTATAAATGATGTATAAACGATGGATACTTTATATATAAATACATCATAGGAGGACTAGAAACACTTTGTGGGAGGTCTCATCCTATTTTTAATACAAAGTGTCAGAGAAATTTCTTAGAACAAAAATGCAATATATATATATATATTTATACTGTATATATAGAGAGTTTAGCAATCCTTAGATTTGCCGCATTCGTTTTTATTTTTTTAAAATTTGTGTTGACTTGGTGATCCTGCCAGTAACAAAGTTCCTGTGCTATGGTGACAACACTCACTATAAGAAGGAACAGGGTTGTCGCCCTAGGACAGGACTAAAGAACACCCCTCTCTTCCCCTCTCTAAATCAAAGGAGGTGATCTGTAGTCCATCCTGAGAGACTGGGGGGGGGGGGGGGGGGCAGGGCTTGGTAACATTGTTTGAGATCTCAGTGCAGCACAGGCAGACTTCATAGGAATTTACAAGTGCATTGGATTTCTGGTAGGATCAACGTTTTTTTTTTTTTGTTTATTTGCAATCAATGAACGGAAAGAACAAAACACATTCAATAATATATTGGTGTATTGTATCATGTCCACAGTCTCTGACCATCTCTTGTATCATAGCAAAGAACAGAGAGAAGCACACCGCTCCAGGCAAACTCAGGTACAGGATGGATCACAGGTGCAGACCTCGGCTCACCACCGTGGAAGACGAACAAGACAAGGAATTGGTCGCACACTGGAACTCCAAATTATCTCGATGTCATCTTTATTGTTATAAAAGGGTCAGACAGATACAGGCGATGGTAGACGTTTCACAAGCGATAGCTTGTGAACAAGCAAGCTATCGCTTGTGAAGTGTCTACCATTGCCTGTATCTGTCTGACCCTTTTTTGACAATAAAGATGACATCGAGATAATTTGGAGTTCCAGTGTGCGACCAATTCCCTGTCTTGTTCATTTCTTGTACTATGTCTGCAGTCTCTGACCATCTCCTGTATTATGTCTGCAGTCTCTGACCATCTCCTGTACTATGTCTACAGTCTCTGATCATCTCCTGTATCATGTCTGCAGTCTCTGATCATCTCCTGTAGGATGTCTGCAGTCTCTGACCATCTCCTGTACTATGTCTACAGTCTCTGATCATCTCCTGTTTCATGTCTGCAGTCTCTGACCATCTCCTGTACTATGTCTGCAGTCTCTGATCATCTCCTGTATCATGTCTGCAGTCTCTGACCATCTCCTGTATCATGTCTGCAGTCTCTGACCATCTCCTGTATCATGTCTGCAGTCTCTGACTATCTCTTGTATAATGTCTGCAGTCTCTGATCATCTCCTGTACTATGTCTGCAGTCTCTGATCATCTCCTGTACTATGTATGCAGTCTCTGATCATCTCCTGTACTATGTCTGCAGTCTCTGATCGTCTCCTGTACTATGTATGCAGTCTCTGATCATCTCCTGTACTATGTATGCAGTCTCTGATCATCTCCTGTACTATGTCTGCAGTCTCTGACCATCTCCTGTATCATGTCCACAGTCTTTGACCATCTCTTGTATCATGTCTGCAGTCTCTGACTATCTCTTGTATAATGTCTGCAGTCTCTGATCATCTCCTGTACTATGTCTGCAGTCTCTGATCATCTCCTGTACTATGTATGCAGTCTCTGATCATCTCCTGTATTATGTCTGCAGTCTCTGATCATCTCCTGTACTATGTCTGCAGTCTCTGATCATCTCCTGTATTATGTCTGCAGTCTCTGATCATCTCCTGTAGTATGTCTGCAGTCTCTGATCATCTCCTGTACCATGTCTGCAGTCTCTGACCATCTCCTGTATTATGTCTGCAGTCTCTGATCATCTCCTGTACTATGTCTGCAGTCTCTGACCATCTCCTGTACTATGTCTGCAGTCTCTGACCATCTCTTGTATAATGTCTGCAGTCTCTGACCATCTCCTGTACTATGTCTACAGTCTCTGATCATCTCCTGTTTCATGTCTGCAGTCTCTGACCATCTCCTGTACTATGTCTGCAGTCTCTGATCATCTCCTGTATCATGTCTGCAGTCTCTGACCATCTCCTGTATCATGTCTGCAGTCTCTGACCATCTCCTGTATCATGTCTGCAGTCTCTGACCATCTCCTGTACTATGTCTGCAGTCTCTGACCATCTCCTGTAGTATGTCTGCAGTCTCTGATCATCTCCTGTATTATGTCTGCAGTCTCTGATCATCTCCTGTATTATGTCTGCAGTCTCTGATCATCTCCTGTACTATGTCTGCAGTCTCTGATCATCTCCTGTACTATGTCTGCAGTCTCTGATCATCTCCTGTAGTATGTCTGCAGTCTCTGATCATCTCCTGTACCATGTCTGCAGTCTCTGACCATCTCCTGTATTATGTCTGCAGTCTCTGATCATCTCCTGTACTATGTCTGCAGTCTCTGACCATCTCCTGTACTATGTCTGCAGTCTCTGACCATCTCTTGTATAATGTCTGCAGTCTCTGACCATCTCCTGTACTATGTCTGCAGTCTCTGATCATCTCTTGTATCATGTCCACAGTCTTTGACCATCTCCTGTACTATGTCTGCAGTCTCTGATCATCTCTTGTATCATGTCCACAGTCTTTGACCATCTCTTGTATCATGTCTGCAGTCTCTGACTATCTCTTGTATCATGTCTGCAGTCTCTGACTATCTCTTGTATAATGTCTGCAGTCTCTGATCATCTCCTGTACTATGTCTGCAGTCTCTGATCATCTCCTGTACTATGTATGCAGTCTCTGATCATCTCCTGTACTATGTCTGCAGTCTCTGATCATCTCCTGTACTATGTCTGCAGTCTCTGATCGTCTCCTGTACTATGTATGCAGTCTCTGATCATCTCCTGTACTATGTATGCAGTCTCTGATCATCTCCTGTACTATGTCTGCAGTCTCTGACCATCTCCTGTATCATGTCCACAGTCTTTGACCATCTCCTGTACTATGTCTGCAGTCTCTGATCATCTCTTGTATCATGTCTGCAGTCTCTGACTATCTCTTGTATAATGTCTGCAGTCTCTGATCATCTCCTGTACTATGTCTGCAGTCTCTGATCATCTCCTGTACTATGTATGCAGTCTCTGATCATCTCCTGTACTATGTCTGCAGTCTTTGACCATCTCCTGTACTATGTCTGCAGTCTCTGATCATCTCTTGTATCATGTCTGCAGTCTCTGACTATCTCTTGTATAATGTCTGCAGTCTCTGATCATCTCCTGTACTATGTCTGCAGTCTCTGATCATCTCCTGTACTATGTCTGCAGTCTCTGATCATCTCCTGTACTATGTATGCAGTCTCTGATCATCTCCTGTACTATGTATGCAGTCTCTGACCATCTCCTGTACTATGTCTGCAGTCTCTGATCATCTCCTGTACTATGTCTGCAGTCTCTGATCATCTCCTGTACTATGTATGCAGTCTCTGATCATCTCCTGTACTATGTATGCAGTCTCTGATCATCTCCTGTACTATGTATGCAGTCTCTGACCATCTCCTGTACTATGTCTGCAGTCTCTGATCATCTCCTGTACTATGTCTGCAGTCTCTGATCATCTCCTGTAGTATGTCTGCAGTCTCTGATCATCTCCTGTACCATGTCTGCAGTCTCTGACCATCTCCTGTATTATGTCTGCAGTCTCTGATCATCTCCTGTACTATGTCTGCAGTCTCTGACCATCTCCTGTACTATGTCTGCAGTCTCTGACCATCTCTTGTATAATGTCTGCAGTCTCTGACCATCTCCTGTACTATGTCTGCAGTCTCTGATCATCTCTTGTATCATGTCCACAGTCTTTGACCATCTCCTGTACTATGTCTGCAGTCTCTGATCATCTCTTGTATCATGTCTGCAGTCTTTGACTATCTCTTGTATCATGTCTGCAGTCTCTGACTATCTCTTGTATAATGTCTGCAGTCTCTGATCATCTCCTGTACTATGTCTGCAGTCTCTGATCATCTCCTGTACTATGTATGCAGTCTCTGATCATCTCCTGTACTATGTCTGCAGTCTCTGATCATCTCCTGTACTATGTCTGCAGTCTCTGATCGTCTCCTGTACTATGTATGCAGTCTCTGATCATCTCCTGTACTATGTATGCAGTCTCTGATCATCTCCTGTACTATGTCTGCAGTCTCTGACCATCTCCTGTATCATGTCCACAGTCTTTGACCATCTCTTGTATCATGTCTGCAGTCTCTGACTATCTCTTGTATAATGTCTGCAGTCTCTGATCATCTCCTGTACTATGTCTGCAGTCTCTGATCATCTCCTGTACTATGTATGCAGTCTCTGATCATCTCCTGTATTATGTCTGCAGTCTCTGATCATCTCCTGTACTATGTCTGCAGTCTCTGATCATCTCCTGTACTATGTCTGCAGTCTCTGATCATCTCCTGTAGTATGTCTGCAGTCTCTGATCATCTCCTGTACCATGTCTGCAGTCTCTGACCATCTCCTGTATTATGTCTGCAGTCTCTGATCATCTCCTGTACTATGTCTGCAGTCTCTGACCATCTCCTGTACTATGTCTGCAGTCTCTGACCATCTCTTGTATAATGTCTGCAGTCTCTGACCATCTCCTGTACTATGTCTACAGTCTCTGATCATCTCCTGTTTCATGTCTGCAGTCTCTGACCATCTCCTGTACTATGTCTGCAGTCTCTGATCATCTCCTGTATCATGTCTGCAGTCTCTGACCATCTCCTGTATCATGTCTGCAGTCTCTGACCATCTCCTGTATCATGTCTGCAGTCTCTGACCATCTCCTGTACTATGTCTGCAGTCTCTGACCATCTCCTGTAGTATGTCTGCAGTCTCTGATCATCTCCTGTATTATGTCTGCAGTCTCTGATCATCTCCTGTATTATGTCTGCAGTCTCTGATCATCTCCTGTACTATGTCTGCAGTCTCTGATCATCTCCTGTACTATGTCTGCAGTCTCTGATCATCTCCTGTAGTATGTCTGCAGTCTCTGATCATCTCCTGTACCATGTCTGCAGTCTCTGACCATCTCCTGTATTATGTCTGCAGTCTCTGATCATCTCCTGTACTATGTCTGCAGTCTCTGACCATCTCCTGTACTATGTCTGCAGTCTCTGACCATCTCTTGTATAATGTCTGCAGTCTCTGACCATCTCCTGTACTATGTCTGCAGTCTCTGATCATCTCTTGTATCATGTCCACAGTCTTTGACCATCTCCTGTACTATGTCTGCAGTCTCTGATCATCTCTTGTATCATGTCCACAGTCTTTGACCATCTCTTGTATCATGTCTGCAGTCTCTGACTATCTCTTGTATCATGTCTGCAGTCTCTGACTATCTCTTGTATAATGTCTGCAGTCTCTGATCATCTCCTGTACTATGTCTGCAGTCTCTGATCATCTCCTGTACTATGTATGCAGTCTCTGATCATCTCCTGTACTATGTCTGCAGTCTCTGATCATCTCCTGTACTATGTCTGCAGTCTCTGATCGTCTCCTGTACTATGTATGCAGTCTCTGATCATCTCCTGTACTATGTATGCAGTCTCTGATCATCTCCTGTACTATGTCTGCAGTCTCTGACCATCTCCTGTATCATGTCCACAGTCTTTGACCATCTCCTGTACTATGTCTGCAGTCTCTGATCATCTCTTGTATCATGTCCACAGTCTTTGACCATCTCCTGTACTATGTCTGCAGTCTCTGATCATCTCTTGTATCATGTCTGCAGTCTCTGACTATCTCTTGTATAATGTCTGCAGTCTCTGATCATCTCCTGTACTATGTCTGCAGTCTCTGATCATCTCCTGTACTATGTCTGCAGTCTCTGATCATCTCCTGTACTATGTATGCAGTCTCTGATCATCTCCTGTACTATGTATGCAGTCTCTGACCATCTCCTGTACTATGTCTGCAGTCTCTGATCATCTCCTGTACTATGTCTGCAGTCTCTGATCATCTCCTGTACTATGTATGCAGTCTCTGACCATCTCCTGTACTATGTCTGCAGTCTCTGATCATCTCCTGTACTATGTCTGCAGTCTCTGATCATCTCCTGTATCATGTCCACAGTCAACATATCAGCAATTTACATTTCATGGTGGTAGTGAACTCTGATTTATAATTTGTACCTACAGCTAAGCTTACAGGTAAGTCTCACCTGTCGGTTCGGTGAATATCTTCTAAACCAGCGACGTTTAGGGACTGCGGGGAGTTGTCAGAGGTGGTGGTCAATGCAGAAAAGCCACACAAGGAGACCCCGACTGGTATAACTTGTAAAATGGCAGCACAGCGCATACCCCATATGAGTGGACGTGGGGTCCGGGGTATGCACTGTGCTGCCATTTTACAAGTTATACCAGTCGGGGTCTCCTTGTGTGGCTTTTCTGGATTGACCACCACCTCTGACCACACCCTGCAGTGCCTAGGCACTTATATCTTAGATTTGGATCTCTAAGATCCTTTTCCTTTCTTCCCCGGACCCTAGTACTGTTTATTCTATTTAAGATATACGTCCATTGTTTGCACATCCCCCCCCCAGCCGCCGCGGGGGAACCTCTGGTGGCACTCTTGCTCTGCGTGGACCTGGGTCACGGATACTCTCCTGAGAAAGCGACTCTTAGGCCACGAAACTAGTTGAGATATGCATTCCGCGAACAATTATCCCAATGTGATCTGTCCCCTTTGGGGATTTTTATGCTAGTGATATCTATGAATTGTTCATCATGCATTTTAATGTTTTTTTTCATGTATTGTTGTATTTTATATTAATTTTGTACTAATAAAATTATTTACTTACTTACTATATCATTTGAATTCATACCAATCAAACCAGTACCGCGATAGTCCATTTTTCTGCTCTTTGGGGATCGGTTGGGGACCGACCCCCCCTAGTTTTCCATGTTCTTTTAAAGTGACCTGACCACCCTACATAAATTACTCTGCTGAGATCATCAATCCCAATCTGAGCATTTACCCCCCCCCCCCCCCCCCCAATATACAGAACAAAACACAATAGATGACATTGTTACTCCCACTAGGTGGCGCCCTTGCCCACAGGCTGCTCCAGTCATTCAACAAATCCATACAAGGCCCGGCTATCTCTAAGAATGAAACTGTTTAAATACATTTTTTTTTTTTATGAAATAAGATTTCACATTCAACTAAAATGTGATCAGATTTATAACCATCGCTGCAAATGTTTCTTTGGTATTAAAGCGGAAATGAAGAATAGTTACATTCTAACTAAATATTCCTTTTTTTTTTTACATGTAAAGAAAGGAGCAGATGTGCTCACCGGTATATCTAAACTGGGGAATGCATTCAGTGTCGCACCTGTTATATTTGTTTAGGTGAATAAAGTAGATGAAAACCCGATCGCTGAATTCTTATATAAGCTTTTACCATTCATTTCAAAAAGTCATTTTCAATCTTTTAAAAATCTGCAGCTGTCATTAAAAAAAAAAAAATCCATGGTGATCCTGCCATGAAGGTCCCCCTTCTGGAATTTCCTGTTATAGGGTGACTACGCTCTGTTCCTGTTTTCCCAATTGCATTCCTGGGTTGTCACCCTGTTACATGGGCTACAAGTGGAGGTTTCAGCACACATTAGACAGGCAAGGTCTGCCGTTGTCACCATCAGGAAACCAGCCCTGAGAAATGTCATGCATCCATTGCTGGGACACATGGAGACAATAATTGGCGGGGTCTGGGTTTGCAGCTAGTTCTGATAGCCACTCCGGGCACTCTATACATAAAGCACCCATACACAAAGCCAAGCCGCTGCTAAAGAACACTGAAAAATGGCAACAGCTACACAAAGTTGTGAGACAGGGGCGTAGATATAAGGGGGGATAGGGGGGTCTGAACTTGCAGCTAGTTCTAATAGCTGCACCAGGGCCCAAATCAGGAGCCATTTTTTGCAGCCTGTCAGTTCAGTTTAAGGAAGGCTGCTCCTCCCTAACTCCAATCACATAACCCAGCCAATGAAGGACTTCCCTTTATCTGGACTGCACTGGGTATGTAAGGCTAGGTCTACACCTCTGCGTGTGGGGAATGTGTGCAAAATTGCACATGTCTCTGACCCGTGAAGAAATGCTCTGCAGTTTAGCAGAGGGTGAGGGTGCCATTATTTCTCAATGGTTAATGGCACCCCCATGCATCGGCAACCACGCTGCCTTTTTGCTTGCGTCAAAACACATGGTGCGGTTTGGTGTCGCCTAATTTTAAGAAAAAGGGTCCTGGACTTCTTTCCCTGCATTTCTTGCAGGTAGAGCAACCCATTGAAATGAATGAGCTGCTCTACCCGTGACGCGCGTGCTCAAGCACACATGCACATACGTAAAAGAGGCCAGTGTGCTTTACGGAGGGGGGGGGGGGCTTTAGTGGAGGGGAGAACTATACTGATGAGGGAGGAGCTGTACTGAGGGGAAAGAGTTTTACTGGGGGGCTGTGCTAAGGGGCCATAGCTGAGCTGTACTGGGTAGGGAAAAAGTAATGAAGGGGCAGAGCTGTACTGGGGGGAACTGTAATGAGGAGGCAGAGCTGTACTGGAGGGGGAACTGTAATGAGGAGGCAGAGTTGTACTGGAGGGGGAACTGTAATGAGGAGGCAGAGTTGTACTGGAGGAGGAACTGTAATGAAGAGGCAGAGCTGTACTGGAGGGGGGGGCTGTAATGAGGAGGCAGAGCTGTACTGGAGGGGGGAGGGCAGTAATGAGGAGGCAAAGCTGTACTGGAGGGGGAACTGTAATGAGAAGGCAAAGCTGTACTGGAGGGGGAACTGTAATGAGGAGGCAGAGCTGCACTGGAGGGGGAACTGTAATGAGGAGGCAGAGCTGCACTGGAGGGGGAACTGTAATGAGGAGGCAGAGCTGTACTGGAGGGGGGAACTGTAATGAGGAGGCAAAGCTGTACTGGAGGGGAACTGTAATGAGGAGGCAAAGCTGTACTGGAGGGGGAACTGTAATGAGGAGGCAAAGCTGTACTGGAGGGGGAACTGTAATGAGGAGGCAGAGCTGTACTGGGGGGAACTGTAATGAGGGGGGCAGAGCTGTACTGGAGGGGGAACTGTAATGAGGAGGCAGAGCTGTACTGGAGGGGGAACTGTAATGAGGAGGCAAAGCTGTACTGGAGGGGGAACTGTAATGAGGAGGCATAGCTGTACTGGAGGGGGAACTGTAATGAGGAGGCATAGCTGTACTGGAGGGGGAACTGTAATAAGGAGGCATAGCTGTACTGGAGGGGGAACTGTAATGAGGAGGCAAAGCTGTACTGGAGGGGGAACTGTAATGAGGAGGCAAAGCTGTACTGGAGGGAACTGTAACGAGGAGGCAGAGCTGTAGAGCTGTACTGGAGAGGGAACTGTAATGAGGAGGCAAAGCTGTACTGGAGGGGAAACTGTAATGAGGAGGCATAGCTGTACTGGAGGGGGAACTGTAATGAGGAGGCATAGCTGTACTGGAGGGGGAACTGTAATGAGGAGGCAGAGCTGTACTGGGGGGAACTGTAATGAGGGGGGCAGAGCTGTACTGGAGGGGGAACTGTAATGAGGAGGCAGAGCTGTACTGGGAGGGGAACTGTAATGAGGAGGCATAGCTGTACTGGAGGGGGAACTGTAATAAGGAGGCAAAGCTGTACTGGAGGGGGAACTGTAATGAGGAGGCAGAGCTGTAGAGCTGTACTGGAGGGGGAACTGTAATGAGAGAGGCAAAGCTGTACTGGAGGGGGAACTGTAATGAGGAGGCATAGCTGTACTGGAGGGGGAACTGTAATGAGGATGCATAGCTGTACTGGAGGGGGAACTGTAATGAGGAGGCAGAGCTGTACTGGGGGGAACTGTAATGAGGGGGGCAGAGCTGTACTGGAGGGGGAACTGTAATGAGGAGGCAGAGCTGTACTGGAGGGGGAACTGTAATGAGGAGGCAAAGCTGTACTGGAGGGGGAACTGTAATGAGGAGGCATAGGCTGTACTGGAGGGGGAACTGTAATAAGGAGGCAAAGCTGTACTGGAGGGGGAACTGTAATGAGTAGGCAGAGCTGTAGAGCTGTACTGGAGGGGGAACTGTAATGAGGAGGCAAAGCTGTACTGGAGGGGGAACTGTAATGAGTAGGCATAGCTGTACTGGAGGGGGAACTGTAATGAGGAGGCATAGCTGTACTGGAGGAGGGCTGTGCTGAGGGGTCATAGCTGAGCTGTACTGAGTAGGAAAAAAACACTGAGGGGTCAGAGCTGTACTGGGGGGGGGGGGGCTGTACTGTAACAGGGGGAGGGGAAATGTACTGAAGAGGTAGAGCTGTACAGGAGGGGGGGGGCTGCTCTGCTTGGGGGGAGCTGTACTGAGGAGAAAAATCTTTACTGGGGGGGGGGGGGGCTGTGCTGAGGGGGCATAGCTGTACTGGAGGGGGAACTGTAATGAGGAGGCAAAGCTGTACTGGAGGGGGAACTGTAATGAGGAGGCAAGCTGTACTGGAGGGGGAACTGTAACGAGGAGGCAGAGCTGTAGAGCTGTACTGGAGAGGGAACTGTAATGAGGAGGCAAAGCTGTACTGGAGGGGAAACTGTAATGAGGAGGCATAGCTGTACTGGAGGGGGAACTGTAATGAGGAGGCATAGCTGTACTGGAGGGGGAACTGTAATGAGGAGGCAGAGCTGTACTGGGGGGAACTGTAATGAGGGGGCAGAGCTGTACTGGAGGGGGAACTGTAATGAGGAGGCAGAGCTGTACTGGAGGGGGAACTGTAATGAGGAGGCATAGCTGTACTGGAGGGGGAACTGTAATAAGGAGGCAAAGCTGTACTGGAGGGGGAACTGTAATGAGGAGGCAGAGCTGTAGAGCTGTACTGGAGGGGGACTGTAATGAGGAGGCAAAGCTGTACTGGAGGGGGAACTGTAATGAGGAGGCATAGCTGTACTGGAGGGGGAACTGTAATGAGGATGCATAGCTGTACTGGAGGGGGAACTGTAAATGAGGAGGCAGAGCTGTACTGGGGGGAACTGTAATGAGGGGGGCAGAGCTGTACTGGAGGGGGAACTGTAATGAGGAGGCAGAGCTGTACTGGAGGGGGAACTGTAATGAGGAGGCAAAGCTGTACTGGAGGGGGAACTGTAATGAGGAGGCATAGCTGTACTGGAGGGGGAACTGTAATAAGGAGGCAAAGCTGTACTGGAGGGGGAACTGTAATGAGTAGGCAGAGCTGTAGAGCTGTACTGGAGGGGGAACTGTAATGAGGAGGCAAAGCTGTACTGGAGGGGGAACTGTAATGAGTAGGCATAGCTGTACTGGAGGGGGAACTGTAATGAGGAGGCATAGCTGTACTGGAGGAGGGCTGTGCTGAGGGTCATAGCTGAGCTGTACTGAGTAGGAAAAAAACACTGAGGGGTCAGAGCTGTACTGGGGGGGGGGGGGGCTGTACTGTAACAGGGGAGGGGAAATGTACTGAAGAGGTAGAGGCTGTACAGGAGGGGGGGGGGGCTGCTCTGCTTGGGGGAGCTGTACTGAGGAGAAAAATCTTTACTGGGGGGGGGGGGGGCTGTGCTGAGGGGGCAGAGCTGTACTGGGGGAGGAGCTCTACTGAGGGGGAAGAACTGTACTTGGGGTAGCTGCATCGGTTGGGGGATCAGCTGTACTGGAAGGTTGGAGCTGTACTGGGGTGGAGTGGGTGGCATTGTACTGGGGCTACAGCCTATTTTTCTTCCTTTGGATCCCCTAGGCTGAACCCCCCCCCAGGAAAAAAGAAATCTACGGCCCTGTTGTGAGATATCCAAAAATCTGTTTTACATAAAATAAAAAATAAACATAAAATAAAATAAGTTAAAAAAGTATTTTATGGGGAAAAGAGGCAAATGTTTCTTACTAGCGGAGAAATCGAATTGTAATTGAGTATGATATCCGAAACTGTGGATGATATGTCGGCCTTCGTAGATTGGTGGATTGGCGGGCCCCGCCCACCGCGGTTGTGGACGGTGATTGTACAGTGACAAGTCCTAAATACTTTCTAATGTTGGGAACACCTTGGTGTCCACACACCGTATCCGCATTTCACCTCAGACGGCGAGCCCGGGGACCGACCCTGTCAATTCTGAGCACTTTAGCAAAGCGCTGGAAACCATCAATGGCATTTCCTGCACAATTAGCATCCGCGCGCAATTAGTGCTTTCCATTAATTAAGGCTCTCATTTCCATTAGTGGGGGTCAATGTAGATAAACAGGCAGAGTGCTGGCAGGGAGGTTGTCTGTAAGTAAACAGATATTATCAGGAGGCCGGTCCCCAGATCTGTCCAAAGTCCAATGCAAGCCAGGACACTGCTCTGTACAGCACTGTGGTATATGTCAGAGCTATATAAATGTGTAATAATAATAGTGTGTGACTGTGGGGGAGGGGACATTAGAGTGTAAGCTCCTCTGGTACAGAGACTGATGTGACTGGCTCAGTGTTCTCTGTACAGCACTGCGGTATATGTCAGAGCTATTCAAATGTGTAATAATAATAGTGCGTGACTGTGAAGGGACATTAGAGTGTAAGCTCCTCTGTTACAGAGGCTTTGTACCACACGTGGAATATGTCAGTGATACATAAATGTTTGTAGTAGCCTTTGCATACAGCCCCAGGGTTGAGAAGGATGCAGGGATTGTCAGCATACAGAGGCCTCATGGTGATGGCTCCTTTCAGTGGAAGTGATCCCTATTGATGAAGTGAGTTTTCTTGGTGACTTTGATGGATGATCCTGTGACTCGTGCAGAGGGGGCAATGCGTCCCAAGGAAGGGGTCTGGCTGAGGCTGACACTCTCCAGGCTGATGCTGCAAATTGGTTGAGCGTGGAAATATAGAAGTAGAAATGTTTATACTCTGTAACTGTTTCATCTCAGAATTCATAAAATGTAACATTTAGGTGAAGGGTCCACAAATCCGCTCTTCCTGGCTGGGTTTGGAGTTTTGTAACCTTGGTGGACTACTCAGACACAGAATTTTGTAGCAGATATGGATATCTGGAGGAGGAAAATCTCAAGTCATCAAGGAGTGTCCAGCCCTGCCTTGGACCCCAGGCCCCAATTTCCATGGGGTTTGAGAACTCAGATCAAACAAGGAGACCCCAAAGGACCCAGGCTGCAGAGCACAAGACTTCTGTTCTCCAAAGACAGCCTGGAAGATCCAAGCTCAAGATGAAGTTGGGCCAAATGCTGGTTGTGATTCCTCTACCAGTAGAAGTAAGTCCTTAATGGGGTCATATGGCTTGGGATTGGCAGCTTTCCACAAAGTAGGGTCCCTCAAAAATAGGGGTCACCCAAACTGAGTATTCTACATACAGTTTCACCAGAAAAAATACCAAACAAACCATCAAAGAGTCTAAAATGATTTATAGTTCTGTAAGTGACCACAGAAAGGACAACAGACAGCCGACGCATTTCAGAGACCCAAAGATCTGTATCCTTTCTGTTAGTCACTTAACTAATAAATTATTTTTGGGTGGTTAGTTTGGTGCTTTTTCTGGTGCAAACTGTATATGAAAGTTCCAAGTGGCCTGTGCAGAGAGTGATCCAAGATGGGAATTCTGGCCTAAAGTGAGAGTTCCAGCCTCAAGGTGGGTATGCTGGCCCCGTAATGGGTGTTCTGGCCCTGAGGGGGGAATTCTGCATCTGAAGAGGGAGTTCTGACGTTGGTATGGGAATTCTGTCCCCAGGGTGAGAGTTCCAACCCCCAGGTGGGTACTCTGGCCCCGTAGTGTAGGTTCTGGCCCCGGGGTGGAAATTCTGGCCCTGAAGTGGGAGTTCTGGTCCTGAGGCAGCAATTTTGGCCCTGAAGTGGGAGTTCTGGCCTTGGGATGGGAACTCTGGTCCCAAAGTGGGAGTTCAGGCCCCGAGGTGGGAATTCTGGCCCTGAAGTGGTATTTCTGGCTCTGAATTGGGAGTTCAGGCCTTGGGATAGGAATTCTGGCCCCAAGGAGAGAGTTCCAGCCCCAAGAACTCTGGTTCCAAAGTGGGAGTTCTGGCCCTGAAGTGGGAGTTCTAGTCTTGGAATTGAAATTCTGGCCCCGAAGTGGGAGTTCTAGTCTTGGAATTGAATTTCTGGCCCCAAGGTTAGAGTTCCAGCCCCGACATGGGAATTCTGGCCCTGAAGTGGGAGTTCTGTTCTTGGGATGGGAATTCTGGCCTCACAGTGGGAGTTCTGGCCCTGAAGTGGGAGTTCTGTCTTTGGGATGGGAATTCTGGTCCCAAGGTGAGAGTTCCAGCCCCGATGTAGAAACTCTGGTCCCAAAGTGGGAGCCCCTAGGCGAGAATACTGACCCTGAAGTGGGAGTTTTGGTCTTTGGATAGGAATTCTGGCCTCAAAGTGAGATTTCCAGCACTGAGGTAGGAACTCTGGTCCCGAAGTGAGAGTTCTGGCTCTGAGGAGGGAAATCTGGCCCTGAAGTGGGAGTTCTGGTCTTGGGATGGGAATTCTGGCCCCAAGGTGAGAGTTCCAGCCCCGATATGGGAACTCTGTCCCCGAAGTGGTAGTTCTGGCCCCATGGAGGGAATTCTGAAGTGGGAGTTCTATCCTGGGGATGGGAATCCTGGCCCTGAAGTGGGAGTTCTATCCTGGGGATGAGAATTCTGGCTCCAAGGTGAGAATTCCAGCCCTGATATGGGAACTCTGGTCCCAAAGTGGGAGTTCTGGCCCCTGAGGTGAAAATTCTAGCCCTGAAGTGGGAGTTTTGTCCTTGGGATGGGAATTCTGGCCTTGAAGTGAGATTTCCAACCACAAGGTGGGAGTTCTGGCCCTGAAGTGGGAGTTCCGGGCCCGAGGTAGGAATTCTGGCCTTGGGGTAGGATTTGTGGGGTGGAAATTCTGGCCTCAGGGTGGACATTCTGACTCAGACATAATGGAGCCGTGGTGGAGATGAGGGGATCAATGAAGATGACTCCAATGCTTGTTGGCCCTCAGAGGCCCGGTCTTACAGCTTCACCATCACCAGTTTTAAAGTCAAAGGCAGGAAAGCATTCTTCATAAATAAGACATGGCGCCCCTTGTTATTTGCTGCGCTCCAGCCCATTGCCTGTACTGCCCAACCCTAGAGACACCTGTGTGCAACATAAGACTGGAGGTTGCAGAGCATTTCATGTGCAGAGCTGCACCCCCACCCCCCTTCTCACAGCAGAGTATACAACACCTACACTGCAGAACACGAGAACCTGCTGGTGAATGGGAGGCCTCTCCAGGCCTCTGAGATCTGCAGAGCGCAGAACATTCCATGTCCCAGGAATTCCAGACTCTGCTGCGGTCTTCATTCTGAGTGCTGGGCAAGTTACAAGTTGCACTCTGGATGTGACTGCAGAACATAAACCAAAGAGACAGCAGAGTATTGCAGAACATAAGCTACTCAGGCTGAAGTGTGTTCACAAGCCAGACAGGTTAACCTGTTCAGAGCTCAACCCAGTGCAGAACATTCAGCGTTTCCACATCTGCAATCTGTAGAGAATATGCAGAACATTTCACATTTTAGAAAACACAAGGTGCAAAACATTCCCAGCTTTCAGGGCACGGGAGCAGCAGAACGTTTAGCAGAGCATTTGGCAGAGCCAAAGAGCTGCACACACTTCATTAGCCGTGTACAGGTTCTGCAGTATATTTTATATTTCTAAAGCACACAAGTGAGAAACGTTCAGCGTTTGCAGAGCACAAGGAGTTTCAGAATATGAATCAGTTGCAGAGCATTCAGCCTTTGCAGAGCACACAACATGCAGAACATGTGCAGAACACAGGAGCTGCAGAACACATAGGGGTCTACTTATCCATTTTTTCAGTTGAGAGTCACCCTAGTTTTACACCAAGATTCGCTAATTTTTCCATGCAAGTTTCAATTATAAAAATGGGTGAATGAGACCTGGAGTTTCAGAACATGGATAATTTGCAGAGCACATGAGCTGCAGCACATTTTTAAGAGCCCAGGAGTTTTCAGAACATACATTTTTTGCAGAGAACAGAGGTTGTAGAACATATTGCGGAGCAGAATACAGAATATTAATTCATACATACAGAATTCATACAGAATATGAATTGTTTGCCGAGCACAGAAATTGCAGAACTATAAGCCTTTGCAGAGCACAGGGTCATTTTGTTGAGCCCACAACGTGCAGAACATTTTCAGAGCACAGAAGTTGCAGAACAATTAGGGGTCTATTGTTTTCAGTCAGGATTCACCCAACTTCCACCCATCCAATCCACGTAAGACTGAGTTAGAAAAATGAGTGAATGAGCCCAGAGTTACAGAACGTAAATCATTTGCAGAGCACCACTGAATCTGCAGTCCATTCACAATGGACGGAATACAATGTGCAGAACATTCATTAGTTACAGAGCACAGATGTTTCAGAACATTAACCCTTTGCACGGCAGTTTGCAGAACATTGTAGCCTATGCAGATCCCAGGAGTTTCAGCATATGAACCATTTGTAGAGCACAGGATCTGCAGCACATTCATCAGAACACAGTTTGCAGAACATTCAGTATTTTCAGAGCTCAGAAGTTGCAGAACACAGGTGATTTACAACGCATATTGCTAAGCACAGGACCTGCAGCACATTCATCATTTGCAGAGCACACAGTGTGAAGAAAATTCAGCCAGTATTTGCAGAGCACAGGAATTCCAGAACATAAACGATTTGCAGCGCACAGACCTTGCAGAGCATATTGCTGGGCATACAATTTGAAAAAAATCAGCATTTGCAGCTCACAAACGTTACAACACGTTCACATGAGCTTTAGAGCATTTTGCAGAGCACAGGAGTTCCGGAACATGAATGATTTGCAGAGCACAGAATCTGCAGAGCATTTTGCTGATCGCGGAGTCTGCAGTACATCCACCATCATTTGCAGAACACACAATGTGCAGCAGAGTAGTAGAAGTTGTAGAGCATGAGGGATTTGCAGAGCACAGAATCTGCAGAGCATTTTGATGGTCACAGAACATAGTTCGGTTTGCTCATCACAGACTGGACAGTGCATCCATCATTTGCAGAGCACACATTCTGCAGCACATCCAGCCCTAGCAAAGCACACAGTGTGCAGAGCATTCAGTATTTTCCAGAGCCAATACGTTGCAGAACATGGGTGATTTGGAGAGCACTATAGTCTGCAAAGCATATAACTGAGCACAGGTTCTGCAGCACATTCAGTCTTCGCAGAGCACGCAGTGTGCAGCACATTTAGTATTTGCAGAGCACTGGAGGTTGCAGAGCATAAGGGATTTGCAGAGCACAGAACCTGCAGAGCATTTTGCTGGCCACAGAACATGGCTTAGTTTGCTCATCATTTGCAGTACATCCATCATTTGCAGAGCGTTCAGTATTCGCAGAGCCCAGAAGTTGCAGAACAGGAATGAGTTGCAGAGCATATAGCCGAGCACAGGATCTGCAGCACATTCAGCCTCCGCAGAGCACACAGTGTGCAGAGCATTCAGTATTTGCAGAGCACTAGAAGTTGCAGAATGAGTTGCAGAATGATTTGCAGACTGCAGAGCACAGAATCTGCTGAACATCGCAGAGCCCAGAAGTTGCAGAACATGAATGATTTGCAGAGCACAGAGTGTGCAGAGCCCCCTACCTGTCCCTGATGCGGCCCCCAGCTCGGACACAGCGCCCCCAGGCGGAGAGGCAGGCTGCTGGTTGGCTGTGGCTCTGCCCCGCATACATTACATGACATCAGCTCCTCTCCCGCTCCTCCTCTCCCCCCCCCCCCCCCCCCCCCAGACACAAGCTCGGAGTTCTCCATGGTGAGCGGACTCTGCGCCCTGTACCGGCTCTAAGGGGCCCCTGACTGATGCCAGCCGCAGCGCCCGGATCCCCCCGGTGAGTGTCTGTATGTGGGGGTGAGGGGGGTCCCCGGTGTACGGGGGGCCCCTGGTATGGGGGGGGGGGGGGCGATCACATCCCAAACTCCTCTCCTTCCGATGCCAGCAGCTCTCCGGAGTTTCTGTTCCCCCCAATAACTGGGTGCCCCTTCCAGGGTTGCCCATATTATTGCCCCTTCATCTGCCCCACCCATTCCTATCTATCCTTCTCTTCCCATCCCTTTGCCACCCCTGCCCATACCCCCCCCCCCCTAACTGGCACCCCAATTTGGACCCCCCAACCAGCCCCCCCCCCCCCAATTCCTGCACCTCATCCCATCCTTTGTTATCACTTGGGAAGTTCAGCGGCTGCATTGTGCCATGCTTGGGGTCACAGAGAACAAAGCGCCTGGCTGGGCACAGGGGTGAGATGCCGAAGGGTCCGTATTCCCCTGGGAGGGGTCCGTATTCTTCTGGAGGGGTCCGTATTCTTCTGGAGGGGTCCGTATTCTTCTGGAGGGTCCGTATTCTTCTGGAGGGTCCGTATTCTTCTGGAGGGGTCCGTATTCTTCTGGAGGGGTCCGTATTCTTCTGGAGGGGTCCGTTATCCTCTCGAGGGGTCCGTATTCCTCTGGAGGGGTCCGTATTCTTCTGGAGGGGTCCGTATTCTTCTGGAGGGTCCGTTTTCTTCTGGAGTGTCCGTATTCTTCTGGAGAGGTCCGTTATCTTCTGGAGGGGTTCATATTCCTCTGGAGGGGTCCGTATTCTTCTGGAGGGTCCGTATTCCTCTGGAGGGGTCCGTATTCTTCCGGAGGGGTCCGTATTCTTCCGGAGGGGTCCGTATTCTTCCGGAGGGGTCCGTATTCCTCTGGAGGGGTCCGTATTCCTCTGGAGGGGTCCGTATTCTTCTGGAGGGGTCCGTATTCCTCTGGAGGGGTCCGTATTCTTCTGGAGGGGTCCGTATTCCTCTGGAGGGGTCCGTTTTCCTCTGGAGGGGTCCCTATTCTTCTGGAGGGGTCCCTATTCTTCTGGAGGGGTCCGTATTCCTCTGGAGGGGTCCGTATTCCTCTGGAGGGGTCCGTATTCCTCTGGAGGGGTCCGTATTCCTCTGGAGGGGTCCGTTTTCCTCTGGAGGGGTCCATATTCCTGCGATGGGTTCATTTCTGCTATTATTTCACTGGAAACATGCTGACGTGAGGATTTGCATGGAGCAATCGCATGCTGGTCGGCGTTATTGGCTTTGCTGAGTTTTTTGTGCGTTGGTGATGAAGACGTAAAGTTGCGCCGTGTCGATGTGACCGGCGATGCTTTCAGAGCAGCCTTTTGTCTTGGAATGTAGCAAGGAGTGAAACATGTTTGTGATGTGACATGGGATGCAGATCTCAGGACTGGCTTTCATTTCCTTTGTCATTGTGAGAGTGGCGAGTAATCCCGTCTGCCTGCAAGGAAGCGATCGGTGAAGGTGAGCCCTGTGTGTGCGATTATTGGAGGTGAGTCCTATGTGTTTGTGTGTGCGATCGGTGGAGGTGAGCGCCATGTATGTGCGATCGGTGGAGGTGAGTGTCATGTATGTGCGATCGGTGGAGGTGAGTGCCATGTATGTGCGATCGGTGGAGGTGAGTGCCATGTATGTGCGATCGGTGGAGGTGAGCGTCATGTATGTGCGATCGGTGGAGGTGAGCGTCATGTATGTGCGATCGGTGGAGGTGAGCGTCATGTATGTGCGATCGGTGGAGGTGAGTGTCATGTATGTGCGATCGGTGGAGGTGAGCGCCATGTATGTGCGATCGGTGAAGGTGAGCGCCATGTATGTGCGATCGGTGGAGGTGAGCGCCATGTATGTGCGATTGGTGGAGGTGAGCGCCATGTATGTGCGATTGGTGGAGGTGAGCGCCATGTATGTGCGATTGGTGGAGGTGAGCGCCATGTATGTGCGATCGGTGGAGGTGAGCGCCATGTATGTGCGATCGGTGGAGGTGAGCGCCATGTATGTGCGATCGGTGGAGGTGAGCGCCATGTATGTGCGATTGGTGGAGGTGAGTGTCATGTATGTACGATTGGTGGAGGTGAGCGCCATGTATGTGCGATTGGTGGAGGTGAGTGCCATGTATGTGCGATCGGTGGAGGTGAGTGTCATGTATGTGCGATCGGTGGAGGTGAGTGTCATGTATGTGTGATCGGTGGAGGTGAGTGTCATGTATGTGTGATCGGTGGAGGTGAGTGTCATGTATGTGCGATCGGTGGAGGTGAGTGTCATGTATGTGTGATCGGTGGAGGTGAGTGTCATGTATGTGCGATCGGTGGAGGTGAGTGTCATGTATGTGTGATCGGTGGAGGTGAGTGTCATGTATGTGTGATCGGTGGAGGTGAGTGTCATGTATGTGCGATCGGTGGAGGTGAGTGTCATGTATGTGTGATCGGTGGAGGTGAGTGCCATGTATGTGCGATTGGTGGAGGTGAGTGCCATGTATGTGCGATCGGTGGAGGTGAGTGTCATGTATGTGCGATCGGTGGAGGTGAGTGTCATGTATGTGTGATCGGTGGAGGTGAGTGTCATGTATGTGTGATCGGTGGAGGTGAGTGTCATGTATGTGTGATCGGTGGAGGTGAGTGTCATGTATGTGCGATTGGTGGAGGTGAGTGCCATGTATGTGCGATCGGTGGAGGTGAGTGTCATGTATGTGCGATCGGTGGAGGTGAGTGTCATGTATGTGTGATCGGTGGAGGTGAGTGTCATGTATGTGTGATCGGTGGAGGTGAGTGTCATGTATGTGTGATCGGTGGAGGTGAGTGTCATGTATGTGTGATCGGTGGAGGTGAGTGTCATGTATGTGTGATCGGTGGAGGTGAGCCCTGTGTGTGCGACTGATACAAAGTATCTTCTGGCAGAATCTTCGCCAAGTTCCTCCTGGATACAATTGGATACATTTTGATGTTGTTGGCCTCGTTCCGCACAGCTGGTTGTGTTTTGGTGGCTCTGACAGGTAGGTGTCAGTCACTACCAATGATCTGCAGGTTGGGTGATGGATAGTTGGCGTTAGTTGGATTGTTGGCATTAGTGAGTGTAACCAATACTTAGCTGGGTAGGTAAGTGTCTCTGGGGTGATTGATGGGTAGGTGACCGGTTCTTTTAAGCAATAAACAATCTTCTACTTGATGAAAACTGGTTGACCAGGGGGATAATGAATGCTTAGCGGGGTAGATAAGTGTCTCTGGGGTAATTGAGGGGTAGGTGACCTATTCTCTTGGTCAATAAACATTCTTCTTTTTGATTTTTTTTTTTCCATCTACAATGCTTAGCCAGGGGATGTCTGAAGGGGTAATGACTTCTTAGTGAGGTAGGTAAGCAATTTTTGGGTGATTGATGGGTAAGTAACTTGTTGTACTGCACTTGGCCGGGGTTTGAGAGGTTGATGACCAAGGGGTAATGAATTCTTAGTGAGGTAGGTAGGTGATTTTTGGGTGATTGATAGGTAAGTAACTTGTTGTACTGCACTTGGCCAGGGTTTGAGAGGTTGATGGCCAAGGGGTAATCAATGCTGAGCTTATTAGGTAAGTGTTTGATTGGTAGGTCCATGTTGCTTTACTGGGGCATGTGACCATGGGGTAATTGATGTCGAGTTGGGTTGGTAAGTGTCTCTGGGGAAATTGATGGCAAACAATCTTCTGCTCGATCTTTTTTTAACCTACCTCTCTTGAATGGGCTGGAGGAGTTGACAAAATGGTAATTGTTACTTAGCTGAGTAGGCAAGTGTCTCTAATGTGATTTATGGATAGGTCACTTGTTCTCCTAGTCAACAACAATTTTCTTGAGCTTTTTTAACCTACCATGCTTGGCTGGTGTATGGGTAGCTGGGTAATCGGGGGGTCACTAATGGGTAATCAGGGCTTAGCTGAGCAGGTAAGTGTTTTTTTGCTGACGGGTAGGTGATTTGTTCTCCTGGTAATTAAGGATGTTCTTAAAGTTTTCGAATCCGCCGCACTTTGCTGGGGGGGGGGGTGATCGAATGGTAATCAATGCTTAGCTGGGGTAGGTAAGTTCCTTTGGGCTGATTGATGGGTAGGAAACATGTTCTCCTGTCCAATGGCCAATCTTCTGCTTGAATCTTCTGATCTTCTGCTCTTGGCTGGGTAAGAGGTGACCGATGAGTAGCCGATGCTCAGCTTGGTATGTGTCCCTGGGGTGATTGATGGGTAGGTGACTTGTGCTTACGATAAACAATCTTCTGCTTGAGGTTTTTTGATCTACGGCTGTACCAGGGGCTTACTGATTGGTAGGTAATGCCTCTGGGCTCATGGATGGGTAGGTGACTAGTTTTCTTGGTCAATAGTCGATCTTCTGCTTATGTTTTCTTTTCTTTTTTTAATCTACTGCTGTTAGCCAGGGGGTGACCAATGGATAATCATTGTTTAGTTGGGTAGGTAAGTGCCTGTGGGCTGATTGATAGGTAGGAACTTGTTCTCCTGGTCATGGGATGATCTACTGTTCTTGGCTGGGGGTTGACCAATGGGTAATTGATACTTAGCTGGGTAGGTAAGTGTGTCTGGGCTGATTGATGGGTAGGTAACTTGTTCTCTTGGTCAATGGATGATCTACTGCTTTTGGCTGGGGGTTGCCCAATGGGTAATTGACACTTAGCTGGGTAGGTAAGTGTGTCTGGGCTGATTGATGGATAGGTAACTTGTTCTTTTGGTCAATAGTTGATCTTCTGCTTGAGTTTTTTTTTTTAATCCACTGCTCTTGGCTGGGGGTTGACCAATGGGTAATTGATAATTATCTGGGTAGGTAAGTGTGTCTGGGCTGATTGATGGGTAGGTAACTTCTTCTCCTGGTCAATGGATGATCTTCTGCTCATCGTTTTTATCTAGCGCTCTTGGCCAGGGAATGATCGATGGGTAATCGGTGCTTAGCTTGGTAGGTAAGTGCCTCTGGGCTGATTGATGGGCAGGTAACTTCTTCTCTTAGTCAATAGATGATCTTCTGCTAGAGATTTTTTTTTATTTACTGCTCTTGGCTGGGGGAAGACCAATGGGTAATCAATGCTTAGCTGGGTAGGTAAGTGCCCCTGGGCTGATTGATGGGTAGGTAACTTGGTAAGTAGTGAGTGCGCTGCGTCCCAGCATTGAATGATTTTTTTTTTTTTTCAAATGTTAATTGATGTCTTTGTGGTTGGGGGTTGCATGATTAACCTTCACATCACGTCTCTCTGAACATCAAAAAGGGAAAAAACGGTAGAGACGGGACAAAAAAAAAAAAAAACTAAACAGGCCCCTCGCTCGCCCCCTCGGGAATCTCGCACAGAAACGCTTTCGGCTCCAGAGGAAATTTAATAACAAAGTTCAACTTTAAAAAAAAATAAATATATATTTTCATTTGTTGAACTTGGAATAACTGTTGCCGGTCAACCAAACCAATAACTGGTGGAGTTAGGTTGGTCTGAAGAGCTGACGCTCGGGGTCGAGTGCTGGTGGCAGGCCTGTGGTTGCTCTCTGGCGGGCATAGCTCTACCAGTTCCCATCGTCCCGGCGTTCCTAGCCTGCTGGATTCCGGAATAGTCAATAAAATTAATTTGTTGTCACACACAATAATCCAGAATTGCACTCAGTGTCAGCAAGTGTTTGCCTCCTGGCATCGGCTCAGCCATTAATTCTCTTGTGCCGGCGGTTGGCTGTGTTGTGGCGGCGACGGGGTTAATTGGCTCGCAGATGCCGCTGGGCTATGCGGACCCTTCGACCCCCTTTGCCACCGCTTACACCCTAAACAAATATGGATCTTCAGTTCTCAGGGCTCTCTGCCAATCGCCCAAACCCTTCGCGAAGTGCCAGAGATGAGTGCCGAATTCACCCCCAGCCTGGCAGGCTGGCACCTTCCGGTGGGGAACGGCGTCCCATCAGGTCTGACTTTGATACTTTTCTGACTCTTTGTCTCGGCACAAATTATCTTTTCACTCGGGATGAAATTTAAGCCGTTTTCCCCCAGATTGAAAGAACGGATTCTTCTTGAACAAACCTCTTTGTAGGCTTAATGGCGAAGGAGACCAGCGATTCTCCGCGGCACACACGGCCGGGGGGCACAGAACCATCAATAGATTGTCAGCTCTTCTGTCTAACATTGTAATTTTTTTTTTTTTTTACTTATCTGTGCCTTCCTGGCACAAATTAGTATGCTATAAAATGTATGGTATAAAATGGTAAAATGGTGCCGGGCGGACGGGGCTGTTTAAGAAAGCGTTTCTGCGTAAAGAAACAACGTGATTATTTGTTTAGCGAGGGAGGAACAGAGTACCGGGTGGACGGGGAAGGGGGTGCCTTAGCGAGGGAGTACCGGGGGTGCGTTAGCGGGGGAGTACCGGTGTGCGCATTAGCGAGAGAGTAGCGGGGGGTGCTTTGGCGAGGGAGTACTGGGGGTGGGGGGGTGCGTCAGCGAGGAAGTACTGGTGGGCAGGGGGTGCCTTAGCGAGGGAGTAACGGGCGGGTGCGTTAGCAAGGGAGTGCCGGTGGGCGGGGGGTGCCTTAGCGCGGGAGTACCGGGGTAGCGGGGGGGTGCCTTAGCGAGGGGGTACCGGGGGGGCGGGGGGTGCCTTAGCTAGGGAGTACCCGGGGGGTTCCTTAGCGAGGGCGTGGTGGGGATGCCTTAGCAAGGGCGTACCGGAAGGGTGCCTTAGCGAGGACGTAACGGGGGGGTGCCTTAGCGAGGGCGTAACGGGGGGGTGCCTTAGCGAGGGCGTAACGGGGGGGGGGTGCCTTAGCGAGGACGTAACGGGGGGGTGCCTTAGCGAGGGCGTAACGGGGGGGTGCCTTAGCGAGGGCGTAACGGGGGGGGGTGCCTTAGCGAGGGCGTAACGGGGGGGTGCCTTAGCGAGGGCGTAACGGGGGGGGTGCCTTAGCGAGGGCGTAACGGGGGGGTGCCTTAGCGAGGGCGTAACGGGGGGGTGCCTTAGCGAGGGCGTAACGGGGGGGTGCCTTAGCGAGGGCGTAACGGGGAGGTGCCTTAGCGAGGGCGTAACGGGGGGGTGCCTTAGCGAGGGCGTAACGGGGGGGTGCCTTAGCGAGGGCGTAACGGGGGGGTGCCTTAGCGAGGGCGTAACGGGGGGGTGCCTTAGCGAGGGCGTAACGGGGGGGTGCTTTAGCGAGGGCGTAACGGGGGGGTGCTTTAGCGAGGGCGTAACGGGGGGGTGCTTTAGCGAGGGCGTAACGGGGGGGTGCTTTAGCGAGGGCGTAACGGGGGGGTGCTTTAGCGAGGGCGTAACGGGGGGTGCTTTAGCGAGGGCGTACCGGGGGGTGCCTTAGTGAGGGCGTACCGGGAGGTGGGGGGTGCCTTAGGGAGGGCGTACCGGGGGGTTGGGGGGTGACTTAGCGAGGGAGTATCGGGTCTGGGGGGGGGCTTTGAGAGTGATCTGAAAGAACAGCCATTTCAACTCATTCCGTTGTCCAAAAAAACGACTTGCCCAACAGAAATGGCGCCAGAAAAATCCACATTTTAAAATGTATTCTGAAGTTGCGTCGAGTTTTGCCGCCTTTCAATGATTTTGTGTAGCAAAAAGCTATTTTTTTTCGATTTGGTAGCGTTCATGAGGGGGGCACATTCACACGCGGGCGCTTTTACCACGCTAAAACTCACCTTCTATGTGTCTGTTCACATCTGGGTGCTGTGTTTTTTATACAGTGCGATTGAAAAGTCAATTTTTAGCGCGTTTCGTGAAAAACACACCTTCCTTTATAGGCAATGGTAGCGCACAATGTGTTTTTATTAGTGCGTGTTTGGAGTCACGTGTCTTTTTTTTCCCCCAGGTGACTGAGGGAGGAAAAAGCATGCAAAACGCAGTGTGTGTGTGTGTGTGTGTGTGTGTGTGTGTGTGTGTGTGGGGGGGGGGGAGGGTAATATTAGTAAAACTGGTGCACACTGAATCTGCTCTCGCATATCACTCTGCGAACTGACAGTGGGGACATGAATCGGATCGCATGGGTATTAGAGTTAGAAAAGTTAGAAGCTGATTGGCTGATTAAAGTTAGAAGCTGATTGGCTGATTAAAGTTAGAAGCTGATTGGTTGCTGTGGACATCTGCACCAGACTCTGCCTGCTCCAATTTTAGTGACCCCCCCCCCCCCATGTGTTGCATTGATTTTAACGCAATGCATTAAGAGACAGTTCACACCATGTGCGGTCCAGTGCGTTTTTTTCTGCATAAAAAACGCATGGATAGTAGGTTATATGATTTTCAATGGCATAGTTCACACCAGTGCGTTCCAGTTCCAGAAAAAAAAAGTAGAACATGCTACATTTTTTCTGCACTGAACTGTACTGGAACCCAGTAAAACGCATCAAAAACGCACTCGGACACACATGTCCTTATATTGTGTCAGTTCACACCACATACAGTCCAGTGCGTTTTTATTTATTTTTTTTTTTATGGAAAAGTAGCATGGAAAGTAGGTTATATGGTTCTCAATGACATAGTTCACACCAGTGCTTGCAGTTCCCGTGTGTTCCAGTTCAAGAAAAAAAAGGTAGAACATGCTGCATTTTTCCTGCACTGTACTGGAACGCTGTAAAATGCACCCAAATGCACCGGAACACACACCTCCTTGAGGTTAAGAAAAAAAGGGGAAAAAATGCACTGGACTGCTTCAAAAACACACCAAAAATGTGCATGCAGAAAAGCATCTGGAACGCATCCGGACTGCGTTTCTGTGGTGTGAACTGGCCCTTAAGGTGATGAAAAAGTAGAAAAAATGCATCGGGACGCATCAAAAACGTTCCAAAAAGGCGCATGCGAAAAAGCATCTGGAACTGCGATTCTATGGTGTGAACTGGCCCTAAGCCCACAGTCACATTGGGCCGCTTTGGCCTTACGATTTGACATGTCAAATCGGCGGCTATTGCCGGCAAATGGCACCGTCCGAATCGGTGCGACGGCGACTTTGCGGCGTCGCACAGGTTCCCAAAAGTAGTTCCTGTCTGTAAACATCTCCCCCCCCCCCCCCAGTCGGACTGCATTGCCAGTTTGAAATCGTGCGAATTCAGTGTGAACCTCGGCTAAAACGCATGATAGAAAACGCAACATGCAGTTTCAAGAAAACGCATATCGCATTTTCTGACGCACGGGTGCGAATGAACCCGAAACGTCACCGTCTTGTGTTTTTGTAGGTAGCCCAACCGATAGCGACCAATCAAAATTCACCTCTTATCGGATAGGATTGCGTTAAATCCTTCGGATTGCTTTGGGTCGCATTGCCCTCCGCCGCTGTTCTTCGTACGAAATAAATATTCTCACGTTCTGGAGGGGGGGGGGGGTGATTGATGTGAAATATTTTGCTGTTGAAACTTGTGACCTAAACGCACGCAGCAGCCAATCCTGACCGTTGCTGGAGCGGGTTTCTCCTCTCCGATCCCCCCATATATGTGCAGATAACATTGGAGATGTAGAATTGTTACATTGTATCGTTAGTGTTGATGGATGGAGGATGAATTGTTACATTGTATCCTTATTGATGATGAATTGTTACATTGTATCGTTATTGATAATGAATTGTTACATTGTATCGTTATTGTTGAGGAATTGTTACATTGTATCGTTATTGTTGAGGAATTGTTACATTGTATCGTTATTGATAATGAATTGTTACATTGTATCGTTATTGTTGAGGAATTGTTACATTGTATCGTTATTGATAATGAATTGTTACATTGTATTGTTATTGTTGATGGATGGAGGATAAATTGTTACATTGTATCGTTATTGATGGATGGAGGATGTCAAGTCTTTCTGCAGTGCTGAACAAAGGTAGAAAACTCTGGTGTACCAATTTAATTTTCACCCCATACAGATGACCCCCCCCCCCCCCCCCCCGGGGGGCACGCGCTGTCCGGGCGTCTCTCTGATATAAAAACGCTGCATGTGGTTTATATCAGATTTTCTGCAAGAAAAAAAAAAATCCCGGAGCCGGGCTCCAATCAGATCAGGTTTTGCAATGTTCTCGCCACTGATAAAAGACAATGCAGGAATTTGCAGCCTCTGGGCCGTGGAGGAACTACAAGTTGCAGCATGCTCGACGTCCGGTGCATGCTGGGACTTGTAGTCCCCCGGCCGTTCCTGTTTTTCAAGATTCTCACCTGCAGAAAAAAGCAATCTGAGTGTTGCAGAAATAATGAAGTGTACATGGGGGGGCTCATGTATTGCTGTAGGCTGGGATTTAAAGGTCTGCAGTGGGGGCGAAGGGGGGGAGGGGCAGGGGGTAGAGTGGCTGACCCTGACCCCTGACCCCAGGTAGGTCAGTCCTTTGTGTGCGCTTGGCAGTTGACAGCGGTGACCTAGGAGGACCTCTGTCACACTCCAAAGATAAGGGGGGTTGGGGGGGGGTACTGCATGACTATTCTTCCTCCAGCATCAAGGTGGTCCCTTCGCTTCATCCGTACAATCCGCCAACAGAACAAAGGACCGGCTGTGCCCACCTGGGAGTAGGTTGTCACTCAGCTCTGCGCCGCACGTGTGTCTGAAATGGCTTCTTTTTTCGGGACATCCGGCACGCAGGACGCAAGGATTGAACGTTTCTGGGCATTGCAGCCTAGCTGGGGTGTCCGCTGCGCCTGCAGGATGGCCAATGTGTCACGGCGCGACTGAGAAAAAGGGATTCTGTCGCTGCAAATGCTCAGCGTGTCCAGGGGGAAATCGTGCTCTGGTGTTCTCGGGGTTGGTAATTGCCTTTGTGTGGATGCATTTATTGTCAGCCTTGTTGTTAACGGGAGAAAACATAAGGGGGCAGCACCAGCCAGCGGACAGCGACTCTCCTCTGTGCCCGCAGGACATTGATTTCTATTGGACCTGAATGCATGTAGGATGTTGTGTGTGTGCAAAATATTACTGTATAGCAAATAAAATAGAGGGACTACAAGTATCAGCAAGTCCTGGAACTTGATAAACTAGCTGTGCAGAGGCTTGCAGGGCATGCTGGCACTTTTAGTTCTAAGAAAGCCGAAGATGTAGCCTGCAGGCTTATAGCATCTCAGCGGACCCAGGGCTGCTGATAAGGCAGTACAACCAGTCCTATTGTACTGGGCCAAGGCCCCATCAGCAAAACAGGGGGGGGGCCCGAGCCCCATCAGCAAAACAAGGGGGGGCCCGAGCCCCATCAGCAAAACAAGGGGGGGCCCAAGAACTATCAGCAAAACGGGGGGCCCGAGCCCCATCAGCAAAACAAGGGGGGGCCCAAGAACCATCAGCAAAACAGGGGGGGGGCCCAAGAACCATCAGCAAAACGGGGGGCCCGAGCCCCATCAGCAAAACAGGGGGGGCCCAAGCCCCATCAGCAAAACAGGGGGGGCCCAAGCCCCATCAGCAAAACAGGGGGGGCCCAAGCCCCATCAGCAAAACAGGGGGGGCCCAAGCCCCATCAGCAAAACAGGGGGGGCCCAAGCCCCATCAGCAAAACAGGGGGGGCCCAAGCCCCATCAGCAAAACAGGGGGGGCCCAAGCCCCATCAGGGGGGGGGAAGGCCAGGTTTATTCTACATTTCTGCCTAAATGAATAAATGGATTTTACTAGACTCCTACTTGCTCACCAGGGCTTAAATTGCATTTTCCTGGTCACCATCAAGTTAACAGAACGGTCCAGGAGGTGGGAGCGGAGGAGGGACTTTTTTTCATTTTTGGGGGTGTAGGTGAATAAAGACAGCGCTGCTTTTCCACTGCACCGTGGTAGGTGGGATGTAGGCATGGTTGCAGGGTGGGTGGGGAGAGGGGTCAGAATTTCTAACAGCGGCCCTGAGTGGACCTATCCGTTAAAATTCTGCATAAATAATTTGACACAATGGGGGTTATGAAAGTGCACTTGGTAGTAAAGTCGCTGTAGATCTGAGGGGGACATGCAAGGAAAATAAAAAAACAGCATTTTAGCTTGCACGTGATTAGATGATAAAATCAGCAGAGCTTCCCCTCATTTCAGATCTACCCCTTAAATTTAGAGCGACTGCACTTCCAAGTGCACTTTCAGTGCAAAGTGGATTTGCCTTTCGTAAATAACCCCCTATGTCACAACATACAATATGCTTCAACAGTATCATTCATCAGGGAAGCTCCACCTTTTTATCAATGACTTGGCATTTAAAGGGTGTATTTAATGAGGGGGTGATGGGGCTCCAAGATATGCAGACCTTACATTTTTTTTTAAAGTGAACCCGAGTCCTCCCTAAGCATGCGAAATTCTTTACATAGACTGAGCAAGCAGTAAAAGTAAAACAAACTTGGGCTGACCCCTGTAGCTGTAGGCATTGTGGAGGAATTGTTCAAACCACCCCCTTCCCTATTACTTTCTATGGAGAATAAAAAGCCCTGGAATGTAAACACACGGCAGGCGCTGCTCTTGGATGTAAACACACGGCAGGCGCTGCTCTTGGATGTAAACACACGGCGGGCGCTGCCCTTGGATGTAAACACACGGCGGGCGCTGCCCTTGGATGTAAACACACGGCAGGCGCTGCCCTTGGATGTAAACACACGGCAGGCGCTGCCCTTGGATGTAAACACACGGCGGGCGCTGCCCTTGGATGTAAACACACGGCGGGCGCTGCCCTTGGATGTAAACACACGGCAGGCGCTGCCCTTGGATGTAAACACACGGCGGGTGCTGCCCTTGGATGTAAACACACGGCGGGTGCTGCCCTTGGATGTAAACACACGGCGGGTGCCGGAAGCTAAACCCACTGACACTTGACTTTATTTTCTTGGTTGTCATCCTTGAGGATGAATGACTTCACAGTGTCCGCAGCTACGGAGGTCAGTAAGGACTTCACTACTTACTGTAGCTAAGAATAGGTGAAAATGTTAGTTTTGGCTCAGGTGCCCCTTAAATAGAGATCATGTGACCCCCCTTGCCAAGGCATCTGATGTAAGCAGCACGAGGAAGAGCCCGGAGCAGATGTTTCTCCATCTCAGGCTCCCCGTTTCTCTTCCCTGATTTATCTCAGTGAGAAATATTCGGCAAATTTCAGTCATTCAGTCAGCAGGAAAGGGACAAAATAGTATATTCCCCCCTCCACACTAACAGCACAAATGGGGGGGGGGGGACTTCATTGCATTCGGGCAGCTTTGGCACCCATGGCTGCTGGTGCTCTAGAAGAGTATCTGCACCTGATTGGATGATACATCTGGCGGCACGCAGTCACTGTTTGGCTGATAATTTGGAGCTCACAGGTCCACCCTTGGCTCAAATTTTGGCCAATTCAGCAGAAATCAGATGAAATTTGAGAAGTCTATGGGGCCTTCAGAGACTCTGCAGAAGTATATTGTTTTGTGAACTGCTGCGTGTCAGGTTGCTCTTTTCTTGAGTCTCAGTATATGTACACGCTTGTGCTTTTATAAGAATGTATTGTGTCTCTGCACTGGTTTTGCATTTTGCTTTCACAAGGTTTTGATGTGTTTCATACATTGACACACTGATAAGGATTGCACAGATCATCATCTCCGGATTGGATCTGTCCCTGAACAGGTGTGCGGGAGAGTACAGCCAGTGTACAGACCCGGGAACTCAGCACAGGGATGGTGGGAACCCCTTATAATGGGCACAGCGGGTGTACAGACCCGGGAACTCAGCACAGGGATGGTGGGAACCCCTCATAATGGGCACAGCCAGTGTACAGACCCGGGAACTCAGCACAGGGATGGTGGGAACCCCTCATAATGGGCACAGCGGGTGTACAGACCCGGGAACTCAGCACAGGGATGGTGGGAACCCCTCATAATGGGCACAGCGGGTGTACAGACCCGGGAACTCAGCACAGGGATGGTGGGAACCCCTCATAATGGGCACAGCGGGTGTACAGACCCAGGAACTCAGCACAAGGATGGTGGGAACCCCTCATAATGGGCACAGCGGGTGTACAGACCCAGGAACTCAGCACAAGGATGGTGGGGACCCCTCAATGGGCACAGCGGGTGTACAGATCTCTTCCAAGGAAACTTCTTGAGAAGCGGATCATGACCTCTGCTTTTTGCGAGCCACTGGCCTTGAGGGCCCGAGCCTGGTTTTGGGGGTGGGTTTGCGATTGATTAATTTGGAATGAATCCCAATGAAGTTTAGGGATCAGGCTTGGCTTGCCTTTCATAGAAAACTAGATGTAAAGGGCAACTTGAAGTTTCTTTCCATGAGTGATCGGGGCTGCCCGAGAGTGGAGTGTGGAGGAGTGGTGGAGTCCATGGATCACTTTCTACTTCAATGCCCTTTTAATATAGAGGTGTACAAGAGGGTTGGGAGGGCTCTGAGTATACCCTTCCTCCCCCATATGAGTTATGCAGAGTGGGTGTATGGGGCATTCCAGACTCGTCGGGATTATGATTTGGAAACACTTTTTTTAGTTAGTCTAGTAGTCCGTTATTTCACGTGGAGTGCACGGTGTCAGGTATCCTTACGGAGTAAAATCCTCCCTGTGGAAGTGGTGGTGCAGGACATTCTGGGTGAGGTTGGGAAGATTCAGGGTCTTGAGAAAGGCAGGTGGCAGCAGGAGGCCTGGATAAGGGTGTGGAGGAATATCAGGACTCTGTAGCCTGTTGATCTCGGGGTGTGCGGCTTTTCTTTGTATTCTTGATTCACTCCCTTAGATTTTCAAGATCAAATATATTTTTGATAAAAGGCTCCATGCCTGGTGACGGTGATGTTCCTTAGTCTGACTCTCCCGTAGGGATTATGTTGTGCGCAATTTGGTTTGTACCATTTATTATGTTCTTGTTTTGTATAATCATATTCAATTATTTTGTAAATATGTTTTATTTATTTATTATGGTTTTATTGTATATAAGTTGTTGTTTGTAAGATTTTCAATAAACAAAATTAACTCCTCATAATGGGCACAGTGGGTGTACAGACCCGGGAACTCAGCACAGGGATGGTGGGAACCCCTCATAATGGGCACAGCGGGTGTACAGAGCCAGGAACTCAGCACAGGGATGGTGGGAACCCCTCATAATGGGCACAGCGGGTGTACAGACCCGGAAACTCAGTACAGGGATGGAGGGAACCCCTCATAATGGGCACAGCGGGTGTACAGACCCGGGAACTCAGCACAGGGATGGTGGGAACCCCTCATAATGGGCACAGCGGGTGTACAGACCCGTAAACTCAGTACAGGGATGGAGGGAACCCCTCATAATGGGCACAGCGGGTGTACAGACCACGGAACTCAGCACAGGGATGGTGGGAACCCCTCATAATGGGCACAGTGGGTGTACAGACCCAGGAACTCAGCACAGGGATGGTGGGAACCCCTCATAATGGGCACAGCGGGTGTACAGACCCGGGAACTCAGCACAGGGATGGTGGGAACCCCTCATAATGGGCACAGCGGGTGTACAGACCCGGGAACTCGGCACAGGGATGGAGGGAACCCCTCATAATGGGCACAGCGGGTGTACAGACTCGGGAACTCAGCACAGGGATGGTGAGAACCCCTCATAATGGGCACAGCGGGTGTACAGACCCGGGAACTCAGCACAGGGATGGTGGGAACCCCTCATAATGGGCACAGCAGGTGTGCAGACCCGAGAACTCAGCACAGGGATGGTGAGAACCCCTCATAATGGGCACAGGTGGTGTACAGACCCGGGAACTCAGCACAGGGATGGTGGGAACCCCTCATAATGGGCACAGCGGGTGTACAGACCCGGGAACTCAGCACAGGGATGATGGGAACCCATCATAATGGGCACTGTGGGAATGTAAATAGAATATTCCAGTGTAGAGATCTTCCTCATAGATATAATATCAGCTCTGAGTTGATAAGTGATGGTCTTATCTATGGGAGAGGATGGGGGGGGGTTGTTCCTGACCCAGCTTTGTATTGTATCGGCTCTCGTCGGTGAGATTTTCCTGTAATCTCTGTCACGGGGAGGCTAATCCGGGATCTCAGCCACTGTGTGAGGTATTGTGTTTCTAATACTTCCCATGAAAACCTCCATCATCCGGGTCTGATTTGTGCGCTGTGAATAGACTGCGCTGTCTGCAGCTGATTGCAAGCTGTGCGCACAAAAACAGAATGAGACCAGTTTGATGATCCGGCGTTATGGAACCGACATAAAGATTCGCCATCACCAACATTGCCGCCATTCCATCTACTTCCTAATTTTCATCCGGTTGTTTAATAAATGTAATATGGGAAGTTGTGATGTGAAGGTGTGATGGGGGGGAGGGGTGTAAATGAGAGAATTCGGTGATAGGATTCGGCGAACCATCACAAATTCTTTCTGCGGCACACAACCAACGATGGCCGGTTTAGGGTGGTAGCTATTCAGCAATTTATTTATTTTTTTTGGCAAACGTACAGAAGGAAGCCTTTTTTGATACATTGTTGCAATGATATTTATAGAATAACTTGACAGATTATTTTTTACTTTCATAGAAATGTGGTGAAACCAGTGCAGAGACGAGGTCACCCAGTGCCCAGGGCAAAGATGCCAAACTGCACCCCTCCCCCAACTCCTTCCCGGTTTATTACGCATGAGTGTTTTTTTTCAAGACACAAAAATATTTAAAGCATTTTCAAATAAAATTTGATTAAATGAAGTCGCCTATAGCTGCCCCTCCTGCCCCTTGTCTCTGCCCTGAAGGTGTGTATATTACATGAGCAATGTATTGTGTAGTATGTCATGGTGTGTACGTGTTTTTAGTAGTGTTAGTATTAGTAGTGTGTCTGTGTTTTCTAGACCAGGGGGGTCAGACTATGGCCAGTGGGAATAAACACTTTCCAAGACATGCTGGGCAGTAGGAGGAGGAATAATGCCTGAACTTTGGTGTCAGTAGGAGGAATAGTGCCCCACCATTGGTATCAGTGGGAGGAATAGTGTCCCACCATTGGTGTCAGTGGGGAGGAATAGTGTCCCACCATTGGTGTCAGTGGGGAGGAATAGTGTCCCACCATTGGTGTCAGTGGGGAGGAATAGTGTCCCACCATTGGTGTCAGTGGGGAGGAATAGTGTCCCACCATTGGTGTCAGTGGGGAGGAATAGTGTCCCATCATTGGTGTCAGTGGGGAGGAATAGTGTCCCATCATTGGTGTCAGTGGGGAGGAATAGTGTCCCACCATTGGTGTCAGTGGGGAGGAATAGTGTCCCACCATTGGTGTCAGTGGGGAGGAATAGTGTCCCACCATTGGTGTCAGTGGGGAGGAATAGTGTCCCATCATTGGTGTCAGTGGGAGGAATAGTGCCCCACCATTGGTATCAGTGGGAGGAATAGTGCCCCATCATTGGTGTCACTGGGAGGAATAGTGTCCCATCATTGGTGTCACTGGGAGGAATAGTGTCCCATCATTGGTGTCACTGGGAGGAATAGTGTCCCATCATTGGTGTCACTGGGAGGAATAGTATCCCATCATTGGTGTCACTGGGAGGAATAGTGTCCCATCATTGGTGTCACTGGGAGGAATAGTGTCCCATCATTGGTGTCACTGGGAGGAATAGTGTCCCATCATTGGTGTTACTGGGAGGAATAGTGTCCCATCATTGGTGTCACTGGGAGGAATAGTGGCCCATCATTGGTGTCACTGGGAGGAATAGTGTCCCATCATTGGTGTCACTGGGAGGAATAGTGTCCCATCATTGGTATCACTGGGAGGAATAGTGTCCCATAATTGGTGTCACTGGGAGGAATAGTGCCCCATCATTGGGTTCAGTGGGAGGAATAGTGCCCCATCATTGGTGTCAGTGGGAGGAATAGTGTCCCACCATTGGTATTAGTGGGAGGAATAGCACCCCATCATTGGGGTCAGTAGGAGGAATAGTGCCCCATCACTAGTGTCAGTGGGAGGAATAGTGCCCCATCATTGGTATCAGTGGGAGGAATAGCGCCCCATCATTGGTGTCAGTGGGAGGAATAGCGCCCCATCATTGGTATCAGTGGGAGGAATAGCGCCCTATTATTGGTGTCAGTGGGAGGAATAGCGCCCCATCATTGGTGTCAGTGGGAGGAATAGTGCCCTATTATTGGTGTCAGTGGGAGGAATAGTGTCCCACCATTGGTGTCAGTGGGGAGGAATAGTGTCCCATCATTGGTGTCAGTGGGAGGAATAGTGCCCCACCATTGGTATCAGTGGGAGGAATAGTGCCCCATCATTGGTGTCACTGGGAGGAATAGTGTCCCATCATTGGTGTCACTGGGAGGAATAGTGTCCCATCATTGGTGTCACTGGGAGGAATAGTGTCCCACCATTGGTGTCAGTGGGGAGGAATAGTGTCCCACCATTGGTGTCAGTGGGGAGGAATAGTGTCCCACCATTGGTGTCAGTGGGGAGGAATAGTGTCCCACCATTGGTGTCAGTGGGGAGGAATAGTGTCCCATCATTGGTGTCAGTGGGGAGGAATAGTGTCCCACCATTGGTGTCAGTGGGGAGGAATAGTGTCCCACCATTGGTGTCAGTGGGGAGGAATAGTGTCCCACCATTGGTGTCAGTGGGGAGGAATAGTGTCCCACCATTGGTGTCAGTGGGGAGGAATAGTGTCCCACCATTGGTGTCAGTGGGGAGGAATAGTGTCCCACCATTGGTGTCAGTGGGGAGGAATAGTGTCCCATCATTGGTGTCAGTGGGGAGGAATAGTGTCCCACCATTGGTGTCAGTGGGGAGGAATAGTGTCCCACCATTGGTGTCAGTGGGGAGGAATAGTGTCCCACCATTGGTGTCAGTGGGGAGGAATAGTGTCCCACCATTGGTGTCAGTGGGGAGGAATAGTGTCCCACCATTGGTGTCAGTGGGGAGGAATAGTGTCCCACCATTGGTGTCAGTGGGGAGGAATAGTGTCCCACCATTGGTGTCAGTGGGGAGGAATAGTGTCCCACCATTGGTGTCAGTGGGGAGGAATAGTGTCCCACCATTGGTGTCAGTGGGGAGGAATAGTGTCCCACCATTGGTGTCAGTGGGGAGGAATAGTGTCCCACCATTGGTGTCAGTGGGGAGGAATAGTGTCCCACCATTGGTGTCAGTGGGGAGGAATAGTGTCCCACCATTGGTGTCAGTGGGGAGGAATAGTGTCCCACCATTGGTGTCAGTGGGGAGGAATAGTGTCCCACCATTGGTGTCAGTGGGGAGGAATAGTGTCCCACCATTGGTGTCAGTGGGGAGGAATAGTGTCCCACCATTGGTGTCAGTGGGGAGGAATAGTGTCCCACCATTGGTGTCAGTGGGGAGGAATAGTGTCCCACCATTGGTGTCAGTGGGGAGGAATAGTGTCCCACCATTGGTGTCAGTGGGGAGGAATAGTGTCCCATCATTGGTGTCAGTGGGGAGGAATAGTGTCCCATAATTGGTGTCACTGGGAGGAATAGTGCCCCATCATTGGGTTCAGTGGGAGGAATAGTGCCCCATCATTGGTGTCAGTGGGAGGAATAGTGTCCCACCATTGGTATTAGTGGGAGGAATAGCACCCCATCATTGGGGTCAGTAGGAGGAATAGTGCCCCATCACTAGTGTCAGTGGGAGGAATAGTGCCCCATCATTGGTATCAGTGGGAGGAATAGCGCCCCATCATTGGTGTCAGTGGGAGGAATAGCGCCCCATCATTGGTATCAGTGGGAGGAATAGCGCCCTATTATTGGTGTCAGTGGGAGGAATAGTGCCCTATTATTGGTGTCAGTGGGAGGAATAGTGCCCCATCATTGGTGTCAGTGGGAGGAATAGTGCCCTATTATTGGTGTCAGTGGGAGGAATAGTGCCCCATGATTGGTGTCGGTGGGAGGAATAGTTTCCCATCATTGGTGTCAGTGGGAGGAATAGTGTCCCATCATTGCTGTCAGTGGGAGGAATAGTGCCCTATTATTGGTGTCAGTGGGAGGAATAGTGCCCCAATGGCCAGATGAATAACAAGCGAAGGGCCGCTGGGCTGTAGATTGTACGCTCTGGACCATTGTTCTGTGTATGTTACGTATTCAGGATTCCTCTCCTCTCTATGTTGTGTTGTACATTATATACTCGGTATGGCTGCACACTGTGTGAAGTATTTTGCATTTCACTCTCCCCCTCTTAGGCATCAATGTATTTTTCTAATAATAGACAGAATGTATATCTGTGCAGTATATAGTGGATCTCTTCGTATGGTGTACGGAATCTCGGTATCCCCTGTACAGGATGTATATAGTAGATATCTGTATACAGTGTATGAGTTCTCTGTATCCTGTGTAGACGGGAAGCCCCCCCCCCCCATAGCTCAGTATATACAGACAGTATAGATGGGAAGTGTGAGTGTCTCCGCACACTGCTGGGGCGGGATGAGTCACCGCTGTCAGCGCGCCGTCATCCTCATCCTGATTTAGCCGTCTTTTCCCGGCCTCCTCGGGTGTTCTTTATATAGAAGAAAATGTCCTCCCCGTCACCAGACCACTCCGTGTCACCGTCTCAAGTCTCTGTGTGATTGGAATATGAGGAGGGGGGAGAGCATTTCCTCAGTCTCCCCTCCCCCAGTGATCAGACTGTACATTGTAACTTTTGTAGAAGGAGGAAGCATTTGGTATCACTGGGAGGAGTAGTGCCCCATCATTGGTGTCGGTGGGAGAAATATGTCTCATCATTGCTATCAGTGGGAGGAATAGTGCCCCATCATTGGTATGAGTGTGAGGAATAGTGTCCCATCATTGCTATCAGTGGCAGGGATTAGTGCCCCATCATTGGTGTCAGTGGGAGGAATAGTGCCCCATCATTGGTATCAGTGGGAGGAATAGTGCCCCATCATTGGTATCAGTGGGAGGAATAGTGTCCCATCATTGGTGTCAGTGGGAGGAATAGTGCCCCATCATTGGTATCAGTGGGAGGAATAGTGTCCCATCATTGGTGTCAGTGGGAGGAATAGTGCCCCATCATTGCTATCAGTGGGAGGAATAGTGCCCCATCATTGGTGTCAGTGGGAGGAATAGTGTCCCATCAGTGCTATCAGTGGGAGGAATAGTGCCCCATCATTGGTATGAGTGGGAGGAATAGTGCCCCATAATTGGTATCAGTGGGAGGAATAGTGCCCCATCATTGGTATGGGTGGGAGGAATAGTGCCCCATCATTGGTATCAGTGGGAGAAATAGTGCCCCATCATTGGTAAGAGTGGGAGGAATAGTGCCCCATCATTGGTAGGAGTGGGAGGAATAGCGCCCCATCATTGGTGTCAGTGGGGGGAATAGTGCCCCATCATTGGTGTCAGTGGGGGGAATAGTGCCCCATCATTGGTGTCAGTGGGGGGAATAGTGCCCCATCATGATTCCAAATTGCCCATATGTGAACTTGGGCTCCGTTCCTACTAATGCGACTTTAAAGTCACGCAAATTTTGAGTGTGACTTTGACTCTCTTGTCACTCAAGTTGCAAGGATGTCTCATCAAAATATTACAGGAACCAGGGCTGCTGTTAGAAATTGTTTAACCCCTGACCTCACCCCTGGCCTCTACCTTGAATATGTAATAAGATGAGCCATGACAGGTCCTCTTTATGGAGAGATCTGGGGCTGTACTGCCTTATCAGCTGCCCTGGCAGGAACCTTTATCAAGTGGCTGCAACTTTTATGTCTCATAGATTGGAATGGGGTTCAATTGAAATCAAAGGGTTGCGACTTGTCATGCAGCTTTGTGTCCATAGTCACATGACAGGTCACACTTGGTGTGAACAGGGCCTTAAACTGCAAAGCCAGGAAATCTTTATTCTCCGCTTCATTCCATTGAAAGTAACAAATGTAGATCATCAATAACTTTTTGTGGTGTCTTGAATAAAACCCAAAGTCTATAAATTGTTATCTGGTGCATTTATCGGCCGGATGATATTCACCGCGGATGAAATCTGGAGACGCGAGCGGAAAAATCGCCTGGAGCCGTTTTTATAAAAAGTCAGAACTGTCAGATTTGATGCTTCTCAGGAAAAAACAAAGTAACAGTTTGCGTTCTATAAATGGATATAAATAGATCGCACTTCCTGCAGACGTTCTAAACAAACGTTAATGTTAGTAAACAGACTTCACTCTGCGCTCAGCGTCCCCATCCCAATCCTTCTCCTGATTCCTCTCCCGATCCTTCTCCTGTCCCCATCCCGATCCTTCTCCTGTCCCCATCCCGATCCTTTTCCTGTCCCCCATCCCGATCCTTTTCCTGTCCCCATCCCGATCCTTCTCCTGATCCCACTCCCGATCCTTCTCCTGTCCCCATCCCGATCCTACTCCTGTCCCCATCCCGATCCTTCTCCTGTCCCCATCCCGATCCTTCTCCTGTCCCCATCCCGATCCTTCTCCTGTCCCCATCCCGATCCTTCTTCTGTCCCCATCCCGATCCTTCTTCTGTCCCCATCCCGATCCTTCTCCTGTCCCCATCCCGATCCTTCTCCTGTCCCCATCCCGATCCTTCTCCTGTCCCCATCCCGATCCTTCTCCTGATTCCACTCCTGATCCTTCTCCTGTCCCCATCCCGATCCTTCTCCTGTCCCCATCCCGATCCTTCTCCTGTCCCCATCATGATCCTTCTCCTGTCCCCATCCCCATCCTTCTCCTGTCCCCATCCCAATCCTTCTCCTGTCCCCATCCCAATCCTTCTCCTGTCCCCATCCCAATCCTTCTCCTGTCCCCATCCCCATCCTTCTCCTGTCCCCATCCCCATCCTTCTCCTGTCCCCATCCCCATCCTTCTCCTGTCCCCATCCCCATCCTTCTCCTGTCCCCATCCCCATCCTTCTCCTGTCCCCATCCCCATCCTTCTCCTGATTCCACTCTCAATCCTTCTCCTGTCCCCATCCCGATCCTTCTCCTGATTCCACTCCCAATCCTTCTCCTGTCCCCATCCCGATCCTTCTCCTGATTCCACCCCCAATCCTTCTCCTGTCCCCATCCCGATCCTTCTCCTGATTCCACTCCCAATCCTTCTCCTGTCCCCATCCCGATCCTTCTCCTTCTCCGGATCCCACTCCTGATCCTTCTCCTGATCCCACACCCGATCCTTCTCCTGATCCCACACCCGATCCTTCTCCTGATCCCACACCCGATCCTTCTCCTGATCCCACACCCGATCCTTCTCCTGTCCCCATCCCGATCCTTCTCCTGATTCCACTCCCAATCCTTCTCCTGTCCCCATCCCGATCCTTCTCCTTCTCTGGATCCCACTCCTGATCCTTCTCCTGATCCCACACCCGATCCTTCTCCTGATCCCACACCCGATCCTTCTCCTGATCCCACACCCGATCCTTCTCCTGATCCCACACCCGATCCTTCTCCTGATCCCACACCCGATCCTTCTCCTGTCCCCATCCCGATCCTTCTCCTGTCCCCATCCCGATCCTTCTCCTGTCCCCATCCCGATCCTTCTCCTGTCCCCATCGCGATCCTTCTCCTGTCCCCATCCCACGCCCAATCCTTCTCCCGTCTCTATCCCGCAGCCCGATCTTTCTCCCGTCTCTATCCCGCAGCCCGATCTTTCTCTCGTCTCTATCCCGCAGCCCGATCTTTCTCCCGTCTCTATCCCGCATCCCGATCTTTCTCCCGTCTCTATCCCGCAGCCCGATCTTTCTCCTGTCTCTATCCCGCAGCCCGATCTTTCTCCCGTCTCTATCCCGCAGCCCGATCTTTCTCCCGTCTCTATCCCGCAGCCCGATCTTTCTCCCGTCTCTATCCCGCAGCCCGATCTTTCTCCCGTCTCTATCCCGCAGCCCGATCTTTCTCCCGTCTCTATCCCGCAGCCCGATCTTTCTCCCGTCTCTATCCCGCAGCCCGATCTTTCTCCCGTCTCCATCCCGCAGCCCGATCTTCCTCCCGTCTCCATCCCGCAGCCCGATCTTCCTCCCGTCTCCATCCCGCAGCCCGATCTTTCTCCCGTCTCCATCCCGCAGCCCGATCTTTCTCCCGTCTCCATCCCGCAGCCCGATCTTTCTCCCGTCTCCATCCCGCAGCCCGATCTTTCTCCCGTCTCCATCCCGCAGCCCGATCTTTCTCCCGTCTCCATCCCGCAGCCCGATCTTTCTCCCGTCTCCATCCCGCAGCCCGATCTTTCTCCCGTCTCCATCCCGCAGCCCGATCTTTCTCCCGTCTCCATCCCGCAGCCCGATCTTTCTCCCGTCTCCGTCCCGCAGCCCGATCTTTCTCCCGTCTCCGTCCCGCGCCCGATCCTTCTCCTGTTTCTATCACGCAGCCCTGTCGCTGTTTATGAACTCCGGATTTTCTTGGTAAGTATTTTCCCTTTTTCTGTGTTCTCTCTGGTTTCCATTCGCTCGTTTTGTAGGTGAGTCGTTGGTGATGGACGTTGAATGAGCTGACCAGAGGGTTTAATCGTGTGCTGGTTTGCTGAATTGGAGACATTTGCATGGAGCGCCCCGCAGCCACATCCTCTCTTCCTGGCTTGCTGAGGACTTCTATTAAATTGGAAATTTTCTCTCGCTGGCGGCTCCGATTTATTAATTGTGTGAAACCGCGCGAGTCCGAGATGTATGAAATTCCCTGTTAGGTTTTGGTATTGCTGCTCTGGGGATCCTCGGCCTTGACAGACGATATAAGGTGAATGTGTAGGACTGCGCGCTCCTCGCCTTCATTGTCGCCTGTCCTTTTAGTGCAGAGATCAGCCGCATAGATTGGCCATTGAATATGGAGGCAGCCATTGTTGACCTCTAATTTTGAAAATGACAATTATTTGGCTCTTGTAACTATCCAACTGCCCTATTACTGACCCAGAATAGGTCCTGACTTCACTGGCTACATGCTTCTCCAGTGTATGATCAGCATTTAAAGCTGGACCTAATTCCCTGCCAACTGATGCCAACCCCCCCTCCCCCCCTTTTTTTTCCTTCTTTTTTATGTATGCACTTTTTTTACAGTCTTCACACGGTGTGCACGGTCGTCTTCCTTGTAAGTTTTCTCCTAGGTGGTCCTCCATAATGCCAAGAGTGGTACTGAACTGAGGACCTCAATGCCACACTCAGCATTAATACACAATTAATGAAGGGTTTCCTGGTGATGCCCTCTCAGGGGGCGGGCCCATGACACCCTGCATTTACTGTATTGTCTTTAGCCTTTGGGTGTCATTCATCCAGGAAGACTGAGGACATCTTGTGGCCAAAAAGAAGCATTGCAGGGGACATGAGTATAACAGCCAGTGATTGTTTAATTTTTTTTTTTTTCTAGCTGGGACTGGGGGTGTCATAGAAACTAAAAATTAAAAAAAAAAATTGGAAGGAGTTGGGCTTTACTCATGTTTTTTTATAAATAGGTCCCTAGTGTATATGTTATAGTGATTCACATTAAACCAAGGAGCCAAGCTGAATAACAGCTATGGCATATTTTGCAATGTCTCATTGGTCCAGCTTAAACCAATATAAGTATGTAGACCACTGCGACTGCGGAGTCTCTGTCCAGGGCTGATCGTTTGCATGCAATCGCTGAATGAGCAGCTGCGATTAGCTGCAGAAGCCAGCAACCCCCCCATTACTTTCAATAGGGGCCGTCCCCTGCGTCAGACCCCGCTGGGGTTCCCGCATGTAATCGGCGTTGGGACCATTCACAAGTGTTAATGTGACCTTCAGAACAAGAATCATCTGATCCAATCCAAATTCCAAGGCTAGGTTCACACTGCTGGGGGACAACGTTTAAAATGCATGTGTTCCCCCACCCGAAACGCAGGTGCACAGGGGGTGACATTCATTTTTAATGGCACCCCCCAAGCATATGAATATGCAGCATGTTTTGTGGGAAACCGCATGTTGCAAAAGCCGCAATGCAATTTCTGTGCAGCTGCGATTTTAAATAGTTGCAGAGACCTTTCCCCTGCATTTTCCCGCACATGCTGCAGACCATTCAAATAAATGGATTGCGGTGTCGGCGCAGATGTCAGCGGCACAAAATGCGACAACCTCCACCGCTGAGCTCTCATCTCATATCATTGTTACTTCATATCACAAAATGTTACATAATATCACGTTGTTACAAATGTCACTTTACATGATAACAACAATGGGGAAGATGTGATGAGCGGCAACTCTGTGCGGTTTTGTGATGAGCGGCAACTCTGTGCGGTTTTGTGATGAGCGGCAACTCTGTGCGGTTTTGTGATGAGCGGCAACTCTGTGCGTTTTGTGATGAGCGGCAACTCTGTGCGTTTTGTGATGAGCGGCAACTCTGTGCGTTTTTGGCATGAGCGGCAACTCTGTGCGTTTTTGGGATGAGCGGCAACTCGCCTTGTTTTGTTATCATTTGAAACTTTATATATTTTCTCTAATTAGAGATTTATGAAACATTCGGACAAGTTGATGCGATTTATTTATTGTCAGAGATCTTTTCCTTTCAGACCGCCATCGTTCTTCTTTCACCTCGGATGCGTTTTCTCCTCTTCATCGCACCAGCGATCCGACGCGGATACTTTGTAACACAGAATATTATTCTTCCTGAATATCTTTGATGGATTTCTTCAAATCTGGGACATCTTGTTTCCGTTTGACTCCTTTTATCTCCGGAACGTTGTCAGAAAAGATTTGGCTTAATATATATTTTATGCGATTTACGGGGGAGCCGTGCGATTCTCGTCCTGTCAGCGGGATGACTGATCCCAGGAAACGCTGCGTCTGCCAAACAGAAAAGCGTGCAAAGTTCAGCACTTGTGACGGCGGAGGTTATCGGACAGGGGGCGGGGCTTGTTGGTGATGGGGCCCTGTTGCTGTTTTCTGGAGGGCCCCGTAAACTGTCTATGAGGGTCAAAATTAATAATTTTTGCCTCCTGGGAAATATCGATTCTAACGGTTCTTCACGTTTCTGAAGTTGCTTGGGGCAAGTCGCGTGCCGCACTTAATTCAGCGAATCATTTTAAAATATATCTAATCCTGAGAATGAAAATGTAATATGCTCTAATTTACTAGTAATTACTAATTAAGATGTGGCGGCTGCATTCTTTTTCCTTTTTCAGGTTTATTTTCCAAAAATTTTTTCCGCCCACAAAATCTTCACAGCTGAGGCGTACCACCCCGTCTTGCCGACATGTGAGGGCCGGTTCGCACCATGAATCACATAGGATGCGCTATGCATTCCTGTGCGATTCGCATGCGATCTGGGTGCAGTGCGATTTCAGCCCATTCATTGCGTTGGACCGCACCGACTGCTACTGTACCATGAGATCCGGTGCACGTCGTTAACACTGACACCCGCTGAAGATTGCATGTAGAGTGCGTTTTTGAGTGCGGTGCAATGCGCCTCGAACGCCAGTTTCCCGCATCACGTTCTGATGGGAAGTGGCAATAAAGGTGAATGTGGGCAGTCAGGAGGTGGTTAAGCCACTGTTTACATTTTTATCCCCCCCCCCCCCCATACCGTAAGAGTAAATGAGCCCTAAAAATATTATTATGGACGTCTAGGTGTGACCAATGGGCGGTGCTCCAGAACACTGGAATTGGTAACAGTCAGCTCAGGCAGAGAGCACAGGAAGCCATCAGATCACCACATTTCTGGCAGGATCAACAGGTATTTTGTGCAAAAGATATAACAAAACACTAAGGCTGCATTCACACCTGAGCGTAGCGTCTTCAAGCGTTTTTCTGCCGTTTTTTTTTTGCATGATTTTTGGCACTTTTTTTATGTGCAACTTGTGCATTTTATACAGCGCTTTTGGGCTTTGGTGTTTTTTTATTAGCCAATAGAGAAAACTATTAACTGTTACATCATTTGTTACTAGGCATTTCAGCTTTCTTAGCTTTTCCATTTTATGTCTCTATTTTATTATTATTATTATTTATTATTATGTTTATTTTATTTATTTTTTTGTTAGAGTAAGGGGTTAGGGTTATTTATTTTTATTTTTTTGTTAGGATGTTACTACTACTTAATTAATTAATAAATGTGAAAATAAATACACATACATAAAATCATAAGAAAATGAATACTAAGTAGTAATAAATTAACCCCAACCCTTAAAAAAATAATAACCAAACACCCTAACACTAAATAATTATATAAATGTAGTATTATAATAGAGATATCTCATATATATATATATATATATATATATATATATATATATATATATATATATATATATATATATATATATATATATATATATATATATATATATATATATATATATATATATATATATATAAAATATATTATAGTTATTTTTTTTCGGGTTTGGGCATTTAGTAGTAGTATTATTGTTAACAATAATTTAATTTGTGTAATATTTTTGAAGGTTAGGGGTTAATTATTTCTGTACATATTTATTTTATTTATGTACTGTATGATGATTTTTAGTTATTTGTGTATTTCTTTCACATTTCTTTATTCATATATTAGTACTATTTTTTTATTTATTACTTTTTTTTAATTTGAGCAGAAAATCGTGCAAAAAAGCGTGAATGGCATGTTTTCATTAATTTCTATGAGAATAAAAAAACGCCAAAAATGCTCAAATCCTGCCCGATTCCAGCTGTAAAAAAAGCTCCGGAACTTTTTTGAGCTTCAGGCGTTTGGCTTCAGGCGACATGGAGAGGAGATGTGAACTGTCTCCATAGAGAACCATTGATTTTTTTTTTCCTCCTCCAGCGTTTTGGAGCTGGGGTGTGAATGGGGCCCCAGACAAGTTCGATAGACTTTAACCGAAATCCTAAACCTCAACTTAACCATAAAATCATTGTAACTCTGGACCCCGACCCTTCGAATTTTGGATTACTAACACCCCCCCCCCCCCCCAACACCCCCAAGATCAGTCGTGCAATGCCCATAAACATAAGATCGTTGTCAGATCCAATCCAATCATGGCTGGATATGGTGACCCCCCCCCCCCCAGGGGTACCCCATGTCAGATGGTTTTGATGAGTTGTTTTTTTGGGGGGGGATGAGCTGAGCTCTGGAATGAAGCGTTTTTTTCTCTCTCGCTCGGATAATGTCATTGTGCAGCTGCGAGCACGGACGCCGCCAGGATCGCAGCTTCTTCCAGAAAATGGCTCCGCTGGGGCTCTGAGGCCGATGCGTCGATTACTCCCTGTTACTTGTGGCTTCAACGTTCGCCAAAACACACGTGCGCCAAACCGCTAATAACTCTGCGCTCGCCGCAGCCCCCTCCCAGCTCCATCGCCAGCGTTCCGTCTCCCTCTCCCTTCCATGCTGGTCTGCGGCACAGAAGGGGTTAACCAGACTCCGGAAGGATTGTCAGGGACGTCACTGAGCGACTCCGAAATCTGAACGAGATTTTAAATAGTAGCTGAGTGTCTGTTCCCTCGGGCGCTGGAGGGAGAGAAGGACGCAACCTCCTCTCCGGGATCAGCTGCAAAATCGGGAACACCTGGCGTAGAAGGAGGCCACTCTCCGGGCGAGCGGTGAGTAGATGAGTCCTCCTGGCTTGGGGCACCGTGCGGGATCCTGTCCCAGAATTTATGGACATGAGGACAGTTCATAAAATCTGAGGACCCGGGCCGAACAATAGAGAGAGACATAGGAGACAGGAAAATGGTTTATTGTAATCCTCTTGTATTTTATTGTAACTGTACTGCCTCCCTTTTTATATTGTAAAGTGCTGTGTAAATTGTCAGGCACTGTATAAATCCTGTATTATAATAATAATAATAATTGTATTTCCGTGTTTAGTGTTCTTTATTTTAGAGGAAATGTAATAATAATAATTAATTTTAGAAGGGAAACAAAAGTACATTGTTACCAACATCCCAAAATATTGTGCAATATTATTAATAATATAATAAACCTAAAAAATACCCTTCTGACTGATCTGGGGACTTTTCAGATGGCAATAATTACATACAAAGATACAAGAATATATACCCGCGTGTGTGTGTATAAAGTTATAAATCATATATATAATATTATTATTTGTTTTTTATTATATAAACACACATAACATAAATATGTTTGTTTAATATATATATATATATAATATCATTGGTTATAGAGCGATACAAAAAAATTCACAAATTTTCTGTGAAAGATTATTTCGAATAATATGTCAACCCTAAACATTGATAAATTGATCACGATTCGGGTTAATCCTTTTGTTGAGTGTAGGATCAGTATCATTTGGGATGTGTTGGATGTAGGATTGGGATCAGTTGGGTTGTGTTGGATGTAGGATTGGTTGGGTTGTGTTGGGTGTAAGATCGGGATTGGTTGGGTTGTTGTTGGGTTCAGGATCGGGACCGGTTGGGTTGTGTTTGATGTAGGATCAGTTAGGTTGTGTTGGATGTAGGATTGGGATCAGTTGAGTGTAGATTGGATTGGATGTGTTGGGTGTAGAATCGGTTGGGTTGTGTTGGGTGTAGGATCGGTTGGGTGGTGTTGGAAGTAGGATCGGTTGGGTGGTGTTGAAAGTAGGATCGGTTGGGTGGTGTTGAAAGTAGGATCGGTTGGGTGGTGTTGGAAGTAGGATCGGTTGGGTGGTGTTTGAAGTAGGATCGGTTGGGTGGTGTCGGAAGTAGGATCGGTTGGGTTGTGTCGGAGGTAGGATTGGTTGGGTAGTGTTGGAAGTAGCATCGGTTGGGTGGTGTTGGAAGTAGGATCGGTTGGGTGGTGTCGGAAGTAGGATCGGTTGGGTGGTGTCGGAAGTAGGATCGGTTGGGTGGTGTCGGAAGTAGGGTCGGTTGGGTGGTGTCGGAAGTAGGATTGGTTGGGTAGTGTTGGAAGTAGCATCGGTTGGGTGGTGTTGGAAGTAGGATCGGCTGGGTTGTGTTGGGTGTAGGATTGGCTGTGTTGTATTTTGGTGTAGGATCAGGATCAGTTTGGGTGTGTTGGGTTTAGGATCGGGTTTGGTTGGGTTGTGTTTGATATAGGATCAGGATTGGCTGTGTTGGCTGTAGGATCAGGGTCAGTTGAGTTGTGTTTGGTGTAAAATTGGGATTGGTTGGGTTGTGTTGATTGTAGAATCGGGATCAGTTGGGTTGTGTTTGGTGTAGGATCAGGTTGGGTTGTGGTGGGTATAGAATCGGGATCCGTTGTGATGTGTTGGTTGTAGGATTGGGATCAGTTGGGTTGTGTTTGATGTAGGATTGGGATTGGTTGGGTTGTGTTGGTTGTCGGATCAGGGTCAGTTGGGTGTCAGATCAGGATTGGTTGAGTTGTGTTTGGTGTAGGATCAGGATTGGTTGGGATGTGTTTGGTGTAGGATCGGGATCGATTTGGGTTGTGTTGGCTGTAGGATTGGGATCGGTTGTGTTTGGTGTAGGATCGGGATCGATTTGGTTGTGTTTGCTGTAGGATCGGGATCAGTTGGGTTGTGTTTGGTGTAAGATCAGGATCTGTTGGGTTGTGGTGGGTGTAGGATCGGGATCGGTTGAATTGTGTATGGTGGGATTGGTTGGGTTGATCATTATAACCTTCATTGTTGTGTTTGGTACTTCTGGATTAATTCTGAGAGACACGAAGTGCCAGATCTACGGAAGTGATCACATGATGGATGGCAGATGTGGGGTTAACGGGGATATATAGGGTGTAAGGATCGGGGTCCATATATCCTGAAACGCGTCACTAACTTGCAGCACGATGACATTCCGATCGGGAGAGGTCGAAGTGGCGTCAAGCTCATCTGCTCGCTGTTTTTGCCAGAAGTGGAGCCCTGGGGTCACTTCCTAAAAGCAGAAAATCCACACGAGGATGTTTCCCACCCGTTTCCTGGCGCTGTCACAATGCAGGTGCTGGGGAACTGGAAACCATCAATAAAACAAACAGCTACAGGCGCATCCTATCCTGCGACCGCTGCATTTCCCTGTGCCCTGAGTGCCGCCCTTTCCCCCTCCGCCCTCACCACTGTGACCACACACAGATGCTGCCACATGGATACAATTATATCCTCCAATTAACTCCTAGAAGGCTGAAATGTTACACAAACCGAATCCGACGAGACAACTCAAATCTGCTTCTCTGGTTATAATGACCACCAAATTTGCTTTACCCAAAAGAAGAAGACTTCATTTTCTGATGCTGCAGTATTTCCTTTCAATTCTTGGGTCTCAGGAACAAATTCCAGACATGTCACAATATATTACAACTGTATCATTGTTCAGTAAAGCACCATCTTTTATCATTTAAAAAGCTGTTCTTGAGCTCCAGTTAGTGACTTTGTCTAGGCTGAGATGATGTCATCAGTCTGCTGCAGGTAGGAGGAAGCATCTCCTTAGTCTCCCGTCCCCCGGTGACTTTGCCTAGGCTGGGGTGATATCAGTCTGCTGCAGGCAGGAGGAAGCACCTCCTCAGTCTCTCTTCCCCAGTGACTTTGCCTAGGCCGAGGAGATGTCAGTCTGCTGCCCCACGTGCAGCGCGGGTTAATACGCGAAAAACGTGCAAAAGAAGAACGTGCATTTCAGGTGTGAAGAATGGGGCCTAAACCTTTAATATGGCAGAACCCAGGAAGAAAGTTTTGTTACATTGTAATATTCCTGCAGACTGGGAGGAAACTTGATACATTGTAAACTGCTGCAGGTCAAAGTGCTCTTATCTTAAAGTGACCCAAAACCTCCAAAACATAATCCACCACTGAATGGCCCTGTAATCTATTTTTCATGAAATTTATTTGCTGTGTTTTTCTGTCATTTGTTACTTCCATCGGTGAGCTCCTGAACCTCTCAGTTTCCCCCTCATGTTAGTTGCGGTCATGTAAACTGCTCCATTGCAGAGGACTTTTCTGAGTTAGGAATACAAACTTGCAGGGAAATTTTTTTTTCTTTTAAACCAGAGTTGAGGCAAGGCTCACACCTGAGCTTTCCATGCGCATGCGCAAAAGTCTGATCGTTTAGTCCAGTTCTGCACAGGAAAGTTTTATTCTTTTCTGAAAGATATACGATTGTAACCCGATGTGCCAACCAGCACAGAGGAGGAGAGAATTGGACCTTAGTTCATGACCACCAATCAGATAGTGGACACCGCATTGTAGAACAGCAAATTGTACTTTGTCCCATTGGACTTTCCATTGCTCTCATATGAATGAACCACCAGCACAACTCTGGTGCAAACAAGCACCCCCAGCATTGCTCTGATGCGAATGACCCCCCCCCCCCAAGCATCGCTCTGATGTGAATGACCCCCCCAGCATCGCTCTGATGTGAATGACCCCCCCCCCCAGCATCGCTCTGATGCGAATGACCCCCCCCAGCATCGCTCTGATGCGAATGACCCCCCCAGCATCGCTCTGAGGCGAATGACCCCCCCCCTTCCCCAGCCTTGCTCTGATGTGAATGAGCCCCCCTAGAATAGCTGAGAATAAGCCCCTCAGCGTTGCTCTGATGTGAATGACCCCCCCTTCCCCAGCCTTGCTCTGATGTGAATGAGCCCCCCTAGAATAGCTGAGAATAAGCCCCCCAGCAATGCTCTGATGCGAATGACCCACCCTCCCCAGCCTTGATCTGATGTGACTGAGCCCCCCTAGAATAGCTGAGAATAAGCCCCCTAGCATTGCTCTGATGTGAATGAGCCCCCCGGCATTGCTCTGATGTAAATGAGCCCCCCTGGCATTGCTCTGATGTGAATGAGCCCCCCCGGCATTGCTCTGATGTGAATGAGCCCCCCCGGCATTGCTCTGATGTGAATGAGCCCCCCAGCATTGCTCTGATGTGAATGAGCCCCCCAGCGTTACTCTGCTGCCCGCCAAAGACAGTTTCTTTATAGGGACAGTTTACTCTGCTCGGCCGCCTCATCTATAACCAATGTATAAATCAGTTCCGTACCAATGGGCACAGATGGTGCTGCCAGTCTGAGATCTCACAGAACCTTGCTGGCGTTCAAGCTGTCAGGAAATTTCCAGATAAAAGATAAAACAATCCATTTTCTACAAGAGAAGTCATGATGAAGAATTATCTGACTCTGTACATTCTAGTGACGCTGCTTATTCTGGCGTTTGTCACTTTCTGTCTGATCCGCCGCCCCGCCGCTTAACGCTTCAGCGGCAATGAGCATTTCTATGACATACGTGAAGAGGATTTTATACATGGACAGAATATTGGAGGAAGGAGCTGCGGGGACATGTCGCCTGTCTACATGGAGAGTGAGACTTTAATTACTATCGGGTTTATATTCATTTCTGGGATTGGAATAACATTGATGTCCTAGGGACATCCTCATCCGCCTCTTCACCAGAGGAGCTTGGGACGGCTCTTGATCTGAATGTACTATGTGTAACACTGCCCACATACTTGCAGGCTTCGGATTAGTCATCCTCATGCTGCTTCCAGGGCTGTGGAGTTGCATGCATTCAGTCCTCCTGCCACGGACATCCCCTCTGACCCTCTGGAGTGTTTTTTTGCATCCAGTTGGAGCAGAGGTCCTCAACTGGAGACCAGAGTTCTGTAAATTCTGTATGTCCTTACATGTATAAAAAAGTATGGGAATACAAAATATGTATTGAAATGTTGGAAGACTGCAGGGAGCTGGGTGGCAATGTGGGGATATGAGGTTTCTGGAGAAGCATTGGGGGCAACTTTGGGCTATGGGTTCTCTCCAGGAGGCTGGGGGCTTTGCAAGGTCTATGTGGGAGACTCACGGGCCCTGCAGTGGCTGGGGGACAATGTTGGAGGTTTGGGGCACTATGGGCAAGTGGCTGGGTGGCACTAGTGGGTGTTGAGGGTTTGGGGGCTCAGTAGGAGACTCTACTGCCCTGCAGTGTCTGGACCCACCGTTGAAGTTGTGGAGCACTTTGCATAGACGCTACAAGAAGCTAGGGGGCATAGCTGGGGGCCACTGTGAACACTGAGGGCTCTCAAAGGGTCGGGGCACTATGAGTGGTTGAAGGGAACTACAGACCACTATAGGGGATTGAGGAGCTGGAGGCGGTACAGAATGCTAGGGGGACATTTGGGCGGCACTGTGGGAAGTTGAGGGGGGGGGCACTGTGGGTGTTGAGGGCTCTCAAATATTGTGTTGCACTGTAGGAGACTCTACAGCCCTGCGGTGTCTGAGCCCACTGTTGGAGGTTTGGGGCACAATGGGTAAGCTAGATGCTCTGCAGCAAGTTAGGTTGCAATCCTGGATGCAACTGTTGTAAATTGCGGGGGGGGGGGGGGGGGCCACTATGGACGCTGAGATTTCTGAGGGTCAGGAGCATTGTGAGAGGATAAGGCCACGATAGGAGGTTAGGGGGCACTATGGGAAGCTGGAGGCTCTACAGGAAGCTAAAGGGCACAGCTGGGTGTCACTGTGGGAGATTGGGGGGCACTGCGGGAAGCTGGAGGCTCTACAGGAAGCTTGGGTGATGAGGGCTCTCAGATGTTCTGGAGGCTCAGTAGGAGACTCTACAGTCCTGCGGTGTCTGGGCCCACTGTTGGAGGTTTGGGGCACTATGGGTAAGCTGGAGACTCTGCAGTAGGTAGGGTGCGTTGCAAGGGGATGAGGGGCACTGTGCAGGCCACTATAGGAGGTTGGGGGCACTATGGAGAAGCTGGGGCCTCGACAGAAAGCTAAGGGGCATGGCTGGGTGGCACTGTGAGAAGTTGAGGGCTCTCAAAAGGTGTGGGGGCTCTGTAGGAGACCCTAGGACCCTGTGTTGCCTGGGCCCACAGTTGGAGGTTTGGGTGCCACTGTGGGAAGTTGGGGGGCACTGCGGATGCTGAGGGCTCTCAGAGGGTCTGGGGGTACTGTAAGAGGTTGAGGGGCACTGCAGGCCACTATAGGAGGTTGGGGGACACTATGGGAGCTGAAAGGCACTAGAGGAGATTAGGGGAATTGCAGCTGGCTGGAGGCGCAGAAGTAGGAAGGCCATGGCCTGGCGGTTGAGAACCATTGAGCTAGTGGGTAGAGATTGGCATGTCATTGGACCACGGACCCCACTTGAGGTCTAAGCACACTAGATACTGACCATGGACAATGAAGGCATCTACGGGATATAATGAGTTTAGTTCCAGGCTAAAGAAACAGGTCACTTAACTAATTGAAGCCCGCAGAAACGACGTAAATTTACCGAGGCCCTGCCCATCCCCTTCAACTTTGATTTAGGACAGACAACTGTGACAAGGGGAATGCACATCTAAGGGAATTGCAGATTCCTGATTCTCCATCCTAGCCCTAACATGCAGAACGTGTTCTCTGCAATTTACCTAAACTCAAGCAGCGGTTGTGTTCTTCCAGGAGATTGTGATCTCCAGTTATTACATGAGTGGAGTGCATCCTGCCAGTGATGGGGAGGTAAATATAAGCATCTGGTGGGGGTCATCATTAATGTGAACCTGTTACATTGCCACCGCTAGACTGCAGCTAAATCGACACAGGAGCTGTCTGCTTCCAGCAGATTGTGATCTCCACTTATTACATGAGTGCGGTGCATCTTATACAAATCTTGCCAGTGTTGGGAAGGTAAACACAAGGGGTTGTTAGAGCTGTCATTAATGTGAACCTGTTCTATTACTCCTCCCTAGACTGCAGCCCGACTTATACAGGGGATGTCTGCTTCCAGCAGTTTGTGATCTTCAGGTATTACATTAATGCAGTGCATCCTATAAATCTTGTCGGTGATGGGGAGGCAAATATAAGCATCTGGTGGAGCCATTATTAATGTGAACCTGTTCTACTACTCCTCCCTAGACTGCAGCCCTACTCATACAGGAGCTGTCTACTTCCAGCAGTTTGTGATCTCCAGGTATTACATGGGTGCAGTGCATCCTGTAACCTGGCCAGTGTTGGGAAGGTAAATATAAGAGGCTGTTGGGGCTGCCATTAATGTGATCCTCTTCTGTTACTCCTCCCTAGACTGCAGTCGACTCATACAGGGGATGTCTACTTCCAGCAATTTGTGATCTCCAGGTATCACATGAATGCAGTGCATTCTATAAATCTTGCCGGTGATGGGGAGGTAAATATAAGCGTCTGTTGGCTGTCATTAAAGTGAACCTGTTTCGTTATTCTTCCCTAGACTGTGGGCAAGCTTGCACATAAGCTATTGGCTTCAAGCAATTTGTGATCTCCAGGTATTACATGAGTGCAGTGCATCCTATAAACCTGACCAGTGATGGGAAGGAAAATTTAAGGGTCTGATGGGGCCGTCATTTTTTTTCTTTATCTGATATCTGCCCTGAAATGTACAGGATGAAATTCCACGCTGATAATTTGGCAGTTTTTACATATGCGCTGGTCGTTTTTTCGCATGACGGCTCTGGCGCGCACAATGGCGGTATTGCGGCGATGAGCTGGTACTTATCACCTGAGGTTGAGGCGTAGTGTTAGCTTGTAGTCCTTCAACGGCTGGAAGTTTGTCAGAGACTAATGCCCTGTGACTTTGGCGGCAGGAAGCAGGTTTTCCTCTGCTCTGTTCACGCCGTGTGTGTGTCTGTATCTCTGGCAGCTGGCGTTCCTTCACCTCCCGGCGCAGTTTGCCGTCGCTCACTGACTCGTACTTCGCAGGCTGCAGTTAGTAATTTGCCCGCTTCATCTGTCATCTCCCGTGCTGTGCAATGGGCCGGGTGAATTTTGCCAGGCAAGCTGCCGCCTCTGGGCAGAGACGGGGGCTGGCAGTGCCAGCAAAATCACTTACAGCGGGTCTCCTGTCGCTGAAACGCATTAAGCCGCCAGCGAGGTGCACTCTGTGGCTTCTAGAGGGCTCCTCATTTAGCCTCTCTTCTTGCCATGCTCGGCTTATTCTGAGCACAGCCGGGGCGATCGATGCGCTGAATGAGATGGCACAGTGGGGAGCCGCTACGCCGGTGCCACCCGCTCTGTATGCCGCACCGCTCTCCCCTCTAATTCCAACACGACATGGAGAGGAAGAACCATACTTCTCCATACAGCGACACAGATCAACAGATATCGATCGGTCCCATTACACCCTATGCCAGTGGTGGGCAACTTTCTTCATTCTGAGGGCTGTGAGAGTTTCCCCTGACATCATTAAAAGGGCCACACATAATAATCTGAATTTAATGTTACAGAAAAATATTAGAGACTGCGGACATACTACAGGAGACGGTCAGAGACTATAGACATTGTACAAGAGATGGTCAGAGACTGCGGACATAATACAGGAGATGATCAGAGACTGCGGACATAATACAGGAGATGATCAGAGACTGCGGACATAATACAGGAGATGATCAGAGACTGCGGACATAATACAGGAGATGATCAGAGACTGCGGACATAGTACAGGAGATGATCAGAGACTGCAGACATAATACAGGAGATTATCAGAGACTGCAGACATAGTACAGGAGATGATCAGAGACTGCAGACATGATACAGGAGATTATCAGAGACTGTGGACATACTACAAGAGATGATCAGAGACTGCGGACATACTACAGGAGATGATCAGAGACTGCAGACATAGTACAGGAGATGATCAGAGACTGCAGACATAGTACAGGAGATGATCAGAGACTGCGGACATAGTACAGGAGATGATCAGAGACTGCGGACATAGTACAGGAGATGATCAGAGACTGTAGACATACTACAAGAGATGATCAGAGACTGCGGACATACTACAGGAGTTGATCAGAGACTGCAGACATAGTACAGGAGTTGATCAGAGACTGCAGACATAGTACAGGAGATGGTCAGAGACTGCAGACATAGTACAGGAGATGGTCAGAAACTGCAGACATAGTACAGGAGATGTTCAGAGACTGTAGACATAGTACAGGAGATGATCAGAGACTGTAGACATAGTACAGGAGATGATCAGAGACTGCAGACATGATACAGGAGATGATCAGAGACTGCAGAAATAGTACAGGAGATGATCAGAGACTGCAGACATAGTACAGGAGATGGTCAGAGACTGCAGACATAGTACAGGAGATGATCAGAGACTGCAGGCATCCAGTGAGCTGAGAACTTCCTGTCCTCTCTGCCTGTGCTGCACTCTTATCAGTTACATTGCTTCCAGCTTTCTCGGAGGACGGAGGGGGAGGTGTTTTGTAGTCCTGTCCTAGAGTGACAACACTGTTGCTCCTCCATAGATGCAGTACAGTGAGCGTTGTCACCTTAGGAAAGGAAGTGTGTTACTGTTAGGATCACCAGATGAGAATAAAGGGGGGGGGGGGGGAAGAAAACGAACGCAGCCTCCACATCTAGGGATTGGAGAGCTGTAATATGTTATATATTTTTTAAGCGATTAAACATGATTTGTTTAAGCTTTTTTTTTTCCGGAAAGGTCAAGGGTTCTGTCCTCTGATGCGGGATTACTCGCGCTGTGTGTCGTGCGGCGCGTTATTTGTGGTTGCAGCTCGTCTATAAAGGTTTTACTGTCGCCGAACAAATGTTTGTAGGTTTTTAGTAGGACGATGCGACCTTCAAAGAAGAATAGCAGGCAACATTTTTTAGTAAAGGCCGCATTTGTGAAAGATCTCCATCTGAAAACAAAATTATTTTAAAGAAAGCTTTCCATGGAAAGGAGGGGGGGGGGGCAAAAGGGCTGCTGCCCCGGGCCCCCTGACAGAAGGGGACCCCCATCTATTAAATAAGAATATAAAACAATTTATTTAAAAAAAAGTTATAAATCTATAATACAAAATTACTTTCTTTTAAGAAATGTATCCTTGAAAGTAATATTTTGCCTGCCGTCATTTGTGAAAGATTTTTACTCTGAACTGTTATATTGTATCGTTCTTAAAAAAAAAAAAAAAGAAAAATTGGCAGCTCAAGTGAACCACTCATAAGGGCTCATGCACACTGTTGCTCAAAAAAAAAAGAAAGAAAAAAGCTGCTTTTACAGGCATTTGAGCTTTTATTTTTAGCTTGAAGAAGCTTGTGCTTTTTTTTTTTTGTGCACTTTTTTTGTTGAGCTTCTTCAAGCTCCTTTGAGCTTTTTTTTTTTTTTTTTTGAGTATAAGCGTTTTTTCCCCACAGACCCTCCTAGATAGTATTTTTTTAAGCACTGTATAAACAAAACAAAAGCTGGAACAAACAATTTTGCACATGTTTTAGCTTTTTTTGAGCTCTTTGGGGCACTAGCTCCTCAGTGTGCATGGGACACATTGGGGTTGATTTACTAAAGCTGGAGAGTGCAAAATCTAGTGCAACTCTGCATAGAAACCACATCGGCTTCCAGGTTTTTATTGCCCAAGCTTATTTGCTGAAGCTGAAATTAGAAGCTGATTGGATACCGTGCACAGCTCACAGTGTTCTGAGCGCACCAGCTTTAGTAAATCTCCCCCATTGGCTAACATGGAGGGGAGTTTCTAGGCAGAAAAAAATGAGAGCTCAAAGGCCTATAGGAGCAGCTTCTTTGAGCTCCTTTTTGAGCTGCAGAGTGCATAATAGAGCGCCAACGCTCCTAACCACTGGATGCAAAAATCACGTATATGTGCGGATTGGCTTCAAGTGGTTATGGCTGCAGCTGTACGCCATAACACCCTTCTTTTTTTTTTTTTTTTTTTTTTTTTTTTACAGCCAGCGATTCTTTTTCATCTTAAAAGCGATCCTAGCGGCTGATTAGTTTCTGGATTTCTTTTTCTTTTGCAAGCACCGGCACTTCTCCAGGGGTGCCCCGGATTTGGCTGTGCCACCGGGTTACCATAGGGCGGGCAGGGGACCTTGTGGTCCCTGACTGTCTCTATGGTCTAGGACAGGGGTATCCAAACTTTTTAAACAAAGGGCCAGTATACAGTCCTTCGGACTTCAGGGGGGGCCAGACTGTGGCCATTGGGGAGTATAAAAGATCCTGATATTGGTGGGAATAAACTATACACCATCTTTGATATCATTGGGAGGAGTACCGCTCCATCAGTGTCAGTGGGAGGAATTGTGCCCTGTTTTTTGTATAATTGGGAGGAATTGCACTCCATCATTGGTGTCATTGGGCCCCATTTTTGGTATCGTTGGGAGGAATTGTGCCCCATCATTGGTGTCATTGGGCCCCATTGTTTATCATTGGGAGAAATTGTGCACCATCATTGGTGTCATTGGGCCCCATTGTTAGTACCACAAGGAGGAATTGTGCCCCATCTTTGGTGTCATTGGGCCCTATTGTTGGTATCATTTGGAGAAATTGTGCACCATCATTGGTGTCATTTGGCTCCATTGTTGGTATCATTGGGAGAAATTGTGCACCATCATTGGTGTCATTGGGCCCCATTGTTGGTATCATGGGGAGGAATTGTGCCCCATCATTGGTGTCATTGAGCCCCATTGTTGGTATCATTGGGAGGAATTATGCCGCATTGTTGGTGTCATTGGGAAGAATTCTGCCTCTTCATTTGTGCCGGTGGAGAGAATCATGCCTCATTGTTGGTATCAATGGATGAAAATAGTGTCCCAAGGGCTGGATCAAAGCAAGCAAAGGGCCACATCTGGCCCCCCGGGCCACAATTTGGAGCCCGCTGGTCTAGGAGGCTGGAGGTGACGTCATGACGTCACTTCCGCTTAGGCAGGTCTAAAAGACCCCAGATGTCTCAATAAAGAGGACCTGTCATCCCTTATTTCCAACACAAGGGAAGTTACCACCCCCCCCCCCCCCCCCCGGATGCTACATAAAAAGGTATGAAGAGAGGGGAGGGGCCAAAACAGAATAATTGATTACTCTGGCCAATGAAATAACACCCAAGCGCTTGACTTGCCTAAATGTGTCTAGACGCCTTTTTTTTTCGGCCGCGGAGGAAAGGCGTTTCGCTGGCCCTTGTGGGGGGGGGGGGGGGGGGGGGGCCTTAGAAGTGCGCACCCTGCTGGACTGAAGATGAACCGCTTTCCATCCACCTGAAACTGTCCATCCTGCGTAGTCTTGATAAATAATGTCTCTTTCTCCGATAACGCACAGTGAACGCCGTCTCCTCCCGCCCCCTCGTCGTCTCCTCCCGCCCCCCTTCGCCATCTCCTGGCTTGTGTCAGATTGCATTTAATCTAAAACCGTAATAAAGTACCGCGAAGCCGCGTGATCCATCTTGCCGTCTCAATTCTTTTTTTTTTTGTCGGCTGGTAAACCAATTTAAAAATTAAATGTAAATGCGCGAACATTAAGCTTTGTGCTTACTCGGCTCTTCACGTTCTAATTCATGTTGCATATATTATATTTACTGTTGCAGCAGGAATTTCATAATGAATAAAACTCAATGGAGGCCCTTTAATGGCTCAATTATGAGCCGCTCGCTGCCTGCGTGAGGTTAGAGCGCCGCGCTTTTCCCGCACGCTGAGACTACAATTATATTATATGGAAGAAGGCGGAAAGGGGGTGAGGAAAGGAGAGCCAGAGGAAGGAGCAGAGTCCTCCAGCAGTGCAGAGTATTTCAGGAGAGGAGAATCAGAGGAAGGAGCAGAGTCCTCCAGCAGAGTATTTCAGGAGAGGAGAGTCAGAGGAAGGAGCAGAGTCCTCCAGCAGAGCAGAGTATTTCAGGAGAGGAGAGTTATAGAGGAAGGAGCAGAGTCCTCCAGCAGAGCAGAGTATTTCAGGAGAGGAGAATCATAGAGGAAGGAGCAGAGACCTCCAGCAGAGCAGAGTATTTCAGGAGAGGAGAATCATAGAGGAAGGAGCAGAGACCTCCAGCAGTGCAGAGTATTTCAGGAGAGGAGAATCATAGAGGAAGGAGCAGAGTCCTCCAGCAGTGCAGAGTATTTCAGGAGAGGAGAGTTATAGAGGAAGGAGCAGAGTCCTCCAGCAGAGCAGAGTATTTCAGGAGAGGAGAATCATAGAGGAAGGAGCAGAGACCTCCAGCAGTGCAGAGTATTTCAGGAGAGTAGAGTTATAGAGGAAGGAGCAGAGTCCTCCAGCAGAGTATTTCAGGAGAGGAGAGTTATGGAGGAAGGAGCAGAGACCTCCAGCAGAGCAGAGTATTTCAGGAGAGGAGAATCATAGAGGAAGGAGCAGAGACCTCCAGCAGTGCAGAGTATTTCAGGAGAGGAGAGTTATAGAGGAAGGAGCAGAGTCCTCCAGCAGAGTATTTCAGGAGAGGAGAGTTATAGAGGAAGGAGCAGAGTCCTCCAGCAGAGTATTTCAGGAGAGGAGAGTTATAGAGGAAGGAGCAGAGTCCTCCAGCAGAGTATTTCAGGAGAGGAGAGTTATAGAGGAAGGGGCAGAGTCCTCCAGCAGAGTATTTCAGGAGAGGAGAGTTATAGAGGAAGGAGCAGAGTCCTCCAGCAGAGTATTTCAGGAGAGGAGAGTTATAGAGGAAGGAGCAGAGTCCTCCAGCAGAGTATTTCAGGAGAGGAGAGTTATAGAGGAAGGAGCAGAGTCCTCCAGCAGAGTATTTCAGGAGAGGAGAGTTATAGAGGAAGGGGCAGAGTCCTCCAGCAGAGTATTTCAGGAGAGGAGAGTTATAGAGGAAGGAGCAGAGTCCTCCAGCAGAGTATTTCAGGAGAGGAGAGTTATAGAGGAAGGAGCAGAGTCCTCCAGCAGAGTATTTCAGGAGAGGAGAGTTATAGAGGAAGGAGCAGAGTCCTCCAGCAGAGTATTTCAGGAGAGGAGAGTTATAGAGGAAGGAGCAGACTCCTCCAGCAGAGTATTTCAGGAGAGGAGAGTTATGGAGGAAGGAGCAGAGTCCCCCAGCAGTTCAGAGTATTTCAGGAGAGGAGTGTTAGAGGAAGGAGCAGAGTCATCCAGCAGTGCAGAGTATTGCATTGATGGAGCTGCAATCACATTTTAATTCATTATAGATTTAGATTTTGCTTTGAGTCCAATGGACACTTTTTGCTGCATTGTTAAAGCCCTGATGAAGGGAGATTTTTGACCCCTGAAATGCGTCGGTTGTCCTTAATGTTTTGTTTGATAACAACAAAGGATCTTTGATACTTGAGACAATCTCTTTTTTATTTGTGTTGACTTCTCAATTTGGGTGGTCCTCTATTTCTCAGGGGACCCCCATCATGTAGAGAGCTGCTGAAGCCAAGCCATTAGATATAGTCAATGAGAAGGGTTCTGGGTGCCTCACCCCCCCCCCCCCCCATCTCTCTTTAGGTATCCTCAGGCCTTTCACACAGGTGGCAGACTTTACCGCCCCTCTGAAAAGCGATTCACGGTGGAACATTTTCAGATGGCAGTGGTTTGCAGGTCTTCCGGAGGTGACCCTTCTACCAGCTGAAGGCCCGTTTTTTCGCTCACAATGGGGATTTTACATTGAAATATCGCACGTGGCACGTGATCGCGGTGTAATCCTTTTGACTTCAATGGGCGCGTTTGGCAAGCGGCACCGCACCAAAATGTGACTTGGCAAGGTAAATTTACAGCAGACGAGCCAATGGGATTTGATCTGTACGGCGCCATGTTTTATTTCTAAGGGGGGGCAGAAGGGGAGGGGGGCAAAAATGCAGATCTGCCACTTATATTTACCGCCTGTGTGGACTTGGCCTTACACCGGATCTTTTTGATTGTTGTTTGGTGTGGATGAGCCCCTCCAGTGACCCCCCCAGCGAGGTCAATCCACCTTCTATCTGATAACATCTAACTGGCCACCTCCAGCAATTGGGGATCGATTAGCCGATCGGCGAGATTTAAGTGCGTTCCATTGTTGGCGCCGGAGAGCGCCTGCGGCAGCAATGCGCGGCAGTTACAAGCTGTTCTGTGTTGTTACTTGTCTCTGCAAAGTTTATCTATTGCTCTGCGCAGCCCGTCCTCTCCTAATTTACCCCCCCCCCCGCTCCAGGCTCCCCTTTGTTCCCCGGCCCTCCATTCAGCTCCCGCTGCCCCCCGTGGACTCGGCCGTATAGAAAAGGGCAAACTCGTCCCCCAATCAGCCTGAAATTCGGAGGCCTTTTCAGGACAGAGGGGCAGAGAAAAATTTCCTGTTTGTCAGGCACAAAAGGGGGGAGGGGGGGTCCCGATCGGCCTGGGAGAATGGCGCTGTATTCTTGGCAGGGCCGTGGAATGTGGTGAGAGCTGGGGGGGGGGGGATAATGCGGCCGAGGAACAATTATTTATCTTTGGGCCCTTGTCCATCGCAGGAGAGCTGTCAGAGCGCATTACTCCCAACCGCCATTCAGGGGGTCCCACGACTCGCAGTTGTAGGGTTTTGTCCCGTAACCGCTGACCCCCCCCCCTCTGAAGAGCGAGAAAAGTTCCCGGCGAGCAAAGCTTAGGCTATGTCTGCATTCAAAATTCTCATAAAAACGCGCTTTGCGTTCACATGTTTTGGGGGCGCATTCACATGGGCACCGGGGAGGCGTTGAAAGCAGGTGGCTGAGCTGTGGACTTACTATTCCCAATCACTCGACCGCGGCAAAAATTGAACCCCCGTTGTTGTGATTGTGGCCGAGTGCCAAGTGAGTGGGGCTGCGGTGCAATTATATGCAATGCACTTGCAGCAAAGTGGTTCAGCCTTTTCAGGGTTAAAACACGTGACATATCACCCCCCCTCCCGGTGACCTATCACCCCCCCTCCCGGTGACCTATCACCACCCCCCCTCCCGGTGACCTATCACCACCCCCCCTCCCGGCGACCTATCACCCCCCCTCCCGGCGACCTATCACCACCCCCCCTCCCGGCGACCTATCACCACCCCCCCTCCCGGTGACCTATCACCACCCCCCCTCCCGGTGACCTATCACCACCCCCCCTCCCGGTGACCTATCATCACCCCCCCCCCGGTGACCTATCACCACCCCCCCTCCCGGTGACCTATCACCACCCCCCTCTCGAGTGACCTATCACCACCCCCCTCTCGAGTGACCTATCACCACCCCCCCTCCCGGTGACCTATCACCACCCCCCCTCCCGGTGACTCAGAACTGCTCTCTGAAAAGCAAAAAAGCAATCCAGAGGGGAAGCAAGTACTGTCAACGCCATTTGGTTGATACCGTTATAGGCCGGGGTCTCCAAACACTCTAAATAAAGGGCCAGTCCTTAAGACTTTGGGGGGGGGGGGGGGACGGGACTGTGCTTAGTGGGAGCCAACAATTTGGTATTAGGGGAGGAATAGTGCCCCATGATTTTTGTCAGTGGGACGAATAGTGCCCCATCATTGGTGTCAGTGGGAGGAATAGTGCCCCATCATTGGTGTCAGTGGGAGGAATAGTGTCCCATCATTGGTGTCAGTGGTAGGAATAGTGCCCCATCATTGGTGTCAGTGGTAGGAATAGTGCCCCATCATTGGTGTCAATGGGAGGAATAGTGTCCCATTATTGGTATCAGTGGAAGGAATAGTGCCCCATCATTGGTATTAGTGGGAGGAATAGTGCCCCATCATTGGTGTCAGTGGAAGAAATAGTGCTCCACCATTGGCGTCAATGGGAGGAATAGTGTCCCATCTTTGGTATCAGTGGAAGGAATAGTGCCCCATCATTGGCGTCAATGGGAGGAATAGTGTCCCATCATTGGTATCAGTGGAAGGAATAGTGTCCCATCATTGGTGTCAGTGGAAGAAATAGTGCCCCATCATTGGCGTCAATGGGAGGAATAGTGTCCCATCACTGGTATCAGTGGAAGGAATAGTGTCCCATCATTGGTGTCAGTGGGAGGAATAGTGCCCCACCCATCATTGGAGCACAGGTGTGTCAGGAGGAGGCTGTCTCTGGAGCTGCTCTAGGTGATCCGTGTGAGAGGGGAGTGGTGGTGAAATCTCTCCCAGCTCTCCTGGCTCCTTTCTGGGGAAGCCATGGAGGCCAGCAGGGCCTCTCCTGCTGGAAGCTCTCAGCCATCTCCTGGGCCATCAGGTAACATACCTGCCCCTATACAACCCATGGTTGGTGATCTCTCTGCCCCTGGTGAAGATGAAGGTTCCGGGGCCATCCGGGAGCGAGTGGTGGCCGGGATTAAGGTCCTGAATAGGGAAAGAGACCAGCTGTACAAGCTCAGAGCGGAGCTGAAGCGCCTGAGAAGGCAGCGTGAGGGCTTACATAGCCAGAGACGTGGATCCAGAGATCCAACTGGCCAAGGTTCGGGTGGAACACCAGGAGACCATTGTGGCCATGATGGAAGGCAGAGATGGGCCATTTAAAGAAAAGTTTTGTAATGAGAAAAGATTTGCGAGGATGACAAAGATGGAGGTGGAGGAGGAGACCCCCAGTTCTGACCCCCTGCCCCCTCAGGGAGAGGTAAGCAGCCCCATGCCTTCCCAGGACTCAGGAGGCATGCTCAGGGCCATCCAGGTAATGGAGTCTCCTATGCGGGGGGATCAGCTGGCATTTAATGATGAGGACATTACAGACAATGTGCCTGACAAGGTAAAGCCTGTCAAGTCCCATATTGTGGATAAAACAATTTTTGTGCCATTCAACACTGTGACTGATACAGACAATGTGCCCAGTGAGAGTCAGACTGCTAGTCCTATGTGTAGCAATGCTGTGCCTGCTGATGCTGCAGTACAGCAAAGTTTGCTTTTAAAAAATGACATTCCTGCAGAGGAACTACAAGATTCAGCAGAGCCTATTAACCCCCTTTTGGCTGAAGCTGTTTGCCCCACAGCTGCTGAGGACTCTACAGCACAGCTTCAGGAGACAGCTGATATTGCAGCAGAAACTGTGATTATTCCTGATGGGAATGTGAATGTTTGTGTGACTGATAAAAATCATCCCAGTACCAGTGTGATGAACAATGGTCCCAGTTCAAGTGTGGACAGTCCTACCAACTCCATTCAAGCAGTGAATAATAATAGTAATGTACAGACTGCTATGACTTCAGTGTGGGGCCTTGGCCCTGATAAACTTACCTTTGCTCAGGTGGTACGCTCTGCTCCTGGTAGCTCTGCCCCCAAGCGGGGTTTTCCCCTACAGGCTTCCACTTTGAGCACCCCAGGATCTGGTCTTGGGTCTCTGGCTTCTGCTGGGGGTCCCAGACGTAATGTTGTTATTCTGAAATGGGAAGGTGGTGCGATCCCTCCAGCACGGCGTGCAGTGGTGGATTTGATTTTGGAGATGGGTTTTGGAGCAAATGATCTGTATGCCTTTATACATGTAGCTGGGACACGGGATTATACAGTTAGCTTCACCAGGCCAGAGGGTCTTGACCTGTTCTGGGAGAGATATGAGGCTCGTTGCAGGTCAAGACCTGAATGGGAAGGTCTGGCCCCAGTTGCAGTTTCTCAGAGGTCTACAGTAAAAAAAAATCACAATTATCCTCACTAATGAGAGTGTCCCTGCCCGGGATCTAGAGGTTTGGTTAAGGAACTATGGGGAGGTTTTGACCAAGCACAATAAAATCCTTGATGAGCGTAACATCTGGACTGGGGGTTGGTCGGTTACAGTCAGGTTGGCCAGGGATGGGAATGTTGTCCGTCACCTGCCCTCCTCAGCTTTTATAGGGAGGGCTAGGATGACTGTTTTTTACCCTGGTCAGCCGAAGCTGTGTCACCGCTGTGGAGAAAAGGGGCATTTGAGTTCCTCCTGTTCAGCCTTGATATGTTCAGTGTGTCGGGGTCAGGGTCATATGGCTAAGGACTGCACCGAAATGATCAGGTGCAACCTGTGCCTGCGCCTTGGCCACCCCTACAGCAGATGTCCTGAAGCCTGGCACAATATGGAGAAGGAGGTAATTGATGACATGTCAAGGCTGGACAGGATGGAGGGTGAGGCCCCTGGTGTACCATCCTCCTCTGCGGTGACCGACTCCCCTGGTCCTGCTCAGGATCCCTCTCCAGTTCCTGTGGCCACCCCTCATGTGTCTGTAAGTATTCCTTCTGTATCTGTATCTGTCTCCCCCCAGCCTACTGTATCCCCTCCTCTTGTGTCAGAACCTTCCAAGTCTGTGCCCCCCGAGTCAGTTACCCCCCAGGAGTCTACCCCTCCTAAGTCTGATTCAAAGGGAGCACCCCCCCCACCAGGAGTGGTAGTGGGTACTAAAAAGGTTGCTTCTTCCTCTGTAAAGAAGTCTTGTGGAAAGACTTCACAGGAAAAAGTAAGAGATGAGGGCATCTCTGAAGCTGACCTGCAGTACCTGGAGGAGAGAAGGAAGGTTGGGAAGCGGAAGAAGCAGGTGGTGAGGACAGAACAGGCTCCAGTGCCTGTCTCCAACCGGTATAGGTCCTCTAATTGGGATATCTCTTCATCTGGAGCTTCTTCGGAGTGAAGTTCTGATTCCGAAATGGAGTTTGAGGCGGCCTCAAGAAAGAGAGAGGCTTCTGGTGATGAGCAGCAGAGGGGAGCTAAGAAGCAATCCACCCAATAACCCAAATGGCGGTTCCCCCTCCGTTAAAAGTGGTGACAATAAATGTCGCCAGCATTAAGTCAGTAAGAGCTCGTTCTATGGCCTTCTTTTTGTTCAGCCAATTAGATGCTGAAATTTTATTTTTGCAAGAGACTAGGCTCACCTCCTTGGCAGATATTCATATGGCCAAGAGAGAGTGGAGGTATGGTCCATCTTACTGGTCTCTTGCGGCCGAGCCTTACGGCGGTGTGGCGGTGTTGTTTAAAACCGGCATGGTAACTATCCGGCGGGTTATTGAGGTGGAGATTGGGAGATGTATGGTCTTAGACGTCCTTGTGGGAGGGCAGGACCTGTGCCTAAGTAATGTCTATGGGCCGCACACAAAGTGGGACAGGAAATGCCTTTTTACAAGGATCAAGCCATTTCTTTTTACATCCCGGCAAGTGGTCTTTGGAGGTGACTTTAATACAGTAACTAGGCCCAAGGACAGGAAGGACTTCAAGGACAGGCTGGGATATGATAGCGTTTTTTTAAATAGTATGGTTAGGGATGCTGGTCTTGTGGCTGTGCACATTAAGCACCTCCCGGATGACACCGGGTTCACCTTTCATCGAGGTAATAGTCAGAGTAGAATAGATAGGTTTTTTTTGAAGGAGACCTCTGCTTTCTCACCCCCAGTGGTGCAGGCAGTAGAGTTCTCTGATCACTGTATGCTATCTGTGGTCCTGAATGCTTCAGACGCCCCTCAGAGGGGCATGGGCATCTGGAGATTGAATTCGACTCTACTCAAGGAAGAACATGTTAGACAATCCTTTGAGGAATTCTTTCAGGCACAGGTGACCATCCTGGACTTTTGTAGCAGCAAGGCTGAGTGGTGGGAGCTGACCAAAAAGAGGATTGCTGGATTCTTCAGGGGCCTAGCCAATAGAAAGCAGTTTAATAAATACATGACCTACCAACGTTTACGGAGGAAGTTGGATATTCTTGTCTCGAGAGGAGGAGATCCTGGGGCAATCTCCGAAGTGAAACTCCTTCTCAGGAAGTGTCAATATGACCGGCATGCCTCTTTGGTTCTGGAGAGGGACTATGGGAAGTACCACTCGCCTGACCCTTACCAGAACTGCAAACAAGGTGTAGCTGTTAAAACGGTCGTTGGCCTTAAGGACAGTACAGGTTCCTTGACAAAGTCCAGGTCAGGGGTTCTGGAGGTCGTGAGGTCCTTTTATGCTGACCTTCTTGGGAGGAAAGAGCTTGACCGTGACAAGATGGAAAGCTTTTTGGACTCTACTCCAGGTCTAAATGATGAAGATGTCCCATTGATGAATTTGACAGAGGAGATCACAGTTGAAGAGGTGATAAGGGCAATTGAACAGCTTGCCATCAAAAAGTCACTTGGACCGGATGGCTTGACGGCTGAGTTTTACAAAGCTTTTAAGTCTATTCTGGCCCCACATTTGGTAGAGGTTTTTAACAGTTGCCTTGCTGAGGGGGTACTTCCCTCTTCCATGAGGCACTCAGCTGTGATTCTTCTTTCAAAGGGTAAAGATCCTTCGATGGTTGAGAATTGGCGCCCCATCAGCCTTCTTAATGTCGATAGAAAGATACTGGCAAAGATCATTTTCTGGCGCCTATCGTCAGTAGCAGAGTCTTTGCTTTCTCGCCATCAGCACTGTTCGGTCCAGGGTAGGTGCACCTTCACAGCGGTTTTAGCTGTCCGGGAGGCCTTGGAGCGGTGCAGGGCTGCAGGCTGGGGAAAGTATTTGCTGACATTGGATCAGGCAAAGGCTTTTGATCGTGTTAACCATGAGTACCTGTGGTTGCTCCTTAGTAAGTACGGTCTGCCGGGTGGTTTTGTCGATTGGTTAAAAGTCTTGTATGAGGGGGCAGAAAGCTTTCCTCTTGTTAATGGTTGGGTTGGGCAGTCCTTTGAGGTTGGCTCCGGGGTGCGCCAGGGTTGTCCCCTGAGTCCCCTGCTCTATGTGTTTGCAATCGACCCCTTCATCAGGAGGCTAGAGAGCAGCATGTTGTGTGGGGTGCCAGTGGGGCTTCCGGGTGAGCCGCCTTTGAGGGTTGTTGCCTATGCGGACGATGTGTCAGTGATTGTCACCAGGGCGGATGAAGCAGAGGAGGTGGTCTCTCTGACATCACGGTATTCTGAAGCATCAGGCTCCAAAATCAATCAGGAAAAGAGTGAAGTCTTCTGGATGGGAAAGGAAGGTGAGGGTTTTGATCTCCCGGACACCTTTCCAGTGCCCCAGGAAAGAATTAAGATTCTAGGCATTGAATTTGGACCCGGCGATTATGGCCTCAAAAACTGGGAAGGCAGACTGGAAATTGCCAATACTAAGGTGGTCAGCTGGAAGAAATGGAAGTTATCTATGAGGGAAAGGGTTGATCTGATTAAGACTTACCTGATTCCGATATTTTTGTATGTCAGCTTTGTCTGCATCTTGCCAGTGTCTCTCTATGCTAGGGTCAGTAGTGTGTTCTTCCAGATGTTGTGGGGGAACAGACTGAACCCCATCAAGAGGAATGTCACCTATCTATCCAGGAGGGAGGGTGACTTAGGTATGGTCAACCCAGTTCTTTTCTTTTCACTGCTTTTTCTCAAGTTTAATATTGGTAATATGCTTGCAGTGGAACCTCCTGGATGGGCAGGCATTTTTAGATCTTGGTTTAGGCCTTTTCTGCGACTTTGGGAAGAAGGTGGCCAAGTGAAGAATCTCAGGGGTCATCGTGGTCAGCTACCAGCCTATGTTGCTCCGTGCCTGAAGTTATTACGGCAGTGGCGATTGTCGGCTGAAGATCTCAGATCGGTTCCGAGGAAAGTCCTTATGAGTCGAGTCTTGAGCGAAGTCTTTCATGACACACTGGCCTTAAGGGATTGCCCAGGCCCAGTTTTGAGGGCAGGGTTAAGACTTATTAATTTGGACAGAGTACCTCCTAAATTCAGGGATCTGGCCTGGATGTGCTTCCATGGGAGGCTCTATGTTAGGGGCAATTTGAAATTCCGCAGTGGGGTGGATCGTAGCTGTCCTCGGGAGGAGTGTGCAGGTGAGGAGGAGACTATGGACCATTTTCTGCTTCATTGCCCTTTTAACATAGAGGTGTACAAACAGGTGGGGCGGGCCCTCGGTGTTCCTTTCCTCTCCAGGCTGGGTTATGCTGAGTGGGTGTACGGAGCATTCGATACTGGTGGGGTTTTTTGTTTAGATACACTTTTTCTAGTTAGCCTAGTAGTCCGTTATTTCACTTGGAACGCACGGTGTCAGGTCTGCATTCGGCGTAAAATCCTTCCTGTTCAGGTGGTGGTGTATGACATTTTGCATGAGGTGGAGAAGATTCGGGTGCTCGAGAGAGACAAGCGGAGTCAGGGGGCTTGGTTGAAGGCGTGGAGGGGTTTCAAGCCTCCCTGACTGCCAGGAGTCTCTTTCCCGGGTGTGGCTGTCTGTCTCTTATCACCCTAGATTATTATTTTTTGGATTAATTTTTGATAAATGGCTGCGTACATAGGTGATGGGTTGTGCCTCTTAGGCCCTCTCTGCTGCTTTATGTAAATAGTTTTGGTAACGGATTATGTATATATTGTATATATTCTGAACATGGATGTGTATTCCTTGGATTTCTGTTGAAGTTTTGTACTATGGTTTTGTTTTTTACTTTTGTATAAAATTGGTTGCTTGATTCTTTTAATAAAAGATCAATAGTGTCCCATCATTGGTATCAGTGGGGAGAATAGTGCCCCATCATTGGTGTCAGTGAGAGGAATAGTGCCCCATCATTGGTATCAGTGGGAGGCAAGCAAAGAGATGCATCAGGTCCCCAGGCCACAGTTTGGAGACCACTGCCTTATAGGTATTGATCGTGACGGTAACGCCGGGGTCCTCGGTTTGAATCGCTTCCAGAACACGATCTGCATGGAGTTTGTATGTTCTCCCTGCACTTCCATGGGGTTTACCTGGTAGGTTGGATGATTCCTGTGTGTTCATGTGAGATCGGGAAGCCGGTCACTGGGAGAATATCAACGGAAAATTGTCACTTTTGAAGCATTTGCTCGATTTGATAATTGGTCGGTGCGATCAAATTATTGATCCTTTTCAACCGCAATGGAAAGTGAAATTGAAGGAGATGGATGAAAATTTTTCCTTGATCGTTATCTGACTAAAAGAAAATTTCAAGCTGTGAATGTGATTCCCGTTCACTTCCTTTTATCCCGAAATCAATTGTTCTAGTTTGCAACATTGTCATGGCAATCGAACAAGAAAAAAAATTCAGGTCTTTCATATGAAATTTGTGTAGTCAGTCATTGAGGGTATCGAATGCTTCGATGAACAATCTTCCTGTGAAAGTTGGCGGAAACGTTTACTGCTGTCTGGGCAGCTTTAGATTGTAAGCTCCTTTGGGCAGGCACTGATGTGACATGTTGTGTAAATGGTTGGAAATATAAATGACAGAAATAACAATAATAATAATCTTATAAGCTGAAAACCGGATTACACCGCAAGCAAAGCCCTTCATTTTTTGCCCCGTGGTGGGCTTGGGACGCACACAGAAGACATTCTCATTGGAAGCGATGTCCAGTCGTTTTCTGCGTTGACACCTTTAAATGCCGCACTGCGTGTTTTTTTGTTTTTTTTAAACGGAACGCTTGATTGGGTAACTTCCTCTCTTTCTGCTCTCTGTGTCGCCAATCCTGTTTATACTATATATAAAAATCTTCCTGCACTGAAATTCATATTATTAACATTAAAGTGATTGTAAATGATCACCTTTTATAAAAAAAAAAATACAAAAAAAACCCCAAAAAAAACATTCAGCTTAAAATTTCAAATTAAAGGCAAAACATTTGTGTATAGATATTAACATATTTGCCCTTTTTAAACTCATTTACTTTTGTTCTCAGTTGTATAAGAGCTGGGGAGGGGGAGAAACAACAGCACACTGCTCTTCCCAGTGAACGGCTGTGCAATACAAAGAGAACAGGAGACTTTCTCACACCAGTACGTGGTGCAGCAGACACACATCAGGAGTATGATGAAATGTTGGGGTAACAAACACTTTAAGTATCGGACAGTGAAGGAGAAGCAGCGTAGTGAGAAGGTCGTCTCTCTGCTCTCTCCTCCTGTCAGTGTCAGCACATGTGCTCTGCAGACAGAGTCTGATTGGCTTTCAAAGCTGCTGCCCCTTCTCCCTTCCCCAGTCTGAGTGCTGCTGTATGGGCATTACAGGGGACCGAGAAAAGACAAATGTGGGTAACTGTGCTAAATGCAATTAAATACGCCTGACGTGTCTCAATGAACCCCTAACTTCATTATTTGGGGTGTTCTGATGTCTGCCCGGAGTGCAGCTTTAATTTCCTGGATTATGGGATGTCTATATCCACTCTCTGTATTCCGGCTCACCCGTCCCCCGCCCGTCCCCCGCCCGTCCCCCGCCCGTCCCCGGTGACACGGTGTCATGTGAAGGTTTCGCTGTGATAGCGGCTATTTTTAGGTGCCAGTTGAGGCCGTACAGGACAGGAGCTGATATGGGCCGGGGGGGCCGAGGGGGGGTCCGACCCTGAGCCACACTGACCCCGAGAATGGAATGATCCTCTCCTGCCTTCATCATCATTCCTAATACATAATGGGTGGCGGCCAGGCACACACATTTTTAGAACAAAATCTAAAATGGAGACTCGTGTCTCCTCTAGTTTAACCCATTCAGCTTTCCCCCGTACACCCCCTCCCCCCGTACACCCCCCCCCCCCCCCGTACACCCCCCCCCCCCCCGTACACCCCTCTCCCCCCTGAATAAAGCAGGCAGTTTTTATACTTCTGGTATGGGACAGTTTATTCATCAATAACTTTGTCATTACATAAAATACAAAATATCACACGGATCATTCTTTTAGTAGGACCAACATGATTTCTGTCATACAGAATTTTTTTTTTTTTTTTATGTAATCCAAAGACTAAAAATGTAGCAAAATTCAATAAAATGCACTTATTTCTACTTCAGTGAAAAAAAAAAAAAATATTGTTAGTTTGTACTAGTGTTACTTTGTATTTCTCTATCTCCCATCTGAACAGTGTTTATAAACAATGTTACTTTGTGTATATCTTCTGTCTGGGCAATGTCTATAAACAATGTTACTTTGTATCTCTCTATCGCCGTCTGATCAATGTTTATAAACAATGTTACTTTGTATCTCTCTATCTCCAGTCTGATCAATGTTTATAAACAATGTTTTTTTTTGTTGTTTTTAAAAAAAATCAAATCATCTTTTTATTCATTTTGTATACCAACAATAGGAAAGAATAAAAACACAACAAAAAACAACAAACGATATACAACCCCAGCCCCTATTAAGAGGGAGAAAAGAAAAAAAAAGTCACCCCTGGCCCCCATGCTATACCCCCCCCCCCCCCCCCTGCTACTCATACATTGATCCTCTCCTCTCTCGTCATACCTCCAAGATAGCAAACCACCTATTCCATATTTTTTCAAATTTTCCTAAACAGCCTCTATGTAGGAAAGTATACTTTTCCTTAATTAAAGTTTCCCTTACTTGTCCATCCTGCTACAGTAGGTATCAACTACTATCTCCTGTCTGATCAATGTTTATAAACAATGTTACTTTGTATCTCTCTATCTTCTGCCTGATCAATGTTTATAAACAATGTTACTTTGTATCTCTCTATCTCCTGTCTGATCAATGTTTTTATAAACAATGTTACTTTGTATCTATATCTTTTTTTGTTATGGGGTAATAAGGGGTATATTTGTGGCCGCCCTCATCATGGGAGGGGAGGGTTGGATTCTGGTGCCTGTGTCGTGTCTTGTCCTCTTGTGGTATGTGGCCAGTGTAGATGTAACAATAGTTGGGGGAGCTCCTCGACACCCGAGCGACCCCAATTCTTTGTACTGACCGCTTGATGGTCGTGTATTTCCTTCTTTGATACAATTGTGTGAATATTCGTTTCAACCCTCCAATCACGTGCAGATGAAATAAATAAGTGTAGAGATTCTTTATACAATTTATTGTGTGAACATTTTCAGCTCCTTTAGGAAATCCGCCTCCATGTCTCCCAATACGAGGCCTCCAGTCCCCGACGTGTTTTGTGGTGACTTTGTTGCACAGATCGCAGTCCTGCAGTTCATCAGTTGGTGACCTTTTTGCTTTGTGTGTTGTCACCTTTGTTTCCTGACATTTCAGCCTCTGACTGATGTCTGGGAGGGATATTTTCCTCCATTGAGTGACTTCCCTCTCCATGTCTCTGATTCCGCCTTGTCCTGCTGGTGAGGATTCATTACATTTATTGATCCTTTGTTATGACTGACACTTCACTTCATTGATTGACAACCTCTCTAAACTAGCAATTCTTATTGACATCTGTGTGTTACCGGCACTTAATTGCAGCGATTGTCCCGCCGAGTGACACTTTCCTCCGCGAGAGAGTCCTCAGCTACACAATGTTTGCATGTAAATTGTCACCATGACAGATCGCCAATGTCATATCAGGAGGAAGATATCAATAATGGGACCTGCGTTCCTCTAACAGTCATATGCTTGTGGAAGATTTGTGAATATCAGGGGATGTGTAAAAACACATATTTACTGTATATAGCTCTGACATATTCCATAGCGCTGTACAGAGAACACTGAGCCAGTCACATCAGTCTCTGTACCAGAAGAGCTTACACTCTAATGTCCCTTCCACCCCACAGTCACATCAGTCTCTGTACCAGAAGAGCTTACGCTCTAATGTCCCCTCCCCCCACAGTCACACACTATTATTATACATTTATATAGCTCTGACATATACTGCAGTGCTGTACAGAGATCACTGAGCCAATCACATCAGTCTCTGTACAGAGGAGCTTACACTCTAATATCCCCCCCCCCTACAGTCACACACTATTATTATACATTTATATAGCTCTGACATATACCGCAGTGCTGTACAGAGAACACTGAGCCAATCACATCAGTCTCTGTACCAGAAGAGCTTACACTCTAATGTTCCCTCCCCCACAGTCATACACTATTATTATATATTCATATAGCTCTGACATATACGGCAGTGCTGTACAGAGAACACTGAGCCAGTCACATCAGTCTCTGTACCAAAGGAGCTTACACTCTAATGTCCCCTCCCCCCACAGCCACACACTTTTATTATTATACATTTATATAGCTCTGACATATACCGCAGCGCTGTACAGAGAACACTGAGCCAGTCACATCAATCTCTGTACCAGAAGAGCTTACAATCTGTCCCCTCCCCCCACAGTCACACATTATTATTATTATTATTATTATTATACATTTATATAGCTTTGACATATACCATAGCGCTGTACAGAGATCACTGAGCCGGTCACATCAGTCTCTGTACCAGAGGAGCTTACACTCTAATGTCCCCTCCCCCACAGCCACACACTATTATTATTATTATTATTATTATTATTATTATTATTATACATTTATATAGCTCTGACATATACCGCAGTGCTGTACAGAGAGCACGGAGCCAGTCACATCAGTCTCGGTACCAGAAGAGCTTATACTCTAATGTCCCCCCCCCAGTCACACACTATTATTATACATTTATATAGCTCTGACTTCTTGTTCTTTGGTTGGATTCAAGGCTGCAGATAGTAGTGTTTGGTTATTTTAGTATATATGGTGATATAGGAGTTGTGAAGTGTAAATTATTGAACAGTCGGCGTGTTCGTTGTTTTGCAGGAATAGACTTTTCTCTCCCATGTTGATCCGATCGATCGTTCTATGCCGTTCTATGCTTAGATTAGGATGGCTGGGATGTTATTCTGAACTCAAACACAGAACCACGGCCAACCTTCGATGTAACACCGCCGGCTATGATGAGCGTTCTGCACTCCGATCGTGGAGCTATGAGGATCTTACATTCTAATCCCCCCCCCAATGACACACACTATTATTAGGGATGCAGCGATACCATTTTTTTTACAATGAGTAAATGGTATCAGCGAGTACTTTTTTTTTTAGTACTCGCCGATACCAAATGCTGATACCGACCGCAACTGTTTTGTTTTCACTTCAGCTGTCAGCAATGGTACAAAGCATTGAAAAGTTATTTGCAAATTAAATACATTTTTTTTTTTAATCTTGCGCTTTTTCAATGTGAAATGTGTAAATATATGTTAATATATATGTGTAAAAATATTCACTAACAAAGCAAACAAAAAAAGTTTTAAATGTTTATCATTTTATAAAATAGACATGAACCAAAAAAAAAAAAAAAATGCAGGCAAATAATTAAATGGAGGAGAATAGGGAGTTGAGGCTGATTAGAGTAAATTAAGGGTTAATAAGGGGTCAAACCAAGGAACATTTGTTCACCCCTTTGATCTGCAGATGAAACAGAAAGATTAAAAAAGAAACAATGTTTCTTTATATTTTAGTGTTTCAGCCGCTGAGCAATGTTGTTAATAAACATTGCCGGCTGCTTATTTTTTGACAGCTCCAATTACCGGACTTCAGCTGTCAACAGGGAAGACCCACTGACAGCTCAAAGAACCAAGCCTGAAAGTATCGGTTTCAGGTATCGGTGCATTTGCACGAGTACCGATACTTGTGCAAATACTTGTTATCGGCACCGATACCTATACTAGTATCGGTGCAACCCTAATTATTATTATACATTTATATAGCTCTGACATATACCGCAGTGCTGTACAGAGAACACTGAGGCAGTCCCATCAGTCTCTGTACCAGAGGAGCTTACACTCTAATGTCCCCTCCCCCACAGTCACACACTATTATTATTATTATACATTTATATAGCTCTGACATAAACCACAGTGCTGTACAGAAAACACTGAGCCAGTCATATCAGTCTCTGCACCAGAGGAGCTTCTCCACCAGGTGGTGCTGTTCTGCAGGGTGCTGTTGGCTCACTCCGTTGTGATGTCAGCTGAGGGAAGCAGCAAGCCTGGGGCCTGTCCTGCAGGCTTTTTCCAGGCAAGCATGGACCATGTTGGGGGAGACGAAGGTGGAGGCTCTCCAGAGGCACTGAGGCCTACTCCATGTGCTCAAGCTGCAATGGATTCTGGGCTTGTCCCTTTGCAAGAGGAGTCCTTACCAGTCTTCCAGGATAGAGTGGTGAACAGACTTCGATGCATTGCTAAGAATCTGTCAGAATCTGTGTCTGTGAGGCCTCTGTGGTTTCAGTGTCCCCCCAGTCTGTGGCGTCAGTGTCCCCCCAGTCTGTGGTCTCCCAGTCAGTGTCAGAAAGTGTGGTTGTCAATTCTGTTTCTGCACCTATTGTTTCTCCTAGTGTAGTGAAGGCAGTGGAGGGTGCTGGACCAGAATGTATGGTGGTGCCAACCCCTCCTCCTCGGCGTGGCAGAAGTGCGGCTGGAGGTCAGCAGACACCGAGGGGTGGAGTGAGGGATGGATTGGATGATGGTGGAGGGGGAGGTGGCAAGGGAATGAGAGTGGCTGGTGCAGAAGGCAAGGTGAATGATGTGGAAGTCAGGGTGAATGATGTGGGGGGAGAGGTTAATGGGGGGATTTCGGAATCGCATCCTGATGGCGATTAAATCTCAAAAGGTTTCTTAGCCTGGATTGTGTTTAAGTTGAGGTTCGGGGTTTGTAGTCTCTCTTTTTGTTGTCATTAAAATATGTTTCTTTCTATGTTATCTTGTCAGGAAACGTTTTTTCTTTACTTGCTGATGTAAGCACGGTTGTTTTTGTTTAGTTGTCGTTTATTTTTATGTAAATATGTTTTTACTAACAAGCTGTATGTTTGTGTGATTTTTTTAATAAACAAAAATTTACACTCTAGCTGTTATGTAAACATAACCCAAGACCTCATTATAGGACAATCATGTCAGCTCCTTGACCCCCGGACCTCCATGCTCGGGTTTTATTTGTTTGACATTTTGTTACATTGTTTCTATTTAGTGATGATAGAATTTCCTGTTTTGATATTTAGTTACAAATCACTCCTTTGACTGACACGTGGCCCCAGGCTGCAATACTTTTGGTTCCACTAATTGACATCTAGTGGCAGATGACTTGTTATGACGATGATTGGTTCCCGGTCTGAGTGACGCTGTTGCGGTTATATGGCGACCTTTGTGGAGAAAGTTGGTAATGAGAAACTTCTAACAACCCATCACAAGGCGCCCCTTCACTCTTGTCGGACCGTCTACACAGATACAATTCATTTCCGCCTGAGGAATCCGGACGCATTGTACGTTTCCCTTTTCTTCCCGCTTCGCGATCAGCGGCAGATGAGGTCGGCTAGCGGTGGGATTATTGCTTGGCGCACAGACGCCTCTTGTAATACGGCACTGATTAAGATTACCTGGTTGAGAGCGTTTTTCCTGCGTGCGTGCCAGGAGCATCTGCCCTCGATGAGGAGTTAATGACCCTTACGGAAACCTTTTACGGTTATTTGACCGCGAGGTGCTCTCTGCTCGTGTCCTGTGAGCGCCATCAATCAATTTTAACATTTAAATCTGTGCTGCTCTCTGCAGAATTTCAATGGGTAGATTTGCAAGGCAGGTGAGCTCACGTGTAGCGCGCCGTCGTCCTCGCCCCCGTGTTTGGTGAACAAGCTCGGCATTATCTGCAGGATAAAGCCCAATGCCAACGCGTCACTGGTGACCTCACCTGACCCGCCCCAACCAACAGGGAGAATGGAGTCAGAGGGCCCATTGCATGTAACATTGTATTACTCTTGGGAAGTGATCAGGATCTTTTTTGTAATTTTTTTTTCTTTACACATTATGATTGCTGATACCAGTGAATTTCATTGGTATAGGCAACCATTTTTACTGAATGAAACGATTCATTCAGTATCTTTTGCTGTGATCGGCTAAAGCTAATCACATGGTACAGATGGGCTGTGATTGGCCCTGCCAGTACTGTGACCAATTACTAGGCATGTGCAATTCGTGTCGCTCCAAATTATTTGTTTAGCGAATTTCGACAAATTCGGTAATTCGAAAATCCCGAAATTCGGAAAATCGTAAATTCGTGGCATAGAGCAGAAAACGTTCTCATGGGATTTGATTGTAGAAGATGATATTTATCACCAACAACCAATCCATGTATTTCTTAACATGATCCGCATGGATAGGAATACACACGCATTATTAGTATTAAATAGATCAAATTCATTTTTATTGGATACTTTTTAAATAAGTTCTATAAATATAAAATTGTTGCTGTTTTTTCTTCTGAACGTTTCATAATTATAGTTTTATTGTTACATAGTTACATTGTATTTATTAATATTTTGCGTTATTCATTGTGTCGGACAAGATCCTGATTACATTTTATTATCATTCATGGCCCAGGAGAAGGGAGCCCTTGTAACTCCCGAGATGTGTCGGCTTTCCTTTGGCGATTACAAATATAATCTTATATTGAATTTTTATAAATGAAGTCGCTCTGATCTACACAGAAAAGAATATAAACAATACTTATTACGTAGAATAAATTAGAATAGATTTTTTTTTTAAATAACAGAATACTTTATTAATCCCAAAGGGAAATTGTAAAATTAATACAAAACTAAAATAAAAAAACTTCCCCCACTTCGTGGCTGTATAAAATACATTGAGTAATCCAGATCTCCTTATACTTTGGGAAGTATTGGGTGGCGGGTAGCGGCAGCCTAGACCGTGGCCTCGCTGTGGTGGGGGGATAAAGAGGGGGGGGGGGGTCGGGGGGTCATTCCTCCATCACACGCTTCTGATTCCTGTGAATGTTTTCTCTGCTCAGGAGACGATTCCTCATCCAGGAACAATAAATAACCCCAGAAGTGTGAAAGTCCCTCTGACACCCCCCCCCCCCCCCCCCCCCCCAGCAGTCCAGTTCTCAGATTAATGATTTGAGAAAAGTTCTCGCTGTCGGTTATGTAGCAAAGTTTGAGGCCGAATTAATCCCCCATCTTTAGATTTAACACTTCTTATCCCCCAGGTGAGCCATTCGAATCGCACAAATCACTTGTATCAGGACGGAGAGAGAATAAAGTGCAATCCGGTAGGATGTGTTAAGATTCAATTTAAAGTGGTTGTAAAACCTCCATATCCCCAATGAAGGGACTATTCTCATCTAACACAAATCCTCCTACATACAGTGCATCCAGGAAAGTATTCACAGCGCTTCACTTTTTCCACATTTTGTTATGTTACAGCCTTATTCCAAAATGGATTAAATTCATTATTTTCCTCCAAAATTCTACAAACAATCCCCCATAATGACAACGTGAAAGACGTTTGAAATCATCGCAAATTTATTAAAAATAAAAAACAAAAATAATCCCATGTACAAAAGTCTCACTGACTCCTCCCATGTACATAAGAATCACAGGCTCCTCCCATGTACATAAGAATCACAGGCTCCTCCCATGTACATAAGAATCACAGGCTCCTCCCATGTACATAAGTCTCACAGGCTCCTTCCATGTACATAAGTATCACAGGGCCCCCCCATGTACATAAGTGTCACAGGCTCCTCCCATGTACATAAGTCTCACAGGCTCCTCCCATGTACATAAGTGTCACAGGCTCCTCCCATGTACATAAGAATCACAGGCTCCTCCCATGTACATAAGTATCACAGGCTCCTCCCATGTACATAAGTCTCACAGGCTCCTCCCATGTACATAAGTATCACAGGGCCCCCCCATGTACATAAGTGTCACAGGCTCCTCCCATGTACATAAGTGTCACAGGCTCCTCCCATGTACATAAGTGTCACAGGCTCCTCCCATGTACATAAGTGTCACAGGCTCCTCCCATGTACATAAGTGTCACAGGCTCCTCCCATGTACATAAGTGTCACAGGCTCCTCCCATGTACATAAGTGTCACAGGCTCCTCCCATGTACATAAGTGTCACAGGCTCCTCCCATGTACATAAGTGTCACAGGCTCCTCCCATGTACATAAGTGTCACAGGCTCCTCCCATGAGACACACAAGTCTCACAGGTTCCTCCCATGTACATAAGTATCACAGGCCCCTCCCATGTACATAAGTCTTACAGGCCCCTCCCATGTACATAAGTCTTACAGGCCCCTCCCATGTACATAAGTCTCACAGGCCCCTCATATGTACTTAAATGTCACAGGCACGGCTCCTCCCATGTACACAAGTCTCACAGGCCCACCCCATGTACATAAGTATCACAGGGCACCCCCATGTACATAAGTCTCACAGGCTCCTCCCATGTACATAAGTCTCACAGGCTCCTCTCATGTACATAAGTCTCACAGGCTCCTCCCATGTACATAAGTCTCACAGGCTCCTCCCATGTACATAAGTCTCACAGGCTCCTCCCATGTACATAAGTCTCACAGGCTCCTCCCATGTACATAAGTCTCACAGGCTCCTCCCATGTACATGAGTATCACAGGCCCCCAAAAAATTGCTTTTGAGAAAATGCTGCAGAAATATATATAATGTGTGAAAAAACAGGAAGCGTCATCTAAGTGTAGTATTAAAAGAACAGGATTTATTACAGAATTAAATGAAAAAAAAAAATATATAGAATGTTTTGGGGGTTCTAACTAATTTTCTATAAAAAAAAAAAAATACTGATTTAAACATGTAAACAAAAAGTGTCAGAAAAGGGCTGGTCAGCAAGTGGTTCATTTTATAAGCGAAAAAAAAAAAAAACGTTTTTTTTTTTCTTTCCAAAGATATCCCTTCACTTCCTGTCCCAGGGACACGGCAGGAAGTGAGAGGAAATGTCTCTAAAGAGAAAAGAAATTGTGTTTGTCCCCATTGGAAGATTTAACTGCACTTCCTGTTCTGGTGACAACTGTAACATTTTGGATTCTCCACCATTCTTTTGTGAATCTCTCCAAAGGTAACAAAGAGTGCAATAAATAAACTGTCAGAGTTTCTAACCTTTCTATCCTCCATTCATAACTAAAAACAAAGGTTATGGCTAAATCTGTTGGGCGCATTGGCTGTAGAATGAGCTGTTGGTGCAGAAGCAAAAAATAGTAATTTTTCGACTTTTTTAAGGTTGCGTTTTATTTCTTTTTCCCAATTTACACAACAATCCCAACAAACGCACGCAAGAAATTTCCGGTCCATTATTACAGGACTGCGCCGGTGCCAGTGACCCCCCCCCCCCCTGCTCAGCTGGAGGGGGTATGGAATCCTGTTGTCCATATAATGACATGGTGCCCCCACGGCAGCCAATGGGCCGGCAGCGCACGGCCCGCTTAAGTGGTTGCAGCGCGCGACCACAAATTGCGCGTTTTAAACCTTGTTATTAAATCGGCCATTACCGAAATAGCCTCTTCCATCGCCGCTCAGACCGCAGAGAGGCGTCGCAGAAATTTCCGTGTGCTTTGGCTCACTCGGCGTGGAGTTAACCCCTTCAGCGCCGCCTCTCTCACCCACCGCGGCTCATTAGCGCGCCTCATTCCGCCGCCACACCTGACACAACCGGTTAATCCTGGCGAAACGTGTAAAAATAAAATATACGGCGTGGCTTTGCAAGCTTGCATATTTCTCCTCCGTCGCGCGGCGAGGAGGCAGTTTTATGAGCGCGTTTTGGGGCCCCCCCAGGACTTGTGGAACAAAAAAAAAAAACACGTTGGGATTTCGTATTTCTGGCATCGAATTGCGCGGCGTTCGCCAAGCGCTCATTAATCAGCCGGCAGAGGTTATGTGAAGGGTGCGTTCTGTGTACAGATGTGGTTATATAAAGAGAGGCGCGGAGAGTCATGCGCGATTTATGGAAAAGGCACTTCATTTTCGGGGGGCCTCCAGCGCCGCCGGAGGTGCGAAAAACAGAATCGCCGTTTATCTGCGGACACCTTATTTATCACTTAATACGGGGAGAGAAAAAAATAAAAAAAATTATGAGCGTGTCTGAGGAAGACGTTCAGAATCAAAATAAAACCTGCGGCGCTCCTATTTTATTTATCTTTCTCCTCTCCGGCTCTCCTTGGAGTCGTAAAACGCGAATGTCGAGGGAGACCGCGCCGCCGTTTTCATTAAGAAAAGTGGAGATTGTTTGGACCTAATTAAAGTGAGTCGTGGGGGGGGGAGGGGTCTGATGAAGGCAATAGAACCGCTAATGATCTCAAACCTAATGATGACAATAATATTGTTCAATAATAATAATAAAAGAAATAAAATTAATAATATAACAACATAACAATAGAATATTAATAAATATGCAATTATAATTTAAAAAAAAGGAATAATATTATAGTATAATGACAATAAAATAATGTGCAATAATAATATAAAATAATCAAATTAATATAATACTATAGTAACAATATAATAATTCTAATGATAAATCAATATAATAATCATAATCATAAAATATACTATAACAATGTGCTATAATGACAATAATAATAAATTATAAATAATAATAATATAATAATACAAATAATAATTATAAATGATACTAATATAATAATAATAATAATAATAATAATAATAATAATAATAATAAATGTGAATTTAAGAAATAGGTGAAAAACCTGAACCTCAATCGGCATTTTTAATCTTCTATTTCTGAAGCGATTTGACCCCCTCCTGATTTTCTCTTCTCTACAGTCAGAATTTCATTCAAAAGAAAAGGACAAATTAAACATTGTTATAATTTAAATTAGTTTAATTATGTAGGAATTTGCACAATTAAATTTTTTTTTAATTCTCTTATTTTTTTAAAATAATTTTTATTTATTTATTTATTTTTTAAATATTTTTAAAGTATTTTAATATTTGGACCTGTAAAAGTGGACCTGTCGCCACACATCTGTTTGTGTTTCTTTGGCGCCCCATGCTACATCATCATGTGTCCCTATAATACTTTCAGGTATTTGTTACCTCTCACAGAGATCGCAGTACTAACCCTGATTATGTCTGCATCTCCAGAAGGACGGCACCATCCTTGTTCAGGCATTATTTTGTAGACTGAGAGGCCGGCTCAGAGAGGACACAGTCATGTAAATAATGGTGTCTGTGCAGTTCTTGTCTGTGTTCACAAATGTTTGACACGGATCATCCCCTGTTGCAGCCTCTCGCTTTGTGACTTGCTACAACATTACACTGGGGGAGGGGAGACTGAGGAAATGCTTCTTCCTCCTCCTACAAAGTTACAATGTACAGTCTAATCACTGGGGAAGGGGAGACTGAGGAAATGCTTCCTCCTCCTTCTACATAGTTACAATGTACAGTCTGATCACTGGGGGAGGGGAAACTGAGGAAATGACTCCTCCTCCTCCTACAAAGTTACAATGTACAGTCTGATCACTGGGGGGAGGGGAGACTGAGGAAATGCTTCCTCCTCCTCTTACAAAGTTACAATGTACAGTCTGATCACTGGGGGAAGGGGAGACTGAGGAAATGCTTCCTCCTCCTTCTACATAGTTACAATGTATAGTCTGATCACTGGGGGAGGGGAAACTGAGGAAAAGACACCCCTGCTCCTTCTACATAGTTACAATGTACAGTCTGATCACTGGGGGAGGGGAGACTGAGGAAATGACTCCTACAAAGTTACAATGTACAGTCTGATCACTGGGGGAGGGGAGACTGAGGAAGTTCTTCCTCCTCCTTCTACAAAGTTACAATGTACAGTCTGATCACTGGGGGAGGGGAGACTGAGGAAATGCCTCCTCCTGCCTGCAGCAGACTGATGACATCATCTCAGCCTAGGCACAGTCACTGACTGCAGCTGAAGGATGACTTTTACTCGTAGGAGGTGAAACTTTTCTAATCAATGATTCTGTTACAAAGTCACTTCTCTTCCCTTCTGTCTCCATGTAGTCGTACAATGGCGCAGCGTTTCATATGGATGTGGGACGCCTAGAAAGGTGCCCTCTGTAGCTGCAGAACATATTCCTGTTATGTTTGCTTCAGTTCCTTCTGTGGAACTACAAACTCCAGCAGCACACAGGTCATTGTATGTACACGGTGCCTTGAAAAAGTATTCATACCCCTTGACATTTCCCACATTTTTCATGTTACAACCAAAAATGTAAATGTATTTTATTGGGATTTTATGTGATAGACCAACACAAAGTGACACATAATTGTGAAGTGGAAGGAAAATGATAAATGATACAAATAAATATGTGAAAAGTGTGTGTGTGTGGGGGGGGGGGGGGGGGCATTTGTATGGCGCCCCCCGGTGTCAATACTTTGTAGAACCCCCTTTCTCTACAAGTCTTTTTGGGGATGTCTCTACCAGCTTTGCACATCTAGAGAGGGACATTTCTGCCCATTCTTCTTTGTAAAATATCTCAAGCTCTGTCAGATTGGATGGGGAGCGTCTGTGAACAGCAATTTTCAAGTCTTGCCACAGATTCTCAATGTGATTTAGGTCTGGACTGTGACTGGGCCATTCTAACACATGAATATGCTTTGATAAACCATTCCATTGTAGCTCTGGCTGGATGTTTCGGGTCGTTGTCCTGCTGGAAGGTGAACCTCCGCCCCGGTCTCAAGTCTTTTGCAGACTCTAACAGGTTTTCTTCTAAGATTGTCCTGTATTTGTCTCCATCCATCTTCCCATCAACTCTGACCAGCTTCCCTGTCCCTGCTGAAGAAAAGCATCCCCACCACATGATGCTGCCACCACCATGTTTCACGGTGGGGATGGTGTGTTCAGGGTGATGTGCAGTGTTAGTTTTCCCCACACATAGCGTTTTACTTTTAGGCCATAAAGTTGAATTTTGGTCTCATGTGACCAGATCACCTTCTTCCACATGTTTGCTGTGTCCTCCACATGGCTTCTCACAAACTACAAACAGGACTTCTTATGACTTTCTTTCACCAATGTCTTTCTTCTTCTCACTCTTCCATAAAGGGCAGATTTGTGGAGAACACGACTAATAGTTGTCCTGTGGACAGATTCTCCCACCTGAGCTGTGGATCTCTGCAGCTCCTCCAGAGTTACCATGGACCTCTTGGCTCTTCTCTGATGAATGCTCTCCTTGCCCGGCCGGTCAGTTTAGATGGACGGCCATGTCTTGGTAGGTTTGCAGTTGTGCCATACTCTTTCCATTTTCCGATGATGGATTGAACAGAGCTCCGTGAGATGTTCAAAGCTTGGGAGATTTTTATTATAACCTAACCCTGCTTTATACTTCTCCACAACTTTATCCCTGACCTGTCTGGTGTGTTCCTTGGCCTTCATGATGCTGTTTGTTCACTAAGGTTCTCTAACAAACCTCTGAGTGCTTCACAGAACAGCTGTATTATTACTGAGATTAAATGACACACAGGTGGACTCTATTTACTAATTAGGTGACTTCTGAAGGCAATTGGTTCCACTAGATTTTAGTTGGGGGTATCAGAGTAAAGGGGGCTGAATACAAATGCCCCCCCCCCACACTTTTCACATATTTATTTGTATCATTTATCATTTTCCTTCCACTTCACAATTATGTGACACTTTGTGTTGGTCTATCACATAAAATCCCAATAAAATACATTTACGTTTTTGGTTGTAACATGAGAAAATGTGGGAAATTTCAAGGGGTATGAATACTTTATCAAGGCACTGTATATCTCCGCCCTTACATTGCTGCCTGTTCTTTTCATTTGATGTATTTGCGTGTTGAGTGCTCCTTTTTTTTCTTCCTTTCTTTATTTTATATATATATATATTTGCAGCAAAAAAAGTGTATTAAATATTCGGAATCTGAAGTAATCTCTCTCCATCTTCTGGGTGTAGATCTGGTGCCGAATAGCTGTATAGATTTCTGTATGTTCTTTGAAACACTTCAAATTCTCCTTGAGAGCTGACAAAATAATTCCCGTAGCGTTGCGGAGAGGCGATTCAACCTGAACAAAAAATAGGAAAAATGCGTCATCCATGGAGCATTGGAATCCCGGCCGCTGGGTTTGTAGCGCTGAGGTCACAGGGCGGAGGAGGGGTCATAGTTTGCGGCGAGTGACGTCACCATTTGTTGATTCGGATTCCCGGGTGTGACAATATAACTCTTATGCCCCGTACACACGGTCGGATTTTCCGATGGAAAATGTGTGATAGGACCTTGTTGTCGGAAATTCCGACCGTGTGTGCGCTCCATCACACATTTTCCATCGGATTTTCCGACACACGAAGTTTGAGAGCAGGCTATAAAATTTTCCGACAACAAAATCCGTTGTCGGAAATTCCGATCGTGTGTACACAAATCCGACGCACAAAGTGCCACGCATGCTCAGAATAAATAAAGAGATGAAAGCTATTGGCCACTGCCCCGTTTATAGTCCCGACGTACGTGTTTTACGTCACCGCGTTTAGAACGATCGGATTTTCCGACAACTTTGTGTGACCGTGTGTATGCAAGACAAGTTTGTGCCAACATCCGTCGTAAAAAATCCTAGGATTTTGTTGTCGGAATGTCCGATCAATGTCCGATCAATGTCCGATCGTGTGTACAGGGCATAAAGCTTTCTTCCTGAACTCGGTGTAACGCTCAGACTAATGCTGGCCATACACTATACAGAAAATCGGCCGAACCCCTTTTCGAAAAACGAACGTTCGACCGTGACCGCAAACGATCGTGCCATCATATAATGACCGATAATCTCTTCAGTGGACATGAATAAATAATTTTGTGTTCTATTTCTTACATATACCTAGTGCAGGCAGTTCGGACGGGAAACACATTAACCTTGCAATTTATCGTACGTTCGGCAGAAATTTTCCAAACATGCCGTTCATTTTTTTTCCACAAAAACGTCACAAACGATTATCGATTTGTACCCACTAACTTGCCGAAAAACGAACGAAGTGTCCATACGAACGATTTTTCGGCCGATTTTTCGTATAGTGTATGGCCAGCATAAGGCTCTGTTCACACCATGGCACTCCGGATTGTGGGCGGCGTTGCCGTGATTCTGCAAAACGCTTGCGATTCCCATAACTTTCAATAGTACCCCCAATCGCAGGGCGATCTTTGTCAGCGATTTTTTGCCTTTTCCGGAACGTCTTCTGAACGACAGGCGCACTGTGATTCGGTTTGCTCAGTTATACCATGATTCGCGATTTTTCCCGCGATTTGGGGCGCCATTAAAAGTAACGGGGATCGCAAGGGGCGTCCTGCGTTTTGCCGTGATCCTGCATCGCTGCAAAACACAGGACGCACTTGCGATCCCCCATTACTTTCAATAGCAACCCCAATCGCAGCGCGATCTTTGCCGCAATTGTCGCCTTTTCCGTAACTTCTTCTGGGCGACAGGTGCTCTGTGATTCTGTTTGTGCAATTTTACTGTGATTCGCAATTTGGGCGCGATTTGGGTGCCATTGAAAGTAACAGGGGATCGCAAGTGCGTCCCGCGTTTGGCGGTTATTCTGCCCACGAACCGGAGCGCCATGGTGTGAACAGAGCCCTAAGGAATCGGTGTCTAGGCTCGATTCACACCAATGTATTTTGCTTTTAAACATTTCTGCAGTGCCTTTTTGCTGTGCTTTCCGCATTTTCGGACACGTATTTATGTTTTTGATGCGTTTTTTTTTTAAATTTTATTTTTATCTATCTAATTTCTTGTTGGGCAAATTCAATAATGCAAAACGCATAAAAAACGCACTGCATGCTTTTCTGCAACGTCTCTATTAAAGTCTATTGAACCCAAAAAAAAAAAGCTGCGTTTTGCATTTTAAAAAGTCCCCGACCCTTTCCAGAAACGCGGAGGCACAAAAATGCAAATGAATACAGTTTTTAGAGTCTGTAATTCTGCTTATAGTGTGCCGCTGCCCCGCCCCCTTTTTGCTCTGATATCACAGACACCCAACCCGGGTTCCCTACCTCTCCCACACCCAACCCCCCCCCCTTTCCTTATCACCAGCTTACAGAGCAGGCCCCTCCCACTGCAAGCCTCATTTCGGCTTTCAGGTGCTCCATTTGAAGATACTAAACCCAAAACATAAAAGGGATTTGGGATATTTGCGTGAGCTGAAGGGCTCATAGACTTGTCGGGGGCGGAGATTTAACAAAATGTAACATTTTTATACTTTGTTTCAGTTTCTGTGACGGATAATGATTTCCAGGTATCCGATCTCTGATTCTGTGATTGTATTTCCTACTCTTTATTTTTTTTTTCTCGCTGACCTCGCAGATTTCGGTCGCCATTCTGCATCTGGGGCCAAAACACGAACTGTACAAAAAAAAAATGCTGCTGCCAGCAATAGGAAATGTCCAATAAAAGGCCAATTAACCTCTTTTTTAATTGCCATTCCAATTAAACGCACGGGGAAATTGCAGGCGGATTGGACATAAAGGCGCGATACATCACCCTTTAATACCGTAGCGGGATTCATTCACAGGTTTAGGGACCAAGAAAATAAAAAAAACGTTTTCTTTTGTAAATTCTGACATCACGCCGACGTGATTTAAGTGCGTGTCATGTGGAAAGGGCGAAGGTCGCCCGGCTCTTCAAAAATTTATAAAGCTCATTTGTATGCGGCCCGTGCTGAAAATCATCGACTCCGCCGCCGCTAAACAATGTGAAAATTTGATGTATGCGGATTGTTCTCCCCTTTGTTTGCACCCTGGGAAGGCGTTTTCCCACAATGCACCGCTCCTCTCTGTGTGGCTCATTTGGCTAGCTGCTCAACCCGTTCACCAATTTGGTTGCCAAAAAAACAGCAGCGGGCTCGGTGAGCCGCACAGGAATTGTTCCGGGGATTGTTGGCTATCTTTAAGTTGGGGGAGGGACTGCCAGAACATGTTGGGACTTATAGTTCTCCATTGGCTAGCAGGCTCCTGATTGGTCAGGAACGGTTTAAAGCTGAAGTCAGCAACCTTGTCTATGTATTCAGGTTTACAAGAATCCGAAAACTGATGTGCCGGCGAGCGATAGCGTGTCGTAGTCTTATGCCCCGTACACACAGTCGGACATTGATCGGACATTGATCGGACATTCCGACAACAAAATCCTAGGATTTTTTCCGACGGATGTTGGCTCAAACTTGTCTTGCATACACACGGTCGGACAAAGTTGTCGGAAAATCCGATCGTTCTGAACGCGGCGACGTAAAACACGTACGTCGGGACTATAAACGGGGCAGTAGCCAATAGCTTTCGTCTCTTTTAATTTATTCTGAGCATGCGTGGCACTTTGTGCGTCGGATTTGTGTACACACGATCGGAATTTCTGACAACGGATTTTGTTGTCCGAAAATTTTATAGCCTGCTCTCAAACTTTGTGTGTCGGAAAATCTGATGGAAAATGTCCGATGGAGCCTACACACGGTCGGAATTTCCGACTACATGCTCCGATCGCACATTTTCCGTCGGAAAATCCGACCGTGTGTACAGGGCATTAGTGTGTTTTCAGTTTTTTTCATGCATGGCTGCACTGCTAATGGCAAGTTACTCTCATTAATTCTAATAATAATACATTAATTTATTATAATTATTCAATAATTAATCGGTTTAACTTGTCATTAGCAATACAACTATGAATTGATTAACTGGTGCAAACAAAAAAGTTGTTCAACCCCAATGCATAACCTTCAGTCTTCAGATCAGCCCCAATGCATGGCCTTCAGTCTTCAGATCAGCCCCAATGCATGGCCTTCAGAACTCAGATCAGCCCCAATGCATGGCCTTCAGAACTCAGATCAGCCCCAATGCATGGCCTTCAGAACTCAGATCAGCCCCAATGCATGGCCTTCAGTCTTCAGATCAGCCCCAAATGCATGGCCTTCAGTCTTCAGATCAGCCCCAATGCATGACCTTCAGTCTTCAGATCAGCCCCAAATGCATGACCTTCAGTCTTCAGATCAGCCCCAAATGCATGACCTTCAGTCTTCAGATCAGCCCCAAATGCATGGCCTTCAGTCTTCAGATCAGCCCCAATGCATGACCTTCAGTCTTCAGATCAGCCCCAATGCATGACCTTCAGTCTTCAGATCAGCCCCAAATGCATGGCCTTCAGTCTTCAGATCAGCCCCAATGCATGGCCTTCAGTCTTCAGATCAGCCCCAATGCATGGCCTTCAGTCTTCAGATCAGCCCCAATGCATGGCCTTCAGAACTCAGATCAGCCCCAATGCATGGCCTTCAGAACTCAGATCAGCCCCAATGCATGGCCTTCAGTCTTCAGATCAGCCCCAATGCATGGCCTTCAGTCTTCAGATCAGCCCCAAATGCATGGCCTTCAGTCTTCAGATCAGCCCCAATGCATGGCCTTCAGTCTTCAGATCAGCCCCAAATGCATGGCCTTCAGTCTTCAGATCAGCCCCAATGCATGACCTTCAGTCTTCAGATCAGCCCCAAATGCATGACCTTCAGTCTTCAGATCAGCCCCAAATGCATGACCTTCAGTCTTCAGATCAGCCCCAAATGCATGGCCTTCAGTCTTCAGATCAGCCCCAATGCATGACCTTCAGTCTTCAGATCAGCCCCAATGCATGACCTTCAGTCTTCAGATCAGCCCCAAACCATGGCCTTCAGTTTTCGGATCAGCCCCAATGCATAGTCTCCAGATCAGCCCCAATGCATGACCTTCAGAACTCAGATCAGCCCCAATGCATGATCTTCAGTCTTCACTTTCAGTCTTAGATCAGTCCCAATGCAACAGTTCAGACCTCAGATCATCCCCAATAGATGTACTTCACACCTCACAGCATCCCCAATGCATCCACTTCAGACCTAAGATTAACTCCAGTGCATGCATTTTAACATCAGATCAGCCCCTATGGATGTATATCAGCCCCAGTGTGTGCACTTTAGATCTCAGATCACCTGCAATGTATGCGCTTTTTAGACCTCAGAATACCTCCAATGCATGCACTTCAGACCTCAGATCAGTCTCAGTGCATGCACATTATACATCGGATCAGCACCGATGCATGTACTTTGATGTTAGATCAGCCCCCATGAGTGAGCACTTTAGGTCTCCGATCAGCTGAAATTCATGCACTTTAGCTCTCAGAATAGCTCCAATGCATGCACGTCAGAACTCAGATTAGCTCCAATGCATGCACGTTGACATCAGATCAACCCCAATGCCTATACGTTGATGTCAGATTAGCCCCAGTGCATGCAATTCAGACCTCAAATCAGCCCCAATGCTTGAACTTTCCATCTCAGATCAGTACCAATGCATGTACTTCACACCTTGGATCAGCCCCAGTGCATGCGCTTACCATCTCAGATCAGCCCCAATAAATGCACTTCAGACCTCAGATCAGCCCCAATGCATGGCCTTCAGACCTCAGATAAGCACCAATGCATGCAGCTCAGAACTCATTTTAGCCCCAATGTCTGCACTTCCCATCTCTGATAAGAACCAAGTTCAGAACTCTGACCAGCCCCAGTGCCTGTACTTCACACCTTCAATCAGCCCCAATGCATGCACTTCAGTCCTAAAATCAGCCCCAATGCATGCATTCAGATGTCAGATCAGCCCCAATGAATGCACTTCAGTCCTAAAATCGGCCCCAATGCATGCATTCAGATGTCAGATCAGCCCCAATGAATGCACTTTGATGTTGGTTTAGCCCCAGTGTGAGCACTTTAGATCTCACATTGCCCCATTGCCCCAGATCAGCCCCAACACATGCACTTCACACCTGTGGGGGAGTAAAGAATCCCCCCATTATTTTGGCAGCAGTGTCACGGTCACCCCTTGTTTCCAGATCTGATTTTGTACCTACAATCCCAGCATGCCTTGCTGCTCCGGCCCGGTCTGCCCCTCACCCGGCGGAGAGTCGGTGCAGCTGGAACCTTTTGTTCCTCCCATGAGTTTCCGAATCTCACGAAGATGCACAAGACTTCTTACAATAACCGCCGTCGGCCCCAGAGAACCTGCAGGAATGGCGCATCTATAGGCCCGCCTCCAAAACGCGACATGAAGGCGATGGTTTGTACACCTCCTGGTATATGCAGGCGCCATGTTTTCCCCGTTAATGAATTTCTATAGCTTGTATCGCCGGCAGGAATAATGCCCTTTCATCTATTATGTATGGCGATGTACATGTCGGGGCCGCGTCTGCCGCAGCCAGGAGATCCCGTCCTATCAAAGGGAAGGCGCTGCATTGATATCGGCGGGGGGTTCGCTGCGACATCGTGTGATTTTCTTTTCTTTTTTTTTTTTTTTTTTGCCCCGGCTTCACAGCTTATAAATGATATAAAAGTAATCCTCCGCTTTAGTCAGACATCCTTTAACATCAGCATGGGGCTCGGAACATGTTCCCGGGGGCGACCCGCTCAGCGAACGGAGGGAAGACAAAGGGCTCCTTAAAGGACAACCCCAACTAGTAAAAACAACTTTATTGAGTGCAAAATGCAGATCTGACATCCCTTCACTGAGACTTTCTTTAAGGGGGACTCTGGCTCAATCAGCTCAGGGGGAGGGGCCGGGGTCAAGCATTTTCTCTGTGTCTTCTTGGTTCCTGCCATGATGGGATCCCAAAATGAAAAGTTTTTGGTTGGAGTCCCACTTTAAAAGGACACGTCAGGATGCTGGATGGAAGCTATGCCACGAGAAGCATTGGTGGGAGTACCAGCTGTCCTAACAGGTCCTCTTTATTTCTCTAATCACTATAGAGCCGGGGTCTCCAAACATTCTAATCAAAGGGCCAGTATAATGTTCTTCAGACTTTGGGGTACCAGGCTGTGATGATGAGAATGGGGGTAAACCGTGCCCTATCATTGGTATCAGTGGGAGGAATAGTGCGCCATCATTGGTGTCAGTGGGAGGAATAGTGCCCCATCATTGGTGTCAGTGGGAGGAATTGTGTCCCAATCATTGGTATCAGTGGGAGGAATAGTGCCCCATCATTGGTGTCATTGGGAGGACTAGTGCCCCATCATTGGTGTCAGTGGGAGGACTAGTGCCCCGTCATTGGTATCAGTGGGAGGAATAGTGCCCCGTCATTGGTATCAGTGGGAGGAATAGTGTCCTCATCATTGGTGTCAGTGGGAGGAATAGTGCCCCATCATTGGTATCAGTGGGAGGAATAGTGTCCCAATCATTGGTATCAGTGGGAGGAATAGTGCCCCATCATTGGTGTCATTGGGAGGAATAGTGCCCCATCATTGGTGTCAGTGGGAGGAATAGTGCCCCGTCATTGGTATCAGTGGGAGGAATAGTGTCCTCATCATTGGTGTCAGTGGGAGGAATAGTGCCCCATCATTGGTATCAGTGGAAGGAATAGTGTCCCATCATTGGTATCAGTGGAAGGAATAGTGCCCCATCATTGGTGTCATTGGGAGGACTAGTGCCCCATCATTGGTATCAGTGGAAGAAATAGTGCCCCATCATTGGTGTCATTGGGAGGACTAGTGCCCCATCATTGGTGTCAGTTGGAGGAATAGTGCCCCGTCATTGGTATCAGTGGAAGGAATAGTGTCCTCATCATTGGTGTCAGTGGGAGGAATAGTGCCCCGTCATTGGTATCAGTGGGAGGAATAGTGCCCCATCATTGGTATCAGTGGGAGAAATGGTGCCCCATCATTGGTTGCAGTGGGGGGGAATAGTGTCCCAACCTGAGAAAATGCAGCCATTGTGTTCCCTGGTTCCAGCCCCGCCCACCCTGAGAGTGCTGCAGCATTGCTTACACAGTGTGCAGTGTGAGAGGGAGGTTGCACAGCTTCCATTTCTGAAAGTCGCACATTTGCAGCCTCCATGGTTGGATAGAAGGAGGGAAGTCTTCTCTGTTGGCCTTCCTGGCAGGTCCTCTTTTATTCTTTTCCTAATCCCTACAGAGTGACGTTTGCGTTCTAGAAATCGGCGGTCACTTGACCCCCTCACTTTGGTGCTGCGCCAGGATGATGCAATCTTGGTGTATTTATATATACAGAATATTTACACTCTTCAGCTCTGGAGAAGCCAAGGAACTTGGATGTGACTGAAGATAATTCATTGGTAACGAGGCCGGACTCTTGGCGTCGCGGCGAGTGGACCCCCTCTGGAGCGCCGCGTCACCGCGAGAATCCACCAATCATTCAAATCCATCACCCGAGCCACAAATATCCCGCAGGTCTCCACGCCATTCCCATCCAGGAGTCCGTGCCAGGGACGTGAGCACCTTAGAAAAGATCTACAAAGGGCGCCGCCGGCCAACGAAACGCCAGTTTGACGCAAAGTAATAAAGATGAATTAAGTGCGAAGTTGGCTAATTTTGCACCTTTTTAACCCTTCTCGGTGGCATCGATCTCCGAGCGTGGCCGCTCCGCCATACTTCGGAAGGAGTTAATAAAAAGCGGAATTCGCTGATTTATCTACACTTGGCAGAACGATCGTCCCAGAGACGCCAAGATCTTCTGCCAGGATTCTACAGTCTATGGGCAGACGGAGGGAAGAGGGCGACGGGGTAACCGCCTCGTGCCAAAATTCTGCCAAGGAGCCATAGCAACGCATTCATACGTTTACGGTGGAGATGACACCTTTCGACAACGGTTTTCTGGTGACCCCCGATTGATAACCTTCAGTGGGATGATCGGCATCCATTTCTGTCTCTCTGATATTTCTACAAAATCTTTATTATATTTAAAGGGATCTCCATCCAGACATTTATATTTCTGTGCAACTCCTTGGACACATTACTGGTAGCAATGATAGACTTTGCCTATGCTGAGATGATGTCATCAGTCTGCTGCAGGCAGGAGGAAGCATTTCCTCAGTCTCCCTTCCCCCAGTGATCCAGTACCAGGACAGGGTCATCCAGCGCCCAGGATGCAATTGTGTGCCCCCCTCCCCCCATTAACAATACATGCTGTAGAATGGGTGTACCAGCCTGCATCCATTTTTTTTGCCCATTCTGCCCACCCCTTGTCCCGACCCTACAGTGATTAGTTTGTACATTGTAACTTTGTAGAAGGAGGCATTTTCTCAGTCTCCCCTCCCCCAGTGATCAGACTGTACATTGTAACTTTGTAGAAGGAGGAGGAGGCAGTTCCTCAGTCTCCCCTCCCCCAGTGATCAGACTGTACATTGTAACTTTGTAGAAGGAGGAGGGGGCATTTCCTCGGTCTCCCCTCCCCCAATGATCAGGCTAGGGGAGTAGAAATATTTAGGTGAAGGTTTTTTTTGTTGTAGTGAAGCAGAGCGCCATGTTGGGCGCGTTAGGCGAGGGAGGGGTTTGTATCTTTTTGTATTGTAGCAGAAGTTGAATTTAAAGTCATTTTTATTGTCACATAATTCTCCTGATCCTGGAGTGACCCCCGCCGGGCTCTGAGGGGGTCGCAGGTATTATGGGATCACTGCGCTCCGGGAAGCTGCACTGCACGTTATTTGTAGACAGCTGTGCGGACATCATTAAATTGCGGATTATCATTAACCCTGTTTATGAAAATGACTGGCGGGGTCGCCGCCGTCTGCTACGCCATTTACCACAATCATCCCCACCCCGCTTCCTGCATACTAATATGTCGCCTCCATTCACCGGGAAAGTGTACCTGTCACCCGCGTGAGATACGACTCTGCGACCGAGAGCGCAACGCAACATCGCCGCCGGTCACCTGACCCGGAATATAAATATATACAATGTATACATCTCCTCTGCATGTCCTCCCTCCAGTGTGATGTACAATGGGACTTCTATTAATAAAAATATAAAATGTTTCCAAAATATTTCTCTCCTTTGTTTTCAGGATTTCCTTCTATTGAGAAGAGGAAAATAATCCCAATCATGTTTCTTTTCTCTTTCCTCGATCTCTCTTGTTCTTTATTCCTCAGTTGGCTGTTTTTTTTTTTCTTGAATCCAGATCTTTTTCTTTCTTCTTTCTTTTCTTTCTTTCTTTCTTTCTTTCTTTCTTTCTTTCTTTCTTTCTTTCTTTCTTTCTTTCTTTCTCTTTTTTTCTTTCTTTCTTTCTTTCTTTCTTTCTTTCTTTCTTTCTTTCCTTCTTCCTTCTTTCCTTTCCTTCTTCCTTCCTTCTTCCTCCTTCTTTCTTTCCTTCTTTCTTTCCTTCTTCCTCCTTCTTCCTCCTTCTTCCTCCTTCTTCCTCCTTCTTCACCCCTCTTCCTTCTTCTTTTCTTCCCCCTTCTTCCTTCTTCTTCTTCCCCCTTCTTCCTTCTTCTTCTTCTTCTCCCCCCTTCTTTCTTCTTCTTCTTCTCCCCCCTTCTTTCTTCTTCTTCTTCTCCCCCCTTCTTTCTTCTTCTTCTTCCCCCTTCTTCTTCCCCCTTCTTCCTTCTTCTTCTTCTCCCCCTTCTTTCTTCTTCTTCTTCTTCCCCCTTCTTTCTTCTTCTTTTTCCCCTTCTTTCTTCTTTCTTCCCCCTTCTTCCTTCTTCTTCTTTTTCTTCTTTCTTCCCCCTTCTTCTTCTTCTTCTTCTTTCTTCTTCTTCTTCTTCCCCCTTCTTTCTTCTTCTTTCTTGTTCTTCTTCTTCCCCCTTCTTTCGTCTTCTTCTTTCTTCTTCTTCTCCCCCCTTCTTTCTTCTTCTTCTTCCCCTCTTTCTTCTTCTTCTTCCCCCTTCTTTCTTCTTCTTCCCCCTTCTTTCTTCCCCTTCTTTCTTCTTTCTTCCCCCTTCTTCTTTCTTCTTTCTTCCCCTTCTTCCTTCTTCTTCCCCTTCTTCCTTCTTCTTCCCCCTTCTTTTCTTCTTCTTCTTCCCCCTTCCTTCTTCTTCTTCCCCCTTCTTTCTTCTTCCCCCTTCTTTCTTCTTCACCCTTCTTTCTTCTTCTTCTTCCCCCTTCTTTCTTCCCCCTTCTTTCTTCTTTCTTCCCCCTTCTTTCTTCTTTCTTCCCCCCTTCTTTCTTCTTTCTTCCCCCTTCTTTCTTCTTTCTTCCCCCTTCTTCCTTCTTCTTCTTCCCCCTTCTTCCCTTCCTTCTTCTTCTTCCCCTTCTTCCTTCCTTCTTCTTCTTCCCCCTTCTTCCTTCCTTCTTCTTCTTCCCCCTTCTTCCTTCCTTCTTCTTCCCCTTCTTCCTTCCTTCCTTCCTTCTTCTTCCCCTTCTTCCTTCCTTCCTTCTTCTTCCCCCTTCTTCCTTCTTCTTCTTCCCCCTTCTTCCTTCTTCCTTCTTCTTCTTCCCCTTCTTCCTTCTTCCTTCTTCCCCCTTCTTCCTTCTTCCTTCTTCTTCTTCCCCCTTCTTCCTTCTTCCTTCTTCTTCTTCCCCCTTCTTCCTTCTTCTTCCCCCTTCTTCCCCCTTCTTCCTTCTTCTTCTTCTTCTTCTTCTTCTTCTTCTTCTTCTTCTTCTCCCTTCTTCCCCCTTCTTCCTTCTTCTTCTTCTTCCCCCTTCTTCCCCCTTCTTCCTTCTTCCTTCTTCTTTTTCCCCTTTTTCCTTCTTCCTTCTTCTTTTCCCCCCTTCTTCCTTCTTCTTTTTCCCCCTTCTTCCTTCTTCTTTTTCCCCCTTCTTCCTTCTTCTTTTTCCCCCTTCTTCCTTCTTCTTTTTCCCCCTTCTTCCTTCTTCTTCTTCCCCCTTCTTCCTTCTTCTTCTTCCCCTTCTTCCTTCTTCTTTTTCCCCCTTCTTCCTTCTTCTTCTTCCCCCTTCTTCCTTCTTCTTTTTCCCCCTTCTTCCTTCTTCTTTTTCCCCCTTCTTCCTTCTTCTTTTTCCCCCTTCTTCCTTCTTCTTTTTCCCCCTTCTTCCTTCTTCTTCTTCCCCCTTCTTCCTTCTTCTTCTTCCCCCTTCTTCCTTCTTCCCCCTTCTTCCTTCTTCTTTCTTCTTTTTCCCCCTTCTTCCTTCTTCTTTTTCCCCCTTCTTCCTTCCTTCTTCTTTTTCCCCCTTCTTCCTTCCTTCTGCTTCTTCCCCCTTCTTCCTTCCTTCTTCCTTCTTCCCCCTTCTTCCTTCCTTCTTCCTTCTTCCCCCTTCTTCCTTCCTTCTTCCCCCTTCTTCCTTCCTTCTTCCTTCTTCCCCCTTATTCCTTCCTTCTTCCTTCTTCCCCCTTCTTCCTTCCTTCTTCCTTCTTCCCCTTCTTCCTTCCTTCTTCCTTCTTCCCCCTTCTTCCTTCCTTCTTCCTTCTTCCCCCTTCTTCCTTCCTTCTTCCCCCTTCTTTCTCCTTCCTTCTTCCCCCTTCTTCCTTCTTCCCCTTCTTCCTTCTTCTTCTTCCCCCTTCTTCCCAACAGTTTGCGCAGCTCTTTACAATGTAGAGGGGGGACGGCACAAATTACAGGACAGTTTGATACAGTAGGAATAGAAATGCCCTGCTCATGGAGCTTACAATCTAAAGGATATTTTTCTTATCAGGCTTAGTTCACATAGAAAACCCGGGGGCGGTAAAAACAGGTAGTTCAAGTTTTTACTGCCCCGCACCAAATTAATAAATTCAGTGAGGATTGAGTTCACACTGCCACAGTGTGTCTTTTCGCGATGTGGCTTCTTTAATTTTGGGTGTCTCACGTGTGACAGACAGCACTGCCTTTAAACTTGCCTATTGAAGTCAATAGGACTTCCATGCAACTGAGTCAAATGTGGCAGATTCGTTGGTTGTATAGAAGAAAAAAATAGGAGAAGATGTCAGATATCTGAAGGCCAGTAAACTATCTGTCAATGGCTGTCAGGCAATCCACCACAAACTACTTTTCAGAAGGTGGTATAGTATGCTGCCGTGTGAAACATCCCTTTCTATCTCTTTTATTAACCATTTGCTCCTAAAATGTCCAATTCTTATGTTTCCTTCCCTATGAACCCCCCCCCCCCCCATATATTCAACCTACACGTTTCACCGCCTTGCTGGCTTCATCAGGGCTTTAAGTGGACGTATACTCTCCATAGAAACTGCATATCAGTGTGCAGCATTCATACATACAGTACATACATACATACATGTGTTCATACATACTACATACATACATACATTTTTTCAGGCCTTGTGACATTTCTCTTCCATGTGGTGCCATTGATGACATCATGAAAGGGGAGGGATTTTCTTTAAGTAACGCCCTTTTTATAATCACCTGGTCTGCTGGACACCTGTTTAACCCTTTCAGCACCGGGGGGGGGGGGGGCACTTTCCCCCCTTCCTGCCCAGGCCAATTTTCAGCTTTCAGCACTGTCATTTTTTTTAAATGACAATTGCGCGGTCGTGCTACGCTGTACCCAAACTAAGTTTTTATCATTTTGTTCCTACAAATAGAGCTTTCTTTTGGTGGTATTTGATCACCTCTGCGGTTTTTATTTTTTGCTAAACGAATAAAAAAAAGACTGAAAATTTTGAGAAAAAAATATAATATAAAAATAATAATATAATATAAATAATAATAATATAAAATTTTGTAAATAAGTACGTTTTCTCTTTCACTGATGGGCACTGATAAGCTGCACTGATGGGCACTGATAAGGCAGCACCGATGAGGTGGCACTAATGATGGGCACTGATAGGCTGCACTGATGGGTACTTATGGGTGGCACTGATGGGCACTGATAGGCGGTACTGACAGGCACTGATGACTGGCACTGGATTTCACTAATAGGCATCACTGGCAGGCATTTTTCAATGGCACTGATTGGCAGCTGCCTGGGCACTGATTACCATTACCCTGGTGGTCCAGTGTGGTGGCAATCCCTGGTGGTCCTGGCAGCATCCCGGTGGTCCTGAGCGGGCATCCAATGGGGGGGGCTGCGCTGATAAACAATCAGCACAGACCCCCCCCCTGTCAGGAGAGCAGCCGATCGGCTCTCCTCTACTCGCGTCAGTCAGACATGAGTGAGGAAAAGCCGATCAAAGGCTCTTCCTGTTTACATCGTGATCAGCCGTGATTGGACACCTCTGACAGAGACGTTCTTTACCGAGATTGGAGTTGCGGTGCGTCAGACAGACCCGGGGGCGCGCAGCGGCTATTTATCCTGAGAACGTCATATAGCTATATGGCGGGAATCTGGTTCTTTCCTCAGGGCTCAGGGTCCCAGTTTTATCTGAAGGTTCTACTTGGAAGGATTTGGGGTTCTTGGGGCCCCAGGTATATCTACAGATCTCGGTCTTGGAGAGATAGAATCATATAAATATTGGGGGGGGGGGGTGTCTTGGGTCCCAGTTCAGTGTGGAGATGTCTCCTAGATGCAAGGATTGGGGGTTCTTGGGGTACCAGTTCTATCTACAGACGTCTGTCTTACATGGAAGGATCAAGGGGGGTCTTAGGGTTCCTTAGCGGGGTCTCCAGGTCTCGGTTCTGTCTGGAGATCTCTCCTACATGGAAGGATTGGGGTTTCTGGGGTTCCCAGTGCCTTTCTGCAGATGCCATTTGCTTAGAAGGATTTGAGAGGGGGGGATAGAATCATAGAAATATTGGGGGTGAGGGGCGGGTGTGTCTCAGGTCCCAGTTCAATCTGTAGATGTCTCTTACATGAAAGGCTTGGGGGTTCTTCTTGGGGTACCAGTTCTGTCTATAGATATCTGTCTTACATGGTGTGCTTAGGGGGGTCTCAGGGTTTCTTAGGGAGGTCTTACGATCCCAGTCCTATCTGGAGATGTTTCTCTTACTGTACATGAAAGGAGTTGGGGGGGGGGGGGTCTTGGGGTTCATTAGGGAGGTCTTAGGATCCCAGTCCTATCTGTAGATGTTTCTTTTATATGAAAGGAGTTGGGGGGGGGTCTTGGTTTTCCTTAGGGAGGTCTTAGGATCCCAGTCCTATCTGGAGATGTTTCTCTTACATGAAAAGAGTTGGGGGGGTTCAGGGTGCCTGAGGGGGGTCCCAGGATTCTATATGCTGATACCTTTTTGCTCTATCCAAGCGTTAGGAAAATTTCTGAATTCTCGATGCACAGGGAAATTGTTCGGGGTTTAGTCAGGCCCCCCCCCCCCCCCCCCCCCCAAAAAAAGCTCAATGATCAGACAGATCAGCAGCTTCTACACTCCCTTATCAGAGTGAAGGATTGTGGGTATCCCGAAGTTTTGTTCATTTTATGTTCTATCTGAGGACTGACAGGGAGTGCCGGGAACTGCAAACTTGGCAAATGTTTCTAAACTGCTTAAAACTGCTTACCTGACATTTCCTTCAGTTCCTATGAGGCCGTTCTCAGCGTTCACCAAACACAGAACATTGCCGGCTGGATCTGACTTAAAGTGGACCTGTCATCTGATACCTTATTTTCATGCTAAGTGCAGTGAGCTCAGTAAGGTGTCCGTGTAACACTTCCAAATGTTTATTACCTGTCACAGAGGTCACAGTACTGCCCTGACATGACAATACCTTAATCTGCTTTCCTCCAGAAGGACGGCGCCGCTGCTGTTCAGGCATCATCCAGGGTCACCATCTACATTCTTCACTGAAATGCCACAAATGTCTGACACAGATCAGCCCCTGCTGCAGCCACTTGCCTACAAAGTTACAATGTACAGTCTGATCACTGGGGAGGGAGACTGAGGAAATGACTCCTGCTCCTTCTACAAAGTTACAATGTACAGTCTGATCACTGGGGGGGAGGGGAGACTGAGGAAATTACAACTTCCCCTTCTACAAAGTTACAATGTACAGTCTGATCACTGGGGGAGGGAAGACTGAGGAAATGCCTCCTCCTCCTTCTACAAAGTTACAATGTACAGTCTGATCACTGGGTGGAGCTCAAGGACAGCTTTCTAATGATAAAAGGTGGAGTTTTTCTGAACAATGAATCTGTTGTCCAGGATTTGAACATGGAGACTTTTGAACTTACTAGCAGGTCTACTTTAAACACGATAGATAGATAGATAGATAGATAGATAGATAGATAGATAGATAGATAGATAGATAGATAGATAGATAGATAGATAAGATAGATAAGATAGATAGATTAGATAGATAAGATAGATAGATAGATAGATAGATAAGATAGATAAGATAGATAGATACTATAGATGGATCGTTCGATGCTCCTCAATACATTCGCATATATTTTAATCCTATTTCCAGGACAGCAGATCTGACGTCTGACCTTCACGTTTCATCTTCAGATCGCTCAGTAATTGGGGTTGTTGTTGTTTTTGGCGTTGAGCCGTTTCCTGGCGGTTCTCACCTGGACTGTGTGGACGTTTTTTGGTTTAGAAAACGTTTTGGATTTTTAAAGCTGAAGTTTGAACTAAATAAAAAACTATATGACCAAAGGTTTTGGGACGCCTGCCTTTACACACACATGAACTTTAATGACATCCCGCTCTTAGTCCGTAGGGTTCAATATTGAGTTGGCTCCGCCCTTTGCAGCTATAACAGCTTCAACTCTTCTGGGAAGGCCGTCCACAAGGTTTAGGAGGGTGTCTATGGGAATGTTTGACCATTCTTCCAGAAGAACATTTGTGAGGTCAGGCACTGATGTTGGATGAGAAGGCCTGGCTCGCAGTCTCCTCTTTAATTCATCCCAAAAGTGTTCTATCGGATTGAGGTTAGGACTCTGTGCAGGCCAGTCAAGTCCCTCCACCCCAAACTCGCTCATCAGAGGGGCACCATGTGTTCATGAACTCGCTGAGGTACGAGTGTTTCATTTCATTCCATTCTGAGGCTCACGCCGCCTGTGATAGTAAAATATTAATAAATTCCTCCAGATGTCCGGCGCTATGTTTTGGATCTCAGAAGATGTTATAGATTTCTGCTGAAGATGCAAAAATGACTAAAATCATTTCTCTGGCTTCTGTTTTATTTATTATTTCCCATAATAACATAGCTCTGACATATACCGCAGCGCTGTACAGAGATCACTAAGCCAGTCACATCAGTCTCTGTACCAGAGGAGCTTACAATCTAATGTCCCCTCCCCCCCAGTCACACACTATTATTATTATTATACATTTATATAGCTTTTACATATACCGCAGCGCTGTACAGAGATCACTGAGCCAATCACATCAGTCTCTGTACCAGAGGGGCTTACACTCTAATGTCCCCTCCCCCACAGTCACATCAGTCCCTGTACCAGAGGAGCTTACACTCTAATGTCCCCTCCCCCACAGTCACATCAGTCCCTGTACCAGAGGAGCTTACACTCTAGCTGTTATGTAAACATAACCCAAGACCTCATTATAGGACAATCATGTCAGCTCCTTGACCCCCGGACCTCCATGCTCGGGTTTTATTTGTTTGACATTTTGTTACATTGTTTCTGTTTAGTGATAATAGAATTTCCTGTTTTGATAAAACACTGACTGACATATTGTGCTGTGGTTGGGTTCAGGGCTTCAGAAAATAATACAGATGGTATTAATTCATCTCATTTCTTTTTGCTGGTTATTTTAGGAAGTGTGTGTATGTATATATGTGTGTGTGTATGTATATGTATATGTATGTATATATATATATATATATATATATATATATATATATATATATATATACACACACATCATTGGTGTCAGTGGAAGAATAGTGCCCCATCATTGGGTGTCAGTGGGAGGAATAGTGACCCATCATTGGTGTCAGTGGGAGGAATAGTGACCCATCATTGCTGTCAGTGGAAGGAATAGTGACCCATCATTGCTGTCAGTGGAAGGAATAGTGCCCCATCATTGGTGTCAGTGGGAGGAATAGTGCCCCATCATTGGTATCAGTGGGAGGAATAGTGCCCCATCATTGGTGTCAGTGGGAGGAATAGTGCCCCATCATTGGTGTCCATGGGAGGAATAGTGCCCCATCCTTGGTGTCAGTGGGAGGAATAGTGCCCCATCATTGGTGTCAGTGGGAGGAATAGTGCCCCATCATTGGTGTCCATGGGAGGAATAGTGCCCAGAAGATAGAAAGGGAGGCGGGGGAGTGACACGGTGTCTGCAGGGTTGCAGCTTTCTTTATAGCATGACAATTTGGGGGATCGGAGGAGCACGTTTGTTCCGTCACAGATCATTTGGCAGGCCGGACAGCTCCAGTCGCCGTGTTTTATCTGCCTAGAGGTGCCCTTTACTCTGTATTAGCAGCCCTGATTAATCTCTGCCTTCATTTGGCTGGCCGGTCACTTGGAAATGGATCCTGAGCTCCCGCCACCCGTGCCAATTCCAGCTGGCGATGTGCATAAGATATGTGTTCCATTAGATTTATCCATCACTCAGTGTGGCGACTGCCAGAATAGCTAACTGCCCGGCCAAAGATTCTCTCGTTTATGGTTTATTTATTACCGTGCCTGAAATGAGAACTGTCAGTATTGCTTAAAGCCACCAATCAGTCTGACCTCAGAGATGAAAACCTCAAATTTGTAAAGGGGGGGGGGGGGTCCCAAGATCTAGCAGATGGATAAAGCTACAACGGCCTAAAGTTACCTCCCCCCCAGTGTCTGCTTCTATTGTTCAGGGTTATGAAGGGTACAATTCTTATTACTAGATCTTAGTAAAGCATGAGCATAGACAAAAAGTCCGACCTTCCAAATCTATCAGAGGAACATATGGGGGTCTACGCATAATAGGGGTATCTCCCGTTGCTCTATAGGGAATTGTGGCTTCAATGGACCAGCTTTTTAAATTGCTTAATGCTGAAGGTGATTGGCTGGTTGGGATTGTTTTCTGTTGTACATAGAGTACTGTTGGTTCACACTTACCTAAATGTCCAGAAGAATGTGAACCCCCATGATGGAGTTCAGGTGTGTCCAGTAAGGAGTCCTGGTAATACTCCATCATACAAAGACATTGTAGGCAATTGGGCTCTCCCATCCTTGCATTAACAGTTTGAAGACCCTTTTCTGTTCCACCATGACTGCGCCCCTGTGTGCAGTCAGCTCCATACTGTAAAGACATGAGATCACCAGTTTGGTGTGGAAGAACATAAGTGGCCTTTACAGAGCCCTGACCTCAACCCTACTCAACACCTTTGGGGTGAATTGGAATGCAGATAGTGAGCCAGAACCTGACTTAACAAATGAGCACAAATTATCATAGACACCTCCAAAATTTTGTGTAAAGCCTTCCCAAAACGGTGGAGGATGTTCTAGTCACAAAGGGGGCAACTCCATGTTAATGACCATGGGAGAATTCTATATTAATAAGCATGGTTTTTGAAAGTAGATGTCCAGCTCAATAAACACATGGCTTAACCAGTGCGGTGTGGAGGAACTCAAGTGTCCTGCACAGAGCCTTAACCCTACTGAACTTGTTTGGGATCATTTGGAACACTAAAGGTGAGCCAGGCCTTTTTTTGGCGCCCAACGTGAGGCCCAACATGTGAGCCAGGTCTCCTCATCCAACATCAGTACTTGACGTCACAAATTCCCACAGACACCCTCCAAAATCTTGTGGAAAACCTTCCCAGATAAGTGGAGGGCGTTATAGTTGCAAAGGGAGCAACTCTATATTAATTGCCATGAGGGGGGGTTGGTGGCAACTCTATATTAGTGGCCATGGTTTTTTGGAATGGGATATCCAGATCCACAAAGACATGGTTTGCTGAAGACCCTTTTCTGTTCTATTATGACTGTGCCCCTAAATACATAGTCAGCTCCATAAAGACATGGTTTGACCAGTTTGGTTTGGAGTGTCCTGCACAGGTCTTGTCATCCAAGATCAGTACCTGTACTTAAAAATGGGCACAAATTCCCACAGGCAACCCCCCAAAATCTTGTGGAAAGTCTTCCCAGAAGAGTGGATAATGTTTTAGCCACAAAGAAGAGTAACTCCGTATTCATGCCCATGGGGGAACTCCATGATAACCATGGTTTTTGGGAATGAGATGTCCAGCTCCATGAAGACATGGTTTGACCAGTCTGGTGGAGAAAAACTTGAGTGTCCTCCACAGAGCCCTTACCTCAACCCTAACTTTGGGATTATTTGGAATGCCGATGGCGAGCCAGATCTTCTCATCCAACACCATGGCCATGGTTTGGGGAAGATCCATGACTGTGCACCTGTGTACATAGCCAGCTCCATAAAGACATGGTGTGACCCGTTTGGTGTGGAGGAATGCAAGTGTCATCTAAGTGTCCTGCATAGAGCCATGACCTCAACCCTACTAAACACCTTTGGGATATATTGGAACGCTCATTGTGAGCCAGGTCTTGTCATTCAACATCAGTACCTGACCTCACAAATGGGCACAAATTCCTACAGACATACCCCAAAATGGGGTGGGCAATTGTACATTAATGACCGTAGGGGGTGGGAGCAGGCAACTTCATATGAATGGCCATGGGGGGTAGGCTGGCAAATCCATATTATTCTCTGTGGATTTGGAATGGGATATCCAACAAGTCCATAGACCTTTGGTCACATGGTGTAGTTTTGAAGTTTCTCAAGTGTGCAGTTCTTGTAACAACTGGATCTGGTAAGGCAGACAGGGATCATATTTCTTTGGTTCAGGTTGCAGTACGTTTTTATAAACATGGCTTTCATATGCTGATCTGTGAATGTATCTGAATTGGTTCCCATGCATGCGGTTTAGATGCTTTTACAACAATGTCATCTCTTCTTCCTTGTGCTGTGTCCTGTAACAAAAGAGATGCAATTGACAAATGTATCAAGCTTTGCAGTTCATTGCGAATCCATTAATCGAGCAGTCTGAGTGCTTGTCTTGGAAAAGCTCACACGTTGAGGACTTCACAGAGAGATGTATTACCAGCATCAGCTCGGAACGACCGTGTACCACAGCCATAGAGGGTTTACATAAAAAAAACGACTCTGTCACCCATAAAAGGAGTGGGAGTGGGGGATAATGGGCATTGGGGAGAGGGGGAACTTCACGCTAAATGCGATGGTAGGGCAATGCCATATTAATGGCTATGATGGGAGAACAACATAATAATGGCCATGATGGGGCATCTCCATATCAAAGGCCATGGTGGGGCAACTTCATATTAATGGCTATGGTGGGGCATCTCCATATAAAAGGGCCATGGTGGTGCAGCTCCATATTAAATGCCATGGTGGGGCTAATGCATATTACTGACCATGGGGTGGGAGAATTCCATAACAAAGACCATGGTAAAGCACTCCATATTAAATGCCATGGTGGGACAATGCCATAATAATGGCGATGATGGGGAAACTCCGTATAAAAAGGTCATGGTGGGGCAACGCTAAATTAAAGGCCATGGTGGGGCAACAACATGTTAATGGCCATGGTGGGGCAACTGCATACTAAAGGCCATGGTGGGGCAACTTCATATCAAAGGCCATGGTGGGGCACCGCCATGTTAATGGCCATGGTGGGGCAACTCCGTATAAAAAGGTCATGGTGGGGCAACAACATGTTAATGGCCATGGTGGGGCAACAACATGTTAATGGCCATGTTGGGGCAACTGCATATCAAAGGACATATTGGGGCAACTTCATATCAAAGGCCATGGTGGGGCAACTTCATATCAAAGGCCATGATGGAGCACCTCCATATTAAAGGCCATGGTGGGGCACCGCCATATTAATGGCAATGGTGGGGCAACTCTATATAAATGACCATGGTTGGGAAACCTCACACTTAAGGTCATGATGGAGCAACTTAATATCAAATGCCATGGTGGGGCACCTCCATATTACAGGCCATGGTGAGGCAAAGCCATATTACTGACCATGGTGGGGAAACTCCATGTTAAAGGCCATGGTGGGGCCACTCAATATTAAAGGTTATAATGGGGCAACGCCATATTGAGGCAACGCCATATTAAAGGCTATAATGGGGAAACTCCACACTAATGGCCATAGTGGGGCAGCTCCCATATTAAAGGCCATGGTGGGGCAGCACCTTATTATGGAGTTCTCCCACCATGGTCCTTAACAATGGCCATGGTGGGGCACCTCCATATTACAGGCCATGGTGAGGCAAAGCCATATTACTGGCCATGGTGGGAAACTCCATATTAAAGGCCATGGTGGGGCCACTCAATATTAAAGGTTATAATGGGGCAACGCCATATTGAGGCAACGCCATATTAAAGGCTATAATGGGGAAACTCCACACTAATGGCCATAGTGGGGCAGCTCCCATATGAAAGGCCATGGTGGGGCAACACCTTATTATGGAGTTCTCCCACCATGGTCCTTAACAATGGCCATGGTGGGGCACCTCCATATTACAGGCCATGGTGAGGCAAAGCCATATTACTGGCCATGGTGGGGAAACTCCATATTAAAGGGCATGGTGGGGCCACTCAATATTAAAGGCTATAATGGGGCAACGCCATATTGAGGCCACGCCATATTAAAGGCTATAATGGGGAAACTCCACACTAATGGCCATAGTGGGGCAGCTCCCATATTAAAGGCCATGGTGGGGCAACACCTTATTATGGAGTTCTCCCACCATGGTCCTTAACAATGGCCATGGTGGGGCGTCTCCATATTAAAGACCATGGTGGGGCAGCCCATATTAAAGGCTATGGTGGGGCATTTTAATATTAAAGGCCATGGTTTAGGGATGGAATGTCCAGTAAACTCATATAGATGTGATAGTTGGGAGTTCACAAACGTTTGTCCCTGTAGAGTATCCTATATTTTGTGTTTAACTTCCAAATTCTGTCCTTTGCAGTTAAAAGGCGTTATTGGCACCATGAATGGAATTGTCTACTTGTAGTTTGTTAGAAATGATAGTTATGTGTGTAGCAAATCCCTCATCATCAGCAGGGACCGCCTGCACGTTGCTGACCCCTCCTTTTATGTAGTATTTCCCCCCCAAGTTGTAACTTTGTTCAGCCGTGTTCAGGGTTTTCCCTTCTTACAATACCAAACCGTGCCTTTGTTCGCCGAAAAAAATAACTTTTTGTGTGTTGCCATTCCTATAGAGGCGTCCCGTTTCCCCTCTTCCATTAATCGGCGGCTTGCAGCGCTGAGGTGGTAAATGCCATCCAGACAGGGGACCCTCGAATAATGGCGCTCACCGGAATGACTCACATAATCCGCATTTCTCTGACACAGCGGGCGGGCAGGCGCTTATAGCTAATTATTCATTTAGCTCCAGGAATTTTCTGTTTGCTTTCTTTTTTTTTGTGTGTGTGGAATGGTTATTGTGGCCGGCGTTGTTTGTGGCACAAAGGCGGAGGCGCGGCATTGGTGGCCCCCCGAGCCCCCCCTCCGCTCGCCTGCTGTAGGTAGAGCTGCTGATAACGGCGCCTTTGTCTCGCTTTCTCCTCCTGAGCTTTGCGTGGCGCAGGTGACTGTCACCAGACGAGGCCTTTTATCCGCCTGTTCCGGCCCTGTTTTCTATCCGGTCCTGGTCCGCGGAAAGTTTTTTTAGTATCGGAAGCCGCGTCTGCGCTCCCGATGACGCCGCTAATGAGATTCTCAAAGCGCAACGGGAATCGCTTAAATGAGAAAAATATGAGGATGTTTATTTTCCTCTTTGAAGTCGCTAAGGAGCCGTTCTATCCGGTTTTCCATGTCTGCTGAAGGCAAATTGTCTCGTTACAAACATGCCAATGTAGCTCATGTACCTTTTCAGGCATTTAACTTTGAGCATTTTTAACAGCATTTTTTGTTACGCGTGGAAATGCGCATCTGCTTTCTGCGATTTGGGGTGCCGCTAACAGTGAATGGCACCTCAAGTGCGACAAGCGTTTTTGGATTCGGAAAATTTTGTCAAACTAGGTTTTGCAGAAGAACTCATTTAATTGTAAATTGTTTCAATAGGTGTATGTGTGATTGTGTTTGGAAAGAGAGAGAGAGAGCGAGAGAGAGATGAAAGTGGAAAGAAGAAAGAGAGAGAGACAGAAAAGAGAAAGAAAGGAGAAAAAAAAGAAATAAAGGAGAAAGAGTGAAAGAATAGAGAAAGAAGTGAGAAAAAGAGAAAGGAAAAACAAAAAAAGAAAGAGAAAGTGAGAGAGGAAAAAAAAGGAAGAAAGAGGAAAAAAGAAGAAAGAGTGAAAGAATAGAGAAAAAAGTGAGAAAGGGAAAAAAAGAGAGAGAAAAAGAAAAAAAGAAAGGAGAGAAAGTGAGAGAGGAAAAAAATGAAGGAAAGGAAAGAAAGCGAGAAAGAAAGAAGAAAGAAGAAAGAAAGCGAGTGAAAGAAGTGAGAAGTGAGAAAGGAAAAAAAAAGAGAGGAAGAAAAAAAAGAAAGGAGAGAAAGTGAGAAAGGGAAAAAAATTAAAGGAAATAAAGCAAGAAAGAGAGTAAAAGAATAGAGAGAGGGGAGAAAAAAGAAGAAAGAAAAAGAAAAAAAAGAGAAAAAGAAAGGAGAGAAAGTGAGAAAGGAAAAAAAATGAAGGAAAAGAAAGAAAGCGAGTGAAAGAAGTGAGAAAGGAAAAAAAATAGAGGAAGAAAAAGAAAATGAGAGAAACAGAAAGAAGGAGAGAAAGCGAGAAACAAGAAAAAAATAAGAGAAAAAAAGGAAAAAAGAGAAAAAAAAGAGAGTGAACAAGGAAAAAAAAGAAAGGAAAAAAAGGAAAAAGAGAGAAAGATAAGGGTTAAAGAGAGAGAGAAAAAGTTGTTTTTTTTTTTATAGGAGGGGAACACTTTGAGCACCCAAAACACTTTGGCTGTTGATGTGATCCTATGATAAATCCTTAAAAGCTCATTGGACTCCACTATTTGGTCTGGTGCGCCTGTCCCGTCTTTTTAGTTTTTTTTTATTTCTGTCTGGGGAAATCCGCCCTTTCTATTTGTCCTGGTGACCGCCGTCAGCAGAAAATGAAGAAAAATATAACAATTTAATTTGTCGCAGGAAGAGGTAGCGAGGGGAAATCTTTTGTTGTAGACTCTTGTCTCTGTGGCAGTTGTCGAAGGCTCCATTCACACCGGTGCATTTTGAAGACGCGCAAAACCACAGCTTTTTTCCCGCGCTTTTTTTAAAAAAAGTGTTATTGCGGGTCGCGTTTGTGATGTCATTCGTTGTTAAATGCACCTCAAATATGACAAGCAGACGCACATTTTTCTACAAACGTATATGCAGACCTGAATGCAGAAAAAAAAAACCCATGAGCTACTTTGCCGCGTTTGTCACGTGTAGTGCAGCCCCCTGAAATGAATGGGGCTGCTCTATGAATGTCATGCAAAAAAAAAAAAGTGCGTTTGTAAAATGCGAAATGCCAATGAGGCCTTGGAGATGATATCACTCACTTTGGAGAGATTTCCTCTCGTTTTATGATGTGCCTTGACAGGAAGTGACGGAAGGTCGTCCCAATGGGACACAGACAAGGGTTTTAACCCCTTCCCTTCTGTAAAAAAGAAAAGTTTTTTTGGATATACTGTTATTTATCCCTCTCCTATTGTCTCCAGTTGGGTAAAATTCCCCCCAAAGCTCATGATTCTGCTCACCCATTACTATTAGCTTGCAGCGCTGTGGTCCTGATTTCACTTTCCTTTAGGTCTCATGCTGCTGAGCACTGTACATCCTCCCTGTGCAGCCTCCACATTTCTCTTATAACAGGTGCACTTTAAGCTCCTCTGGAATAGGAACTGATTTAGCTCTCTTTAGGGCTGCAGAATATTACTGAGCAATGTAAATGCAAAAAATAATTGATTGAATGGCCAATACGTTTCAGATACACGCTGTGAAAAAACGACATTAAGCAGTGCAGCTGGTGTGCCTCCACTAGATATGAGCAATCGATTCCTTTCCAGCTGCATTCTATCAGAGAAGGTCAGAGGTAAGGCCAATAAGTTAAGTGTCTACGGGGTCAGGCTTAACATTGGGACCTCATGATGTATACACTGAGATGCAGACAGATCCATATCTGCTCCGGCTTGTGTCCTCCATAATGTGTATACATCCATAGGGGGGCCTCAGGGAAAGGATATTGGAGTTAAGTTACATCTGGGTCTGATGTATCTGGCAGTGCTGGAGAAATCCCCGGAGATGGGTAAACACATCACAGAGGCCTTCTAACTATTGTAAGGCTGTGGATGTCAGCTGAAGCTTGGGATCCTGGTCTGTAAAACCAACAATGGACTGACTGGCTCCTGAATTCTATCAGTTCCCATTAAATCTCCAAAAAGACAGGGATCTCTTCCTCAGTCAATGTAGATTTTAGAGAAACTTTTTTGTGCGTTAGAGAAATTTGCTAATTTGACCTTCTAGTTTCATGTAAGAGTTGACCTTGTGTGAGCTATTGGTGACTGTGCCACCAGTTTATTGAGTTTGTGGTATCTTTTGCAGTTACAGTGAATCCATAAGCAACCTTAAAAAATGTTTGCATTTAGATGTAGACAGATTATTTGGTCTTGCTAATTTTTTAGAACATACACTATATAGCCAGAAAATATATGATCACCCCTCTAAATGATGGAGTACAGGTGTCTCCAAGGAAGGGTCATGGTAATACTCCATCATACAAAGACATTGTAGACCATTGTGCACATGCAGCCTTTTGGTAACAGTTTGATGAAGACCCTTTTCTGTTCCAACATGACTGTGTCCCCCTGTGTACAAAGCCAGCTCCATAAAGACATGGTTTGACCAGTTTGGTGCGGAGGAAATAGGGTGTCCTGTAAAGAGCCCTGACCTCAACCTTACTGAACACCTTTGGGGTGAACTGGAACGCCAATGGTGAGCCAGGTCTGTCTTCTCATCCAATATCAGCATTTGACGTCACAAATTTCCACAGACACCCTCCAAAATCTTGTGGAAAGTCTGTCCAGAAGAGTGGAGGATGTTAGAACCACAAAGGTGGAGCAACTTCATATTAATGGTCATGCGGAAGTGGAGGGGGGGTACTCCATATTAATGGTGATGGTATTGGAGGGAGCAACTGCATATAAATGGCCACGGTTTAGGAATGGGGTCGTCTCCATATGAATGGCCTCGGTTTTGGAGTAGAACGTACACCAACTGAACCTTGTAGTAACAGTTTGGTGAAGACCCTTTTCTGTCCCACCATGACTGTAACCCTGTGTACAAAGCCAGCTCCATAAAGACATAGTTTGTCCAGTTTGGTGTGGAGGAATTGAGATGTCCTGCATAGAGCCCTGACCTATACTCTACTGAACACCTTTGGGATGAATTGAGACATCAATGGTGAGCCAGGTCTTTTAATCCAACGACATCAGTACCTGACCTCCCAAATGGGGACAAATTCCCACAGACACCGTCCAAAATCTTGTGGAAAGCCTTTGCAGAAGAGTTGAGGCCACAAAGGAAAACCACTCTATATTATCAGCCATGGGGAACAGTGGTTTTTAGGATGTGATGTCCGGATCCATAAAGACATGGTTGACCAGTTTGGTGTGGAGGAACTCAAGTGCCCTGCAGAGAACCCTGACCTCAACCCTACTGAACACCTCTGGGGGGAGTTGGAGCTCCAATTGTGAGCCAGGTCTCTTATTTTTGGTGCCCAACGTGAGGCCCGGTGCGTGAGCTAGGTCTTCTCATCCAGACCTCAAAGAATTGGCACAAAAGTCTTTCCAGGTAAGTGGAGGTTTTTCTAGCCACAAGGGGGGGGGGGGGGGGGGGGCGCAACTCCATACTAATGGCCATTGGGTAGGGGAAACTCAATATGGTCCATGGTTCTGGAATTAGATGTCCAACAAGCTCAGAGAGAAATAATGGTTGAGGGTCTGTAGACTTGTGGTCGTATAATGTCATTTTAAAAGATTCCCCCGTGTAGTGTTCTGGTAACAATGGTATTTAGTAGGACAGTCGATAAACACATTTTTCGGTTCAGGTTGTGGTATGTGTTTACAAAGGCTGCTTTTTATATTGCCACATGTTTTCATTTGCTGTGAACATATCTGAATTGGCGCCCATGCATGCGGTTTAGGTGCTTAATCAATAATGTAATTGCCTCTTCCCTGTGCTGGTTCTGTAACTAAAGCGATACAGTCGAGAAATGTATCCGGTTTTGCAGTTCATTGCGGATCCATCAATAGAGCAGTCTGAGCTCTTGCTTTAGCAAAGCTTGCACATTTGGGGCTTCACAGAGAGATGCGTTGCCAGCGTCCGCTCAGAATGACCACGTATCGCAGCTGTGGAGAAATTTCCCCCACAGTGTCACTTCCACCCTGTGACCTGTAAAAGCACACAGGAAACACTCGTGTTTTCTCTCTTCTTGTTGAAGAAATAGACCATTTAACATGACGGATGACATTCACTGGAAGATCTATAAGAGGTCAACACTAATTAACATCAGATATTCCTGGTGGAGAAGTCTCTTCCTGGAGGTCAAGCAGAAGTCTCTCAGGACTTGCCCACTGGAATAGACTTCTAGAATTATTTCACTTAATCCAATCCATGGATATGGTTACTGGGTTGGTCTCAGCTGTGAGGACATAATGACATCACTGTTCTCAGAAGATAATATAAACTTTGACTGGACAGCAATGTTTGCTATGTTGTATTTACGGAGGGAAAAGAAAATTTCTTAGAACCCCCAATTATTATTTTTTTTGAGCAGAGACCCTAGAGAATAAAATGGCGGGTTTTGCAATTTTTTTTTTAGGTCACACGGTATATTCGCAGCAGTTTTTCAAATGCAAATGTTTGAAAAAAAATATACTTTAATGAATTTTAATGCACACATACACAATATAATACCCAATCCTTTGGTAAAATATAAAAGATGAGGTTATGCAGAGTAAATGGATACCTAATAACATGTCGCGCTTCATAAATTGTGCACGTTCACAGAATGGCGACAAACTACGATACTTAAAAATCTCCATAGGCCACGCTTTACTTTTTTTTTGTTTTTACAGGTTACCAGGTTAGAGCTAAAGAGGAGGTCTATGGGTAGAATTATTGCTCTCGCTATAATGTTTGTGGTGATACCTCTCATGTGTGGTGTGAACACCATTTACATATGTGGGCACAACCTACGTATGCGTTCGCTTCTGCAGGGATGGGGGCGATTTAAACATTATTTTAAATTATTATTATTTATTTATTTCTTTTACATTGTCCCTTTTTATTTATTTATTATCACTTTTATTCCTATCACAAGAAATGTAAACATCCCTCGTGATAGAAATAAGGGATGACAGGTCCTCTTTATGGAGACATTTGGGGTCTATAAAACCCCAAATTTCTCCTCTACCTTTTTGAAAGCATCAGATCGAGGAGAGAAAAAAAAAAACATTTATCTTATGCTTTAAAAAAGTTTACATCTGCCCTAGACCGGAAGAGTTGTTGTGATGTTGCTCCGGTCCTCCAAGATCATAGAGGTGAAGAGAGATGATCTGGTCTCTCCTCTGCTCTGTGACCAGCCATGTGAACTGCCAGATTGTTTCCTGGGCTTCCGGTGAAAAATGTAAGCCCAGGAAACACTAGCGGGGCGGGGGGGGGGGCAGAGACAACCCCTCCGACTGCTTCTAAGAGCGATCCAGCGGCTAATTAGCTGCTCGGATCGCTTTTGTCAACTGGAAAAAAAATTCAGCGGTTAGGGTTCATAGCTTCAACCATAACCCCCGGTAAACTACTTCAAAACCACAATGGATATACCGTATACGTTTTGGGGTCTTGAAATGGTTACAATTTTTAACTTAAAAATAAATACATTTAAAAAAAAGGAATGGACTGTGCAGGGTTCCCTGTAATATTCCAGCCATGCAGTCTAAGTGGCCAGGAAAGGGAGGATAGCCCACAGCCTTCCTCCTTTTTAAGACACTGTGTCCCAACATTGATGGTCAAGGGCCTCTTGCTCACATCTGAGCCCCCAAGAATGATATGTGGCTGGGGATTATAGTTTAATCTGGAAGCCCTCTTAATAATAGGGGGACCCCAGATATTCATCACCTGCCACGAACGAGTTGAGCCCATTTTTCCCCTTTTTTACTTAAATATTTGGTAGGGTTGAATAAAGACACCGGGCCATCCAGCTCAACCTGATTGTGTCCTATGTGATTTATTATTATTTTTTTATTATTATTACAACCTAGGGATACAGGCTGGCAAACTGGTTAATTAGGGCCGATTTATTTGGTGAATGGCAAACAGGTGCTAGGTTCAGGTCCAGTGTCCTCCCTACCCACAATGGGCATAGTAGATGCGCAGAGGTTTGTACTCGGTATCTGGCAAACCCTGACATAACAGTTCTAGATGGAATGACCCTTTAATTTGATCAATTTGTTGGTGTCTGTTACTGCAGGAGGGCTGTTTGAAGGTTGAGCCCTTACCAGGAATTAGCCATACAGGACCGGGTGTTGGGTGGCTTCTGGGACCTCACAACCCCGGGATGGTCTATGAATTTGATAAATGCAGAAAATGTAATGTGTTACTAAACCCTCAACAGTAAAATCAGTCTGTATATGTAGTAAAGCATGCTTGTTCTACTCAATGGCCCCCACTGGCGGCTGGTGGTATTTTTTTGGGGTGGGGCAACCTATCCAAGGCCACCCCTATCTTCCCCCTGGCGGTCAGTCGGGCTTCGTGTGCCCCCACCCCCCGTTGGTCAGTCGATCGGTCCCCGCACATCTAAGTCGCAGCGTCTTCACCCTGCGTCTCCTCCTTCCTAGGCGTCGCGGCTTCCCCTGTGTCTCCTCCCTCCTCCCTCCTCCATCTCGGCGCCCAACAGAATCGCTTCTCTCGGGCCAATCGGGTCACAGAAACTGCTTCTTGAAGCGGGATTGGCCGGGTTGGAAAACTGGAAGACAATAGCGAATATTAATTCGCTATTGTCTCACAACCCTTTTTGAAGCCAATTAGAATCGACGGATCTAATCATGTGCTTCTAAAAAAAAACAAACAAACCAAAAATCCCATTGGAATCCATGTGCCCCACGCCCTGCATGTAAATTAGGGTCCGGGGGCATGGATTAGGGGGGCTGCGCCTTTGGGCCCCGTATGGACGGGCCGCTGCTGCTGTGGAACCTAAGGGCTTAATCCCCTGCATTGTGTATAAAGGCTGTGTGATCCTGTCTTCTCTGATCCTCCCCTTCTTTAACTGTCTCCAACCCGTCTCCTGATGGAACACAGCATTAGGAGTCAGGCTGCACATGCTCAGTTTGGTGTGTATTGCTAGAGTTTTTTTTTTTTTTTCTTGGGAGAGGTCATGTGATCAGCACAGGGCCAATCAGCACTGTCCACACAGAGGATCAGGGGAGAATGAAAACTCCTACAAGCTTTAAAGCAGAGACTGATACAAGTCACAAGACTGATATATATACTGCTGATGAGAAAAAGGTATTTAGCAGTTTATATTTACTAAAATAATTGCGTTTCCATGTCCTGTGTACTGGGGGAGACCAGATATAGTGACTGCAGGTTCTGGGTTTAGTAACACTTTAAATCTTTCTTTTTGTGATGTCCTGTTTTTTTATATATATATAGCAGAATGATTGTTTATAAGAGGGAAGACTTTCCTGCAGCACAAAAACAAGTGTTCTTGTGGATGAATGTGCCAGTGACTTTCTGGAGGGATCTGTAGGAGTCTGCGGAGTCCCACGTTCCCCCATCTGTTCTCATCCGGGGCTCTGTGTGATCTGCAGATACTTTGTAGCTGGTGTCTGTGCTGTGCGGATGTTCCATCACATTAAAGGAGTGCTGAGAGGGTGCAGAGGTCGGGAAGTTCTTAATGCTACATTGTGTCAGCTACAATATATCGGAATTCTTTGAATTCAAAGCTACACTTCAGGCAAACAGCGAACCACTCAGATAAAATATATATAGACCGGGGTTCCTCTAGAGCAGTGTTTCTCAACCTTTTTTTTTCATTCAAGGCACCCTTTGTCTAAAATTTTAGACAATCTCAAGGCACCCTCCAAAATGATGGACAGTCTTGAGGCGCCCCATTCTAATTAATAATAAACTAAATAGTTTTATGTAATGCAGCAACATCAATAAACGTAAGACACCCAACGTTAGAGGTGATGTATTCTTTCAAAGCAAATGCATTTTTTTTCAAACTGGTACTGACTAGTATTCCAATGTTTCTCTTCTCCCTCGGTTTTTCTCCATCTCTTATCTAATGAGACCCCAAAGCTGATGGAGAAGAGGCAAGGGAGGGTCAAACGAGGATGATATTCAGGCAGCTGACATCCTCCTTATCAAATGATGGTGCCATTGGCCATTAGGAGGATATTATTATTATCTCAGGTACTTGTATAGCGCTGTCAATTTAGCGCTTTACATATACATTGTACATTCACATCGGTCCCTACCCTCAAGGAGCTTACAATCTAAGGTCCCTAACTCACATTCATACATACTAGGGACAATTTAGACAGAAGCCAATTAACCTCCCATCATGTCTTTGGAGTGTGGGAGGAAACTGGAGTACCCGGAGGAAACCCACGCAGGCACAGGGAGAACATGCAAACTGTAGGCAGGTAGTGTCCTGGTTGGGATTCGAACCAGCGACCCTTTTTACTGTTAGGCAAGAGTGCTACCCACTACACCACTGTGCCGCCCAAGTTGTCAGCTGAGAGGTGGTAATGGTGCACAATGAAAACCTGTGGCTTTGTGAAACTGAAAGGCGGGTTTCATCCATCCGCTGGCTTGTATACAATTTTGGGGCCATTTTTAGGCATTTTGCCAAGGCACCCCTGATGAAACCTCAAGGCACCCTGGTTAAAAAAGGCTTCTCTAGAGGTTGCTAGGGGTTCCTTGAGCAATGGGCAATTCCTGCCTCTCGGATAAGTTCCCACCAACACCATTCATCTTATTATCGATCTACAAGGGATTCATTCTTCCCAATGACCACAAGTGGTAAGGAGCATTCTTCCCACTGACCATCACACTAATGTATCATGAGTTGTAGATAAAGTCTTTTTTTTTTTTTTTTGTAGGGGTTCTCTGAGAGCGAAAACTTTTAAGGGTGTTGAAAAAGGTTGATCTAGAAAAACTATTTTATCTCCATTCCTGAGATTTACACAGCTCTGCCACACAGCACAGACATCCTTATTCTCTGATGCACTTTAGCAACACTTACAGGTCTTGTCCCTCTCCCGGCCTGTGATTGGACAGAGAAGGAGAAACAGCAGACTGGTGAGCTCATCTTTCTGTCACTTTGCTCTCACCTCTTTTGCACTACAGAACAGCTGATTGGCTCGTCCTCTCTGAAATCTGCTGTAAAGGGGCTGAAAGTCCTCGTACACCAGTCAGAAACGAGGATTTGCAGTCTTTCTTGTTAGAACTGGCATATCCATCTCTAATTGGGAGATTGATTGTTGGATGATAGATACAAGGATTAAGTCTAATGCCACTGACTGAGTGGGGAGGGGATTTTCTGTGCATGGTGTGGTAGATTGTCAGCTTGCTCTTTGAGATTTGCCTTTTCTGGATCAGCCATGTTGGAACAGCATGAGAGTCGATCGTCCTTTTCTGTGTCTTTCTTTTCCCTATTGTATCATCACTGATTTTTCCCGAAGAAGGTACAAAGTAACCAGGCTCTCAGTGCTCCTGTACAAGCACCATCTTCAGTGACCCCTAAGAGCCTGGTTAGGTATCAGCAGGATGAAGAGGCCAGGCGAGACAAAGGAAAATGCTTGCATTGTCTTTGAATTGCCTATTTATTTCCAACCTTGTGTTAGTCTTTAGAGTGGCCAAAGAATGAACCCCTTAAACTGGGAATAAATCCCACCCCTCCCCCTAGAGTGCACAATCCCACCTTACTTTAATGGCAATGTGATTGACCCTCACCCATCTATTAGGTCTTTGCCACTACGGGCTATAAACCTCTGCAAGATCTCCTCCCAGTCCCAATCCCACCATTAGGGAAATGCCTCCATTATTTCCAATTTCACAATGGCTACCAAGCTCGCCCTCTACAGCTTTTGAACCTTTTTTGCCAGTGCTTTTAGGGGCCAACCCACTGTTTGTCTGCTTATACAACCTTGTATTGAGGTCAGAGCCCCTACTACATTGCCCAATCTGCATGGGAGCTGGGGACGGAACTTGCACAAAGATTTTTTTCGACAACATCTCCCCTCTGCTGGCGCTGTAATACACCCAAAGGCATTATTTTAAATGTGTGGTGGAGGTGCCCATGTATCAAGCAGCTCTTGGATTCAATATTTTCTATCTACTTCTTTGTCTTGGATGCATCCACAACCAACTTTACCAATATAGCCCTATATTCGATCCTTCCCAAAGCATATTCCCATATCCCATAAGCCTTTACTTCTCTTTTTTTGTACTGACAAAAAACCCCTTATCCTAAGACACTGGTGCTCATCCACCAAAACCATAAACAATTGGGTACAAGAACCAACTCAACCACTACCAGTATTGCTCTATTGTTAGTCCTGCGGGGATCATATTTCCATATATCTAAAAGTTTACCTCTCTCTATTATACTGGCCATGCAAACCCTTATCCCAAGACACTAGTGCTCATCCAGCACCACCACCACCACCATAAACGATTAGGTACAAGACCTAACTCTACCAGTATAGCCCTATTGTTGACCCTGCTGAGATTATATTTCCATATCTCTAAGACTTTACCTCTCTTTACTGTATTGGCCATGCAAACCCTTATCCCAAGACACTATTGCTATTCCACCACCAGCACTACCACCACCATAAGCGATTGGGAACAGGAAGGAACTCTACCAGTATAGTCCTATTGTTGATCCTGCTGGGATCATATTCCTATATCCCTAAGACTTTTTACCTCTTTACTGTATTTGCCAAGCAAACCCTTATCTCAAGACATTGGCACATACACCACCACCATCACCATGAACAATTGGGTGCAAGAACTCACTGGTGAGAATGGAAAATCTAATGGACACTAGTGTTCATCCACCACCATAAAAGATTGGGTACAAGAACCAACTCTACCGGCATAGCTCTATTGTTAGTCCTGCTGGGATCATATATCTAAGACTTTACCTCTCTCTATTGTATTGTCCATTCAAACCCTTATCCCAAGGCACTAGTGCTCATCCACCATCAGCATCACCACCACCATAAACGATTGGGTACAGGAAGCAACTCTACCTGTATAGCTCTATTGTTAGTCCTTTGGGTCCCTTGGATTCACTTTTGAGTTTTTTGGAGTACAGCGCCCTGCCCCCTCCATAGACTATTATCATGTCACTATAAAATTGTAACTAACAGTGTTCACATTTTTACTATAATATTGTAACAAACAGTGTTTACATTGTAACTATAATATTATAAATACCGTATATACGCGAGTATAAGCCGACCCGAATATAAGCCGAGGCACCTAATTTTACCACAAAAAACTGGGAAAACTTATTGACTCGAGTATAAGCCTAGGGTGAGAAATGTGCAGCTACTGTAAGTGGAAAAGAGGGTCAACAATGACCATTTGCATGCCTCACTGTGCCCATTTGCATGCCTCACTGTGCCCATTTGCATGCCTCACTGTGCCCATTTGCAGCCATAGGTCCCCGAACTTCAAACTCGGTAGTTAAGGGTCCCTAGATGCCCCCTAGCTGCAGCCAAAATTTTGGGGTCTCTGGATCCAAAGGGTCCCGAAATGACATTGCTGCAGATGGACACAGTTGACCAAATTTGGGGCCCCCGTATCTCAGGGCCACTTGGTGCTAGGAACCCCACATTTGGTGTGCAAACCCAGTGGAACTAGCACTACAACATATCCAAAGCTGGGGTTCCTAGCACCAAGTGGCCCTGATATGTTGTAGTGCTAGTTCCACTGGGTTTGCACACCAAATTTGGGGTCCCTGGTACCAAGTGGCCCAGAGATACGGGACTCCAAAGTCGGTTCGGAAAATGTCAAGCACTTTTCTGCAGCAGAGAATGACATTTTCTGAACCGAATTTGGGGCCTCATATCTCGGGGCCACTTGGTGCTAGGGACCCCAGCTTTGGATATGTTGTAATGCTACACTGGGTTTGCTCACCAAATTTGGGGCTCCTAGCACCAAGTGGCCCCAAGATATGGGGCCCCAAATTCGGTTCAGAAAATGTCACTCTGCACCAGAAAAGTGCTTGACTCGAGTATAAGCCGAGGGGGGCATTTTGAGCACAAAAAAATGTGCATGAAAAACTCGGCTTATACTCGAGTATATACGGTAACAAAGTGTTCTCATTGTAACCCACAATGTAGCAAATGTTCTCTTTGTTGCTTCCTTTTCTTTCTTTTTATAAATGGATAAAAATCTTCTCATGTAACAAACCGAAAACATTATAAAACATTATAAACTAAAAACAAAAATGTTACATCATCTGAATAAGCCGCCGTGCTGCGTCTTAACTAATTTCATTTTTTATGTTCTCGAAATTTAGCGTTCCCTGAAGCTTTCCACCTCAGCGCTCTCCGCGGGTGGAGCTCTATCGGCCTTCATCGCAAAGCTCCCAAATTAGCCGCGATTTTTGTCATTAGAGTCGCGCTCGAGTGAGTGACACGCTGTTATTCCACTTTGTGCCAGCTGACAGCTCCTCCAATCAGAGCCATGCGGGGGGGCCGGTTTCCTGAGGGGGCTTCATCTCGACTTGTAAACACAAATAAATCCATCGCCATGGAGACCCCTGACTCGCGGCCATTGTGCGAGAGTTCTCCAGCGGCCCTGGCATTTTCGTCGTGCGAGGCGGATTGGCAGCTGCGCCGAGGAGAGCGTTCTACCCCATGGTAAAATACGGTTTATTTTTTACCATCCCCCCCCCACCCCACTTTTGAAATCATTGAGACTCTCTCATGTGAAACAAAGTCAGCAGTTCAAACGGCGGTGGCGGCGTTACTACGGAAGACGCAAGTTTGAAGTAACTAGGTTTTTTTCTCTTAGAAGCACGCTGACTCTCCCGCTGTCTTTTCAACAATGAGCCGGATTGGAAGGCGATGATTAGTACATGTTAATTTGTATTGTAGCGCCTCTGCTCATTGTCTGATGCAAGAAATCGTTTTTTTGATGTTTTCCAAAAAAAAAAAAAGGAAAAAAAAAAAAAAAAAAATTCAGAGCTGCTTGTAAAAAAGATCAAAAAACACTTGAAGTAAGTGGCAGCAATTACTACTTGTTTTTAGGGAAACTAAATGTGTTTTTTTTTTTCTTTTAATCTAACATAACTGACAGACGCAAGGAGAAGCGCACATTAAAGGGTGATGTGACTTACAAGGCCGAGTGTGTGATGCCTGACTGTTCCTTTTAAAGTAGAGCGAACATCAGATATATTTTTCATGCTGAGTGCAGCAGGCTAAGTAGTGTGTTCAGGAATTCTCATCCTTGCAATGCCTTCATCTGCTTTTCTTAGAAGACGGCACCATCTTTGTTCAGGCATCCTCCAGGGTCACTACTTCCTGGACTGAGATGCTGGCTCAGAGAGGACACAATCAGTTCCTGGCTGTGTTCACAAATGTCTGACACAGAGCAGCCTCTGTTCTTGTGACTTGCTACAAAGTTACAATGTACAGTCTGGTGACTGGGGGAGAAGAGACTAAGGAAATGCTTCCTCCTGCCTACAGGATGATGTCATCATTTCAGCCTAGCCAAAGTCATCGACTGGAGCTCAAGGACAGCTTCTAAGAACTGATACTGTTGCTGTAAATGTCAGGATTTATGCAGACTTGTAAATTTGAAGACAGGTCCATTTTAAGAAATGCAAAAACTGATTTTAGGAAGGAAGGCCCAGCTTGGCCACACCCCTTCTTGTGCCTCTCCAATGGGAGGTAAGGATATGTGTCAGTCACAAATCAGCAATAGTGAGATGCATGAGGCGGGAATGACCAACATTAAAGTTCCTCATGGGTAGCCATTTGTATTATATTGGTTTCCTCATGAGGTGGCATTTGTATTATGTTATACTGGGTTTCTCATGGGTTGGTATTTGTATTAGATTATATTGGGTTCTGTAATGGGTTGGTATTTGTACTAAATAACGATCCTCATTGTGTGGTATTTGCATTATATTATATTGGGTTCCTCATGGGTTGGTATTTGCATTATATACTATTGGGTTCAGCATGGGTTGTTATTTGTATTATATTGGGTCCTCATGGTTTGGTATTTGTATTGTATTGGGTTCCTCATGGGTTGGTATTTGTATTATATTGGGTTCAGCATGGGTTGGTATTTTGTATTTTACATGAGGAACCCAATATAATACAAATACCAACCCATGAGGAACCCAATATAATACAAATACCAACCCACGAGGAACCCAATATAATACAAATACCAACCCATGAGGGACCCAATACAATACAAATACCAAACCATAAGGACCCAATATAATAAAAATGACAACCCATGAGGAACTCCATATCATATAATGTATATACCAACCCATGAGAAACCCAATAAAATACAAATACCAACCCACGAGGAACCCGATAAAATACAAATACCAACCCACGAGGAACCCAATAAAATACAAATACCAACACATGAGGAACCCAATCCAGCTGAGATATAAGAGTATAGGAGTATCATTTTTGCAGGTCACTAACTTTACAGGTTTCTTTAAAACTGACTTTTGCTATAGTAACAACTAAAGGCTCAGTTGACTGCCTTGCTGGGGTGGATAAACAAAGAGCCATAGAAGGGCTAAACTACCCTCGTGGAGAACATGCTGCTTCAAGCTCCCTGTGGTGCTGGTCACCTGAGCTGAAGCACTTTATTATGTGATCTCTGCTTATGGGAAGGGACAGAGCTCAGCTTGCTATGCACAATGTTTGCATTCCTTTATGAACATAGATGGGGACGCTGATTTGGGCTCTCTCTGGGCCGTATCCATTCACATCAATCTTTGCGGCATTCACAGGCCTCGTACATTATGTACTCAGCCAATTTCGGGTCCAACGGTGCAGGATGCTAGAAATCGGCATGGTGCCCGCTGGTGTTTGATCTCTACAAAGCGATAGGATGAAGAGGGATCTGTGATGAACGGGGGGTCAGGTTCTTACGCTCTTTGAAGAATTAATCTGCGTTTCTGCCTCTGGTAATATTTTTGGAAAACAAAGGCCGCACTCCCAATGCACAGAGGTAATTTCTGCTTTCGGTGGATTCTGTAATTTAAATCTGAACCCTTCCCCTCTCCCGGAGGTTTTTCAAATGTTTAGTTACAGCTCAGTCTCTGCTGACCGCCGCAAATGAGAGAAAAACAGGTTTAACCCTGAAATGAACACCGGAGTCCATGGCGTTCAAATGAGCTCAGATGCACCTTTGTTACTGCACTGAAAATGCAGCCTATCCATTCACTAGAGAGCAGTGACATCACTGAGAATGCAGCCCATCCATTCACTAGAGAGCGGTGACATCACTGAGAATGCAGCCCATCCATTCACTAGAGAGCGGTGACATCACTGAGAATGCAGCCTATACATTCACTAGAGACCAATGACATCACTGAGAATGCAGCCTATCCATTCACTAGAGACCAAAGACATCACTGAGAATGCAGCCTATCCATTCACTAGAGAGCGGTGACATCACTGAGAATGCAGCCTATCCAATCACTAGAGAGCGGTGACATCACTGAGAATGCAGCCTATCCATTCACTAGAGAGCGGTGACATCACTGAGAATGCAGCCTATCTGTTCACTAGAGAGCAGTGACATCACTGAGAATGCAGCCTATCCAATCACTAGAGAGCGGTGACATCACTGAGAATGCAGCCTATACATTCACTAGAGACCAATGATATCACTGAGAATGCAGCCTATCCATTCACTAGAGAGCGGTGACATCACTGAGAATGCATCCTATCCATTCACTAGAGAGCGGTGACATCACTGAGAATGCAGCCTATACATTCACTAGAGAGCGGTGACATCACTGAGAATGCAGCCTATCTGTTCACTAGAGAGCGGTGACATCACTGAGAATGCAGCCTATCCATTCACTAGAGAGCAGTGATATCACTGAGAATGCAGCCTATCCAATCACTAGAGAGTGATGACATCACTGAGAATGCAGCCTATCCAATCACTAGAGAGTGATGACATCACTGAGAATGCAGCCTATCCAATCACTAGAGAGTGATGACATCACTGAGAATGCAGCCTATCCAATCACTAGAGAACAGTGACATCACTGAGAATGCAGCCTATCCATTCACTAGAGAGCAGTGATATCACTGAGAATGCAGCCTATCCATTCACTAGAGAGCGATGACATCACTGAGAATGCAGCCTATCCATTCACTAGAGAGCGATGACATCACTGAGAATGCAGCCTATCCAATCACTAGAGAGCGGTGACATCACTTCCTATCCATTCACTAGAGACAGTTTTTTTTAATGAATTGAATGAGATTTGAAAATGAAAGTCTCATAAATAAGGATCCTTATCCTTGTGTTGGAGCTTTGTGAATTGTGTCTGTTGCAGAGGTGCAGAGGCGGAGCTTCTCATGGTGATATTCAGGAATGTGATATATTCAGACGCAGAAGAGCGATATCATGGTTGGCCCATCTTCCGCTTTTTTGTCGCATTCCCTGCGTTGCTGATAATTGGCCGGCTGTAATTATGATGGATATGGAACATCGCGGCTTAGACTGGTTCATCCACCATTATCAGTCCCCCGAGT
>JBBDGP010004731.1:0-97108 GCA_037952835.1 Lithobates septentrionalis
ATTCCGTAAAGCCTGAAAAATCTTGGAAGGAAAACATCGGCTTGTGCCGCTTCCCTATATGGATTCCCAGAGCCTGAGTCTGGAGAGAAGATTAGAAAACACCGACGCTTCTGTGCAAAAGTTTTAGGCAGGTGTGATGCTAAGGCTGTAAATAAAGGGGCTTTCAGAAATAGAAGTGCTAAAACTAGATTTTTATCAATTAACGAAATGGAAAGTAAATGAACAGAAGAGAAATCCAATCAATATTTGGGGTGACCGCCCTTTGCCTTCTTCTAGGTAGACTTGCACACAGTTTGTGAAGGAACTCGGTAGGTTGTCCTAGGTACATCTCGGAGAACTGAGCACAGATCTTCTGTGGATGTCGGCTGCCTCCAATCCTTCTCATCATTTCATTACAGACAAACTCCATGATGGTGAGATCAGGGCTCTGTGAAGGCCAAACCATCACTTGCAGGACTCCTCGTTCTTCTCTACACTGGAGATAGTTCCCAATGACATTGGCTGCATGTTTTGGGTGGTTGTCCTGCTGCAGAATACATTTTGAGCCAATCACACTCCTCCCTGATGGTGTGGCATGATGGAGAAGTATCTGCCTGGACTTCTCAGCATTGAGGACACCATTGATCCTGACCGAATCTCCAACTCCATTTGCAGAAATGCAGCCCCAAACTAACAAGGAACCTCCACCATGCTTCACAGTTGGCTGCAGACACTCATTATTGTGCCGCTCTCCAGCCCTTCACCAGCAAACTGCTTTACAGCGTTTATTCACACCTGCCTAAAATGTTTCCACAGTACTGTACACTGATCTGGAAGTTGAGCTGAAAGACTGAAAAAACGTCATCTGCACTTCACTACGTTTTTCCTCATTTTGTTAACGCTTATAATAGAATGGCGCACCAGGCCCCACCCACTACAGAAATCCACAGGAGGGGGCGGAGACAAGACCAGTCCCCCTGCACAAGGAGAGAGAGCAGAGCTGTGGGAGGGACTCAGCAGGCTCCACCCACTACAGAAAACTTCAGGAAGGGGCGGAGGGGCGGAGACAAGACCAGTCCCCCTGTACAAGGAGAGAGAGAGAGAGAGAGAGCTGTGGGAGGGACCCAGAAGGCTCCACCCACTACAGAAAACTTCAGGAAGGGGCGGAGACAAGACCAGTCCCCCTGTACAAGGGGAGAGAGAGAGAGAGAGCAGAGCTGTGGGAGGGGCCCAGCTGGCTCCACCTACAACAGAAAACTACCGGAAGGGGGCGGAGACGAGATCAGTCACCCTGCACAAGGAGAGAGAGCAGAGCTGTGGGAGGGACCGGCAGACTCCACCTACTACAGAAAACTACAGGAGGGGGCGGAGTCAAGACAAGTAGACAAGTCCCTTTGCACAAGGAGAGAGAGCAGAGCTGTGGGAGGGGCCCGGCAGGCTCCAACCACTACAGGAGGGGCGGAGACAAGATCAGTCCCCCTGCACAAGGAGAGAGAGCTGAGGTGTGGGAGGAGCCCGGCAGGCTCCACCCACTACAAAAAATGACATGAGGGGGCGGAGACAAGACAAGTCGCCCTGCACAAGGAGAGAGAGCAGAGCTGTGGGAGGGGCCGGCAGGCTCCACCCACTACAGAAAGCTATAGGAGGGGCGGAGACAAGACCAGTCCCCCTGCACAAGGAGAGAGAGCAGAGCTGTGGGAGGAGCCCGGCAGGCTCCACCCACTACAGAAAATGACAGGAGGGGGCGGAGACAAGTTGCCCCTGCACAAGGAGAGAGAGCCGAGCTGTGGGAGGGGCCCAGCAGTCTCCACCCACTACAGAAAATGACAGGAGGGGGCAGAGACAAGACCAGTCCCCTGCACAAGGAGAGAGAACAGCAGTGAGCGGTCTTTATTACAGGAAGGAAAAGTCTCACACTGGATTAATATAAAGTTAATGACACCCCCAAACCGGTTTGCATAATGCAGTGGATCGCATTGGGTCTGCACTATTTTGTTGCAAAATGCGATTTCAGCCATTCAAGCTGTATGCACAGACAACGTATGCGGTGCGAATCAAATGCGTCGTCTGCCATCGCATACGTGTGAAGCGGGCTTTATTGATACAATGTTATTCTGGAGTTCGGCTTTAGGAAATATTCGATCTCATATCTGGGCTCTCAGTGGTTCTGCTGTATTTATGATGATTTTCTCTGTGTTAGCAGGCGCACACTTACCTCTCTGTACTCCGCTCCGCGGGGGATCTGACGCGCTATTCGCACTCTTGCGACCGACCATGTAAAGTTATATTAACAAGAAATCTGCGCCCCTCAGAAAAGATTATTATAGGTAGATATTCTCTCTGTCTTGCGCCAACAGACGATTTAATTTCACACATCTTGATGAGATATCCGGGAGCGTATTACCACCTCACTCCATTGGTGGGGAAGAGGCGTTAAGATGTACAAATTGTTCGCGGCGCAGAGAGGAGATGAGAAATCCGCCGTCTCTGGATGCGGCTGACGGTTGTGGTTGGGTAGTTCCTTAAAGCTGGACTCCAGGAAAACCGCTACAGATTAACTTCACTATATTGTCAAAAGTATTGGGACGCCTGCCTTTGCACGCACATGAACTTTAATGGCGTCTTAGTCCGTAGGGTTCAATATTGAGTTGGCCCTCCCTTTGCAGCTATAACAGCTTCTGGGAAGGCCGTCCACAAGGTTTAGGAGTGTGTCTATGAAAATGTTTGACCATTCTTCCAGAAGCGCATTTGTGAGGTCAGGCACTGATGTTGGACGAGAAGGCCTGGCTTACAATCTCAAAGGTGTTCTATCGGGTTGAGGTCAGGGCTCTGTCCAGGCCAGTCAAGTTCCTTCACCCCAAACTTGCTCATCCGTGTCTTTATGGACCTTGCTTTGTGCACTGGTCTAAATCATTTGGTGGAGGGGGGATTATGGTGTGGGGTTGTTTTTCAGGGGGTGGGTTTGTGCTAGGAGGGGATTTTTTGGGGGGGCGGGGATTTGTGCTGGTAGGGATGGTCCGGAGGCATTAATTGAGCTAGGGAGGGGGGGGGGGCTAGGAGTTGTGATTTGAGGAGAGGATTTGTGCTAGAAGGGGCATTTGGGGGGGTTCTGCTAGGATAGGAGAAGTGATATGGTGGAGGGCGGAGAGGATTTGTACTAGACAGGTTTTTTATTCTATTTGGGGGGGGGGGGGGGGATTTGTGCTGGTAGGGATGGTCCAGAGGCATTATTGTGCTAGGAGGAGACATTTTGGGGTGGGGAGGGCTATGAGTTGTGATTTGGGGAGAGGATTTGTGCTAGAAGGGGGAATTTGGGGGGGTTTGTGCTAGGATAGGAGGAATAATATGGTGGAGGGGGATTTTTTTAAGTAGAGGAAAATTTATGCTGGTAGGGATGGTCCGGAGGCATTAATTGTGCTGGGAGGGGAAATTTGGGTGGGGGGGGGCAGGTGTTGAGATTTGGGAGAGGATTTGTGCTAGAAGGGGGAATTTGGGGGGTTTGTGCTAGAAGGGGGAATTTGGGGGGTTTGTGCTAGGATACGAGGAGTAATATGGTGGAGGGGGAGGGGATTGTGCTACGAGGGGATTTTTTTTTTTGTAGGGGGGAGATTTGTGCTGGTAGGGATGGTCCAGAGGTGTTAATTGTACTAGGAGGGGACATTTTGGGGGTGGGTGGGGGGTTGCCTAGGAGTTTGGATTGGGAAGAGGATTTGTGCTAGAAGGGGGATTTGGGGGGTTTCTGCTAGGATAGGAGAAGTGATATGGTGGAGGGAGGGAGAGGATTTGTGCGACGAGGGGATTTTCTTTTTTTCATAGGGTTGAGATTTGTGCTGGTAGGTAGGGAGGTATTGATCTTGCTAGGGGGGGACATTCTTTTTTTTTGGAGGGGGGGGGGGGTGCTAGGAGGGGAAATTTGGGGGCTGTGCTAGCAGGGTGAATGGGGGGGGGGGATTTCTGCTGGGAGGGGGGATAAGATGTGTATTGGGAGGGGAAACTCATGCTAGGAGGGTGGATGGGGGGGGGGGGTTGAGTGGGGGGGGGGGGGAGGATGTGTACTGCCAGGAGAAATTTCTGCTAGAATTCTTTTTTTTTTTTCGGGGGGGTCGATTTTTGCGAGGGGATTTGCAGAGAAAGAGGATTTGAGCTGGGAGGAGGGGGATTTGGGGGGGGGGGATTTGAGCTTCGAGGAGGGGATGGGGGGTGGGGGATTTGAGCAGGGAGGAGGGGATTGGGGGGGGGATTTGAGCTGCGAGGAGGGGATGGGGGGGTGGAGATTTATGCTGGGAGGGGGGATTTCAGCAGAGGGGTGGATTCATCCTGGGAGGAGGGGAAATTTTATGCTTAGAAGGTAAGTGCAGAATAGTGGGGATTTTTGCTGACTCTACGGGTCCAGCGCTGTCTTTCAACTTTCCTCAACTGTATTTGCATGCAGACCGCCCCTAGGGAACACCCACGTGTAATGCTGAGCCTTCTTGATTGAAAGAGCTGAAATCCAATTAGGAAAGGAGCGGGGAAGGGGAGGCCTAGACGATGTTGGAAATGAGGTTCTCTATGATTTAGTGCAGCTTCTAGTGCACATGGTGAGAAGCTCACAGTGTGCGGTGAAATCAGAGGAAGCCATTATCAGTCCAGGAGAGGAGCCGGTACAACTGTGCAAGACTGAAGGGAAGGCTGGAATTCAGCTCCAAGAATATCCTTGAATCGTGGTATGATACTCAAGAACCCTGAAGATTTGGAAAGCTTTTACGTATTTTCTATTTTAGCATAGCATGACTTTTATTACCTGAGAAAGTATTCCGAGAATTTCTAAGAGCTGAAATGAAAATCTGAACGCTAAATAAGCAGACAGAGGAGCGCGGCCACGAATGAAAAGCATATAAAATGTGCCCCGGAGAGAGGAGTACTACCGATGAATTGCCGGTGACAATGCGTTCATTTACTGGGTGTGAAAGGGAGAATGTTCGAAATTCCATAATTCTCCTTTCCAATAGATGTTAAACAGTTTTCTGCAGGAGCGCCGCGAATGAAGGTCACGCTATACGTGCGCACTGAAGGAACGGCATTGATGGGGCGGTGATAAAAGTCAGAATAGGCGAGGAAAACAACCAGCAGGTTTTCAATGCCAGCTACTGTCGCCCTGAATGCCGCCGAGCTTCGTTCTCTGCACGCGGATGCCGCAGGAATCTGGAGTATGACTCTTTGAAGAAACGATTTTTGTAGAGAACGTGGGGTTATAATAGCAAAATAGCATTGAAATTCCTGCGGTAATTCAACTCGAATCTGTGTGAGAGATTCTGTAACGTTCTTCTTTGAATCCGGGGTGGAGGTTTGAATATGGAGCCTTTCTCTTGTCAATGGAATAAGAGGTGTTATTAAAGAATAACGCATTTCAACTTGCTGGTCCAAATATAGATAAAGCCGCTTTTCTCAACCAGGGTTCTGCTCTAAGGTTCCTTCAGGGATTGCTAAGGGTTCCTTGACTAACTTCTAGAGCTCAGGACTTGTCCACCAAGGTGAGAGCCCTTGTCCTACCAACGTAACCTTGCCGGTCCAAATCTAGGGCAATAGTTAAAGCCGCCTTCTCAACCAGAGTTCTGCTTTAGGGTTCCTTCCGGGGTTGCTAAGGGTTCCTTGACTAACTTCTATAGTTAAGGTCTTGTCCACCAAGGTGAGATCCCTTGTCCTACCAACATAACCTTGCTGGTCCAAATTTGGGGTAATAGTTAAAGCCACCTTCTCAACCAGCGTTTGGCTCTAGGGTTCCTTCAGGGGTTGCTATGGGTTCCTTGACTAACTTCAAGGACTAGTTCACCAATGTGAGGGTCCTTGTTCTACCAACATAACCTTTCTGGTCCAAATCAAGAGTAGTGGTCAAAGCTGCCGTCTCAACCGGGTTTTCACTCTAGGGTTCCATCAGAGTTTGCTAGGGGTTCCTTGACCAATCTCTGATACCACTAAAGGATGTTTTTCCTCCGGCTGTCCACCGATGCTAGAGCCCTTGTCCTACCAAAATAACCTTGCTGGACTAAATCAAGGGCAGTAGCTAAAGGAGGCTTTCTCGATTAGGTTTCCACTCTAGGGTTCCTTCAGGAGTTGCTCAGGGTTCCTTAACTAACTTCTAAAGCTAAGGACTTGTCCACCAATGTGAGAGTCTTTGTTTAACCAACATAACCTTGCTGGTCCAAATCAAGGGCAGTAGTTAAAGCAGAGTTCCACCCATAAAATGAACTTTACATTATTCAGCAGCAATAAACATAACCAATGACCTCTGGAAAAAAAATATTATTTTTTACTTACTTTATCATGCCTGTTGCTATGTGGTCCCTCGTAATCTGCCCCTTTTTTTGGGGGGGGGGGGTCGATTTTTGCGAGGGGATTTGCAGAGAAAGAGGATTTGAGCTGGGAGGAGGGGATTGGGGGGGGGGGGGATTTGAGCTGGGAGGAGGGGATGGGGGGGTGGAGATTTGTGCTGGGAGGGGGGATTTCAGCAGAGGGGTCTGACATCATTTCCCTCGGCGCCTGTGCTCGCTAGTGCTCCTGGGAGATGTGTGTCATCATTTCCCAGGAGTCAGTGGGCAGTACCGATGGCTAGAATCGCAGTATTTCAAAACAGGAAGTGGCGCGGGCAAGGGCGGCTCATCTTCGTTGCCATCACAAAGGGGCGGGCACTTCAGATGACGCCGCCCGTTGTGATGGCAACCTGTGTAGTGAGAACAGGTGGTGCATGCTGGGAATACAGCAGCACCGTATCCCAGAAGTTTATGCTTGTGGGCTTCGCCTGCCCACAAGTAATATGGGAATGCCCGAGCAGGATGGATCAAAGGTAACTTTTTAAAGTGGTTGTATACCCTTTTTGTTAACTTTTACCTACAGGTAAGCCTATAATAAGGCTTACCTGTAGGTAAAAAAAATATCTCCTAAACCTATACGGTTTAGGAGATATTCCCCTCGCAATGAGCCGCTGACTCCAGCGGCGCATGCGCACAGGGGATTCTCGGCTGACAGCCCGGCAAACTCCGGAGCTTGCCGGGCAGAAGTCTCCTGCGCGCATGCGCGGGAGTGACGACATCGCGGCTCCGGCCACTCACAGTGCCGGAGCCGCGATACCCGGAAGACACGCCGAGGGGAGATGTCAGCTTCCTCGGCGTGGACAGGATGAGATGCCGGCGCCTCGTTTTAAGGTAAGTATATCATAATGAGCTAGTATGCGGTGCATACTAGCTCATTATGCCTTTTCCCTTGCAGGTATAGGAAAAAAAAAAAAAAAAAACGCGGGTATACAACCGCTTTAAATAAAAAAAATATTAATAAATGCCGCACTAATGACAAGACTAACCAATGGTAAATATACATTATGTAATATAAAGAGATAGATTTTAAAAAAAATCATATATGTGGTTGGAACTCCGCTTTAAAGCTCCCTTCTCAACCAGGGTTTCATTCTGGGGTTCCATCAGAGGTTGCTAGGTGTTCCTCGACTAATCTCTAATGATACCACTAAAGTTAAGGATATTTTTCCTCCAGCTGTCCACCAATGTGAGGGCCCTTGATCTACCGACATAACCTTTCTGGTCTAAATCGAGGGCAGTAGCAAAAGCAGACTTTCTCAATTAGAGTTCCACTTTAAGATACCTTCAGGGTTTGCTAAGGGTTCCTTGACTAACTTCAGAGGTTGCTAGGGATTTCTTGACTAACTTCTAATGATGCCATTAAAGTTAAAGACATTTTCTCTCAACTGTCCACCAATGTGAAGGCCCTTGTCCTACCAATATGAACTTGCAGGTCTAAATCTAGGGCAGTAGATCAAGCAGTGTTTAGCAACCAGGGATTTAAGGAACACTAGGGTTCCTTCAGAGGTTGATAGGGATTCTTTGACTAACCTCCTAATAAAACTATTAAAGTTAAGGACATTTATTCTCCAACTGTCCACCAATGTGAGGACCATTGTCCTACTGACATAAATGTAAGGTCCCTTCTCCACTGCCCTTCTATATAGAGGTACTTTACCACTGACCAGTGACCACCAATAGTAAGGAGAACCTTCTTTACTGATCATTTCAATGAAGGAGAGTCTTCAGCTGTTCACCAATGTAAGGAGACCTTTTTCTGCTGATCTCCAATGTAAACGAGGGCCTGTTTTTATGTTTTGTATTGTTGTTGTATTGTGAAAAAAAACTAATAAAAGTTTTATGAGTGAAAAAAACGAGGACCTTTTTCAATGTAAAGGAGGGCTTCCTCGCTGATTAGTCATGTAAATTACATTTTTCACCTGTCCATCAATGTGAGGGGTCCTGTGCCCCACTGACCATAATATAAGATGCCCTTCTCTGCTATCCCCCAGTGTAAGGGGGGGGGCCTTCTCCAAGGACCATCAGTGTAAAGAAGTGCTTTCTTCACTGGTGAGCCATCTAAGGGATATTCTTCATCTGTCCACCAACATGAGGGGTTTCTCACCCCACTGACTATAAATGTAAGAGGCCCTTCTCTGATTACAAACAAAGTAAAATGGCCCTTCTTCACTGACCACTAATGTAAAGGAAGGCCTTCCTCACCGATCAATAACATAAGGGATTTTTTTCAACTGTCCACCAATGGGAGGGATCTTTCATCCCACTGATTATATATGCAATTGGCCCTTCTGTTCTAACCACTAATGAAAGTGGCCCTTCTCTACTGGCAATCCATGTAAAGGAGGGCTTTCTTCACCGATCAATCATGTAGAGGACATTCTTCAACTGTCCACCAATGTGGGGGGGTCTTGCGCCCCACTAGCCATAAATGTAAGAGGCCCTTCTCTGCTAACCACCAATGTAAGAGGGCCATTCTCCACTGACCCTTGATATAGGGAGCACTTTTCTACTGACCACAAATGTAAAGGAGGGCCTTCTTCATGGATTAATCATGTAAAGGACACACTTCAACTGTCCACCAATGTGAGAGGTCTCTCACTTCACTGACCATAAATGTAAGAGACCCTTCTCTCCTAACCTTCAATATAAGTGGACCATTCTCTGCTGACCTTTGATATGGGGAGCACTTTTCTTCTGACCACAAATATAAAAGTGGGCCTTCTTCATGGATTGATCATATAAAGGACAGTGTCCACCAATGCGAGGAGTCTCTTACTTCATTTACCATAAATGTAAGAGGCCCTTCTCTACTAACCACCATTATAAAGGGGCCCTTCCCTATTGACCACCAAAGTAGGGGGGTGTTTTTTGACTGACCACCAATGTAAGGGAGGCCCTGTCTCCACTGACCTTCGATATGGGGACACTTTCCCACTGACTACAAATGTAAAGGAGGGCCTTCTTCACCAATCCAATTATGTAAAGGACATTTTAAACTGTCTACTAATGTGAGGGGTCTCGTACCCCAGTGACCATAAATGTAGGAGGTCCTTCCCTGATGACCAACAAGGTAAAGGGGACCTTCTTTACTGACTGCCAATGTAGAGGGCATTTTTCCATTGACTAGCAACGTAAGGGGGTCCATCTTCACTGACTGCCAATGTAGGGGGGCAATACGGTTTTCACTCAAGACATGAATATTATTTTAAGTGTCCCTCTGATGTGAAAAGGTTGAGAAAGTTGGAGCTAAAGTCTTGGCAGTTCAGATGGCTTCTATGGAGCCCAGGGTCCTCCACCCCTCTATGTTCTATGTGACTTCTACAGGCAGCAGCTGCCTTGGCGGCAATATTGATATAGAAGAAGAAGACCTTCCTGCCTCAGCACCACTCCAGCAGCTTAGGGTACTAGGGTACTCGTTGAAATAGATTTTGGCAAAGAAATTACAGATTTTGCTATGAGAGAAATTGCATCATGATTTTGATCATCAAGGTGCTTGGACTTGTTTATTAAAAATGTCAGGGATGGTTCTGTCCCCACATCTTTTTAATGAATTACACATTTCTATAAAAAAACAAACGAACCTCCTTCGTCTACGGTTAATGGAAAACAAGCCGCATGGATTGCTGGCGGCCTGAACTACCATACAAAGTTTCCCGGAAGATTACATTATGCAGAGCCGCAGGTCTGTGTGCGATCAGGAACCTTTTTTTTCTGCAAACATTTCTGTGGGTCATCTGGGCACCCGGATAAACATTTTAAAAGCAGTATTGTTTGCCGCATGGGTTTACAGATGGAAAGTGATTAATTAGCTGCGATAGGCCAGGGCGGTTCATGGACGCGCACGCAAACAGAAAGTTTAGACTTGGCTACCTTGACACGCTGAAGAGATGGTGAATTTCCTTGCCATTTATTGTCTCACAGAACAACGTTACCGTTTTATTTACCGTATTGTTCCCCCTCCCCCCCTTTCTCTCTCCATCTGCTTGAAGTTGTATAAATGTCCTTTGGACCTTTTTTAGTGTTTCCTCCATAATGAATATCATTTCACAGGTTCAGCCAAGGATTTTCAAGGTGCTCTTATTTTCTTTTCTTTTTGTTCTGTTTTATGTCTTCCTCTTATTGTTCTGTGTTTGTTGTTATCTCTTCCTTTTAGTACAGTGCTGAAACATTGTGCAGCACAAAGAACCACAGAATGTTCTCATGGACATGCTCATGTCTCAACCACAGTCCTGCAGAAATAAGCATATACTACCCCTATACTACCTTCATTATTACTCAAGACCCCCTTCCCCTACTACCCCCATCATTACTCAAGACCCCCTTCCCCTACTACCCCCATCATTACTCAAGACCTCCTTCCCCTACTACCCCTATCATTACTCAAGACCCCCTTCCCCTACTAGCCCTATCATTACTCAAGACCCCCTTCCCCTACTACCCCATCATTACTCAAGACCCCCTTCCCCTACTACCCCTATCATTACTCAAGACCCCCTTCCCCTATTACCACCCCCTTCCCCTACTACCCCTATCATTGCTCAAGACCCCCTTCCCCTACTACCCCCATCATTACTCAAGACCCCCTTCCCCTACTACCCCCATCATTACTCAAGACCCTCTTCCCCTACTATCCCCATCATTACTCAAGACCCTCTTCCCCTACTATCCCCATCATTACTCAAGACCCTCTTCCCCTACTATCCCCATCATTACTCAAGACCCTCTTCCCCTACTAGCCCCATCATTACTCAAGACCCCCTTCCCCTACTACCCCTATCATTATTTAAGACCCCCTTGCCTTTTTACCACCCCCTTCCCCTACTACCCCTATCATTGCTCAAGACCCCCTTCCCCTACTACCCCATCATTACTCAAGACCCTCTTCCCCTGCTACCCCCCATCATTACTCAAGACCCCCTTCCCCTACTACCCCTATAATCACTCAAAACCCCTTCCCCTGCTACCCCTATAATTATTCAAGACCCCCTTCCCCTACTACCCCCATCATTACTCAAGGCCCCCTTCTCCTACTACCCCTATCATTACTCAAGACCCCCTTCCCCTACTACCCCCATCATTACTCAAGACCCTCTTCCCCTACTACCCCATCATTTCTCAAGACCCCCTTCCCCTACTACTCCCATCATTACTCAAGACCCTCTTCCTCTACTACCCCCATCATTACTCAAGACCCCCTTCCCCTACTACCCCCATCATTACTCAAGACCCCCTTCCCCTACTACCCCCATCATTACTCAAGACCCCCTTCCCCTACTACCCCCATCATTACTCAAGACCCCCTTCCCCTACTACTCCTATAATTACTCAAGACCCCCTTCCCCTACTACTCCTATAATTACTCAAGACCCCCTTCCCCTACTACCCCATCATTACTCAAGACGCCCTTCCCCTACTACCCCCATCATTACCCAAGACCCCCTTCCCCTACTACTCCTATAATTACTCAAGACCCCCTTCCCCTACTACCCCTATAAATCCTCAAGACCCCCTTCCCCATACTACCCCCATCATTACTCAAGACCCACTTCCCCATACTATCCCCATCATTATATGCAAGCCTTCTACCATTACACAAGACCCCCTCTCTCATATTACCCCCATTATTACACCTCCACCCTCATATCCTGCATTGCCCCCCCCCCCCCAGGGGTCTCACCTTGATAGTGTCCAGAAAATGTTATGGGAACAACAAGCACACCCCACCAAACCCTCCAGCAAAGAAGTTCTTCAGGGGGCTGATGTTCTGAAGCATGTCAGAAATGGCGAGGGAGAGGGGTCAGTGTGACTGTGCCCAGGACTGACAGTCACTCTCCCCGGGCAAGGTTTACCTTACCGAGTTGCCCAATCACCGCACAGGCTGCAGACAAAAAACCCAACCAATCACCGTCCCCCCGCCCACAACATTCAATTCCACCCTCATCTACTTATCAACTATTTGAGGGCAGCGTGGGCTCAAGGGGCAGCTGCCTTGGATCCCACAGCAATGACCGGGCCCAGGGCAGCTGCCCCTTTTCCCCTATATTAAAGACGGCCCTGATGGGGATAAGTGCTGTCTGTCAACAAAGTCATCTCCTTGCTAGCTGCAAGGTCAGACAGGGTGCCCATCCCCCGCAGCTTTCCGGAGCACAGCTAGCATAGCGACAACGGCTTTGACAGACGGCGCTTTTCTCCATCTTTAAGTGCTTGCCTGTTTACCTCAGCCGACAAGCCCCCATACCCCAGCATTTTTCGAGAGGAGTTTGTCTCGGGAAAGTACTTGAAGTTGTAGAAGAAAGTTGTCTATCAAAAGTAGCCATCTCCCTGCTAGCTGGGTGGTCAGACGACCATGGAGGGGGAAGGGTTGCCCTGTCCAACCTTACAGTCCGCCTGAGACAGCAGCTGGGAATACAGGACAAAATACATGTGGACCTTGTCCACCGGGGAGCAGAAGACTTCTTTAGGAGCTCTTTCACATTTAGTGCGTGAAGCTGAGTTCATCAACGCATGTACCCAGGAAATGCCATTGCTTTATACTGTATGCGCCCAGTTCACACTAAAGCATTGCATTGGGGTTGCGTTGGGGGAACATGTAGACTTGCTACCATTTCTGCAGCAGACCACACAAAGACACGTTACATGTTCAATGACTGGCAACGCGTTTCTGCAAATAGCATTAAAAAAGGGGGGGGAGGAGCAAGCAATGCACTGTAACAACGCATTGCAGTGTTGCTTTGGCTCCTTTCACACTTGTGTGACTTTTCCTGCGACTTTGGACATCAGAGTCGCATGACAAGTTGTACCCCATGATTCCCAATGATGACCATTTGTATCTATGCGACTTCAAGACACACCGACTTCAAAGTAGTCCCTGTACTACTTTGGTCTGACTTTGATGCGAGTTGAGGTCCATAGACTTCAAGTTTACACAGGCATTCCCTGAAATCGCGGGACTTTCAAGTCACGGCAGTGTAAAAGGGGCCTTTATATTTATTTATTTTCTCTTTTTTAACCCTATTTTGCACATTTTACTATTGTTGCTGAGTACAAACCTTTACTTTTTCTGTAATAAAATGCATGTTTATTTTAGTAAATTATTATTGTTTTTTTTTATTTATTTAATTTTTTTGTGTCATCCTTTGGATTATGCCTAATAGGATAATCTTTTTGATTGGCATTTATCTTTTTGGAAAGAGCCTCAGTCCTTGGATGACACATTTTTTTTTTCATTTTTGCTTGGCCATATGATTTTTTTTTTATTATTTTTTTCTTTTCTGACCTTATTTTGCATAATTTACAATTGTTGCTGTGTACAAATGTTTACTTTTTTTGTAAAAAAAAAAGATCGTATTTATTTTAGTAAATTATTTCTTTATTCTTTTTTTTATTTCATTTTCTTGTGTCATCCTTTAGATTATCCCTAATGGTGGGGGCATTTGTCTTTCTGAAAGAAGTCTCAGTCCTTGGATGATTGTATTACTGATTTAAAAGTTTACAGTGCATCCGAAACGTATTCACAGCCCTTCACTTTTTCCACATTTTGTTATTTTACAGCCGTGTTCCAAAATGGGTTCAATTCATTATTTTCCTCAAAATTCTACAAACAATACCCCATAATGACAACGAAGAAGTTTGTTTGAAATCTTTGCAAATTTATTAAAAATAAACTCCCATGTACATAAGTAATTTACAGCCTTTGCCATGACACTCAAAATTGAGCTCAGGTGAATCATCTATTGATCATCTCGGAAATGTTTCTACAACTTGATTGGAGTCCACCAATTCAGTTGATTGGACATGATTTGGAAAGGCACACACCCTTTCTATAGAAGGTCCCACCGTTAACAATGCATGTCAGAGTACAAACCAAGCCATGAAGTCCAAGGAATGGTCTGTAGACCTCCGAGACAGGATTGTATCGAGGCCCCGATCTGGGGAAGGGTACAGAAAAATGTCTGCAGCATTGAAGTTCCCTAATGAGCACAGTGGCCTCCATCATCCGTAAATAGAAGAAGTTTGGAACCACCAGGACTCTTCCTAGAGCGGACCGCCCGGCCAAACTGAGCGATCGGGGGAGAAGGGCCTTAGTCAGGGAGGTGACCAAAAACCCGATGATCACTCTGACAGAGCTCCAGCATTTCTCTGTGGAGAGAGGAGAACCTTCCAGAAGAACAACCATCTCTGCAGCACTCCACCAATCGGACCTATATCGTAGAGTGGTCAGATGGAAGCCACTCCTCAGTAAAAGGCACATGACAGACCATCTGGAGTTCGCCAAAAGGCACCTGAAGGACTCAGACCATGAAAAACAAAATTCTCTGGTCTGATGAAACAAAGATTGAACTCTTTGGCCTGAATGGCAAGCGTCATGTCTGGAGGGAACCAGGCACCGCTCATCACCTGGCCTATACCATCCCTACAGTGAAACATGGTGGTGGCAGCATCATGCTGTGGGGATGTTTTTCTGTGGCAGGAACTGGGAGACTAGTCGGGATTGAGGGAAAGATGAATGCAGCAATGTACAGAGACATCCTTGATGAAAACCTACTCCAGAGCGCTCTGGACCTCAGACTGGGGCGAAGGTTCATCTTCCAATAGGTCAACGACCCTAAGCACACAGCCAAGATAACAAAGGAGTGGCTACAGGACAACTCTGTGAATGTCCTTGAGTGGCCCAGCCAGAGCCCAGAACTTGAACCCGATTGAACATCTCTGGAGAGATCTGAAAATGGCTGTGCACCGACGCCCCCCCATCCAACCTGATGGAGCTTGAGAGGTTCTGCAGAGAAGAATGAGAGAAACTGCCCAAAAATAGTTGTGCCAAGCTTGTAGGATCATACTCAAAAATACTTGAGACTGTAATTGGTGCCAAAGGTGCTTCACCAAAGTACTGAGCAAAGGCTGTGATACTTATGTACATGGGATTTTTTTTGTTTTTTATTTTGAATAAATTTGCAAAGATTTCAAACAAACGTATTTCATGTTGTCATTATGGGGGATTGTGTGTAGAATTTTGAGAAAAATAATCAATGTAATCCATTCTGGAATAAGGACTGTAACATACCAAAATGTGGAAAAAGTGAAGCGCTGTGAATACTTTTCGGATGCACTGTATGTGTTTGTAAAAAAAGAAATTAGCATTTTTTATTTTTGCCTGGGCATATTTTTTTTTTCTATTTTTTTTATTTTAAGTTTTCTTCTTTTTTTTTTTTTTACATTCTTTTGCATCATTTTTTATTGTTGCTATGTACAAGTATTTGCTCTTTTTGTGATAAAATGTATGCTTATTTTATTAATTTTTAAAAATATTTTTTGGTGTCGTCCTTTTGGATTCTGCCTATATTTATTTATTTTTTCCTCCTGTTTTTATTATACTCTCTCTTTTTTTGACCGTCTTTTGCATAATTTTCAATTGTTGCTTTGTACAGATATTTACTTTTTTTCTGTAAGAAAATTCATTTTTATTTTTGTAAATTATTAATATTATTTTTTTTAAATTATTTTAAAAAATGTAAATATTTTTTTTGGTGTCATCCTGTGGATTATTCCAAATTGGGGCATGTATCTTTATGAAGGCAACTTCAGTACAGGATTTCTGAATTCATAGTTTATGCAAACCACAGACTCAAAAAAAAAAAAAAAAAACATCTTAAAGCAGCAGTCCATTTAAAATGATTTATTAAAGATGGACCCCCCTGTGTTTTAATCACACGTTGCTAATGTGCAAGCTGTGGTGCCTCGGGGAGAAGGGGAAAGGATTGGGGGAGGGCGGGGTAAACGGTCGATTAAAAAATCATTTTATTGACATTATGTTTATTAGCGTCCTAATCATTACTGTTGACAGAACATTTCCAGCAGTAAATGTAGATTCTGCTCTTTTTAGTGTTTTATTTTATTGCCGTCTGATTTTCCTGTCTTTTGGCAGACGACGTTCAGTAAGTGGCAGTTGCCTGTATAGGTGGCTCTTATTGTAATATAATGCGTTTGTTTTTCCTCTCGCCTTATTGGCCGTCGCCACTTCAAAGTCCTCCTCACCTCTGTGTGACCTGAGAGGATGACGGATTCCAGTAACTTGTGGGATTTCTGCGAGGCTGAACGGAAATCATAAAACGGGAATTATCTGAGTGGTGACATTTAATGATGGAAATCGCGATGACGAATGATGACATCATAGTTCTGCAGAAAAGTCCTGATTTTATTTTTCCTTAACCACTTCAGCCCCTTCATGACCAGGACTTTTTTTTTGCGATACGGCACTGCGTTACTTTAACTGACAATTGCGCGGTCGTGCGACTCTGTACACAAATACATTTTATGTAATGTTTTTCCCACAAATAGAGATTTCTTTTGATGGTATTTGATCACCTCTGCCGTTTTTTATTTTTTGCGCTATTAAAAAAAAAAGACTGACTATATTAAAAAAAATATATATATATTTTTTACTTTCTGCTATAAAACATTTCCAAAAAAAAATTCAATTTCTTCATCAATTTCGGCCAATATGTATTCTGGTACACAGTGGCGTCTCTAGGGGGTGGCTTTTGGGGCTATAGCCCCGAATCTCAGGCCCATAGCCCAGAGTTTCTGCAGGGGTCCCCAAGGGGAGAGGAGGCTCTCTGGAAACCCTGATTTAAGGGGGAGGCTCTCTGGGAACCCTGATGCAAGGGGGAGGCTCTCTGGGAACCCTGATTTAAGGGGGAGGCTCTCTGGGAACCCTGATTTAAGGGGGAGGCTCTCTGGGAACCCTGATTTACGTGGGGGGCTCTCTGGGGATATATATACACACACACGTATATTATATACATGTGTATGCCCGCCCAAGCGTATGACTTTCTTTACTACGTTGCTATGGGCTCTAGCCCCAGATCTTTTGTAGACCTAGCAATGCCCCTGCTGGTACATATTATTGGTAAAAAAAAAAAAAGAATAAGTGTATATTGATTGATTTGCGCAAAAGTTTATTTTATTCTTTCTTTCTTTATTTTTTGTATTACTAGTAATGGCGGCAATCAGCGACTTATAGCGGGACTGCGATATTGAGGCAGATAAATCGTACACTGACACTTTTTTGGGGACCTGTGACACCCAGACAGTGATCGGTGCTAAAAATATGCACTGTCACTGTACTAATGACAGTGACTGGGGAGGGGTTAACATCAAGGACGAGAAAAAAAAAAGGGTTAACTGTGTTCCCTGGGAGTACTTGCTCGCTGTGGGGGAGGGGCTTGTACTATGGAAAGACTTAGCGGAAAACACAAGATCGCTGCCTGTCCTTGTCACAGAACGGTGATCTGCCTTGATTACGTATCCTGCCTATCTCCCGAATGATCGGCGGGTCCTGGTGGACATCGCGTTTTGCTGGACCCGCTGATTGGCTCCCGCTGCGTCCAATCACAGCGGGAGCGGGTCCCTGTCGCCGCGCGAGCGCGCCCCAGGCCCGGAAGTGCTGGGTCACGTACCTAGTACATGATCGGGCGCAGAGCGGCTGCCCTGCCACAGAATATATGCATGGGGCGGTCGTGAAGAGGTTAAAAAAAAAATTAAAGTGGAAGCTCCGCATATCAGTTTCCTCCCCCTCTCCCTCCGGTGCCACATTTGCCACCTTTCAGGGAGGCGCGGGTACCTGTTTTTGACACTTCCGAGAGACCCTGCCGCAATCCCTCGGAAGTTTGCCCCCCCTCCATCAGAAAGCGCAGCGCGCTCCGTGCATGCACAGTGGGGGACCTTCACTGCCAGGTTCCCTTGATACGAATGGCGGCGTCACAAACACAATAATTCTATCACAAGACATCCCTCGTAAAAACTAAACTGACCTAAAGGGGGCCTTTGAAGTGTCACCTATAGAAAATATACGGTACTCAAGTTTTTCATAATTTTATGGGCGCAAACAAATTTAAGGTTTGACATGTTGGGTATCTATGTACTCGGTGTGACCTCATCTTTTATATTTTACCAAAAATGTGGGTAGTTGTATCGCATTTGTTTGCCCTAAAATTCACTTTAGTGGTTGTTTTACTGAAAATTTTGCGTTTCCTAGACCTTTTGCGGTCATATCGTATGACAAAAAAGAAGATTGGAACTAGCACTATTTTATTCTCTTGGGTGTCTGCTTTCAGAAAATATATAATGTTTGGGGGTTTTATGTAATCTTCAGGCCTAAAATAATTTTTTAAACATGTGTGCAAAAAAAAATTCAGACACGGAGCCACGGTTCAGCCCCGCTCCCTCTCTATCCTGATTGGCTAACTGACTTTGATTGACAGCAGCGGGAGCCAATGGCACCACTGCTGTGTCTCAGCTAATCAAGAGGGAGAGTCCCGGATGGCCGAGACATTCGTGGACATCGCTGGATGGAGAGGGGGCTCAGGTAAGTATTGGGGGGCTGGGGGGAGGCTACTGCACATAAGGTTTTCTATCTTAATGCATAGAATGCACCTTCTGACTTTACAACCACTTTAAGCTTGAAAAACCGCAACGATCGCCATTTTATTCTCTAGGGCCTCTGCTAAAAATATATCTATAATTTTGGGGGATTCGAAGTAATTTTCTAGCAAAAAAACAAATACAGATTTTTATATGATTTTTTGTATGTGAGAAATGTCAGAAAGACCTGGTCTTCAAGTGGTTAAAACTGATGTAAAATAATGATCATGAAATATTAATAAAGTTTTTAGCCCGTTTTGTCATTCAGCACCGAGGTCCACAGCGCATTCTTTTTTTGGGTTCTTGGTTTTGGAGAACCAGCAAAAGGAGCCAATCAATTGTGCTACAGCATACATGTGCTAACAAGCTGTTGGTTGTGTGATAAGATGAGGCTGTGAGATCTGGAGGAATGTAGAATTCAGCTTTACTTGCATAGGAGAACAGCATTACAGGAGAGAGAACGGCATTACAGGAGAGAGAACGGCATTACAGGAGAGAGAACGGCATTACAGGAGAGAGAACAACATTACAGGAGAGAGAACAACATTACAGGAGAGAGAACATCATTACAGGAGAGAGAACGGCATTACAGGAGAGAGAACAACATTACAGGAGAGAAAACATCATTACATGAGAGAGAACAGCATTACATGAGAGAGAACAGCATTACATGGAAAGGAAGGCCCGTAGACGTGGTGTATCTGGATTTTGCAAAAGCATTTGACACAGTTCCCCATAAACGTTTACTGTACAAAATAAGGTCCGTTGGCATGGACCATAGGGTGAGTACATGGATTGAAAACTGGCTACAAGGGCGAGTTCAGAGGGTGGTGATAAATGGGGAGTACTCAGAATGGTCAGGGGTGGGTAGTGGGGTTCCCCAGGGTTCTGTGCTGGGACCAATCCTATTTAATTTGTTTATAAACGACCTGGAGGATGGGATAAACAGTTCAATCTCTGTATTTGCAGACGATACTATGCTAAGCAGGGCAATAACTTCTCCGCAGGATGTGGAAACCTTGCAAAAAGACCTGAACAAATTAATGGGGTGGGCGACTACATGGCAAATGAGGTTCAATGTAGAAAAATGTAAAATAATGCATTTGGGTGGCAAAAATATGAATGCAATCTATAGACTGGGGGGAGAACCTCTGGGGGGATCTAGGATGGAAAAGGACCTGGGGGTCCTAGTAGATAATAGGCTCAGCAATGGCATGCAATGCCAAGCTGCTGCTAATAAAGCAAACAGAATATTGGCATGCATTAAAAGGGGATGAACTCCAGAGATAAAACGATAATTCTCCCACTCTACAAGACTCTGGTCCGGCCGCACCTGGAGTATGCTGTCCAGTTCTGGGCACCAGTCCTCAGGAAGGATGTACTGGAAATGGAGCGAGTACAAAGAAGGGCAACAAAGCTAATAAAGGGTCTGGAGGATCTTAGTTAGGAGGAAAGGTTGCAAGCACTGAACTTATTCTCTCTGGAGAAGAGACGCTTGAGAGGGGATATGATTTCAATTTACAAATACTGTACTGGTGACCCCACAATAGGGATAAAACTTTTTCGCAGAAGAGAGTTTAATAAGACTCGTGGCCACTCATTACAATTAGAAGAAAAGAGGTTTAACCTTAAACTACGTAGAGGGTTCTTTACTGTAAGAGCGGCAAGGATGTGGAATTCCCTTCCACAGGCGGTGGTCTCAGCGGGGAGCATTGATAGCTTCAAGAAACTATTAGATAATCACCTGAATGACCGCAACATACAGGGATATATAATGTAATACTGACACATAATCACACACACATAGGTTGGACTTGATGGACTTGTGTCTTTTTTCAACCTCACCTACTATGTGACTATGTAACATGAGAGAGAACATCATAACATGAGAGAGAACATCATAACATGAGAGAGAACAGCATTACAGGAGAGAGAACAGCATTACATGAGAGAGAACATCATAACATGAGAGAGAACAGCATTACATGAGAGAGAACATCATAACATGAGAGAGAACATCATAACATGAGAGAGAACATCATAACATGAGAGAGAACATCATAACATGAGAGAGAACAGCATTTCAGGAGAGAGAACAGCATTACATGTGCGAGAACAACATTACAGGAGAGAGAACAGCATTACATGAGAGAGAACATCATTACAGGAGAGAGAACAGCATTACCTGTGCGAGAAAAACATTACAGGAGAGAGAACAGCATTACCAGAGAGAGAACAGCATTACCAGAGAGAGAACAGCATTACCAGAGAGAGAACAGCATTACATGAGAGAGAACAGCATTACAGGAGAGAGAACAGCATTACAGAAGAGACAACAGCATTACATGTGCGAGAGCAACATTACAGGAGAGAGAACAGCATTACATGAGAGAGAACAGCATTACCAGAGAGAGAACAGCATTACCAGAGAGAGAACAGCATTACATGAGAGAGAACAGCATTACAGAAGAGACAACAGCATTACAGGGGAGAGAATATACATCATTACAGGAGAGAGAATATACAGCATTACAGGAGAGAGCAGCATTACAGGACTGAGCAGAGAGAAACAACTTCCTTCCTGGGCAGAATATACATATACAAGCATATTATAAACACAGAGATGCTAGTACAGGGTTTCTCAACCAGGGTTCCATGAAACCCTAGGGTTCCTCCAAAGGTTGCTAGGGGTTCCTTGAGCAATGAACCATTTCTGACTTTCAGATAAATTCCAACTGACACCATTGATCTTTTTAGCTATCTGTAAGGGGGTAGTTCTTCCCAGTGAACACAAGTGTATCATGAGTTGTAGATATAGTAGCTTTAAGTAGGAGTTCCCTGAGACCAAAAAGTAATTTCAAGGGTTCCTCTGTGCTGAAAAGGTGGAGAAAGGCTGTGCTAGTATATCATTACAGCACCATCTATAGTTCAGAGTGCATAGTACATGCTGTTGCATTTCCAACACTAGCAACATGCTGATGGGAGGAGAGAGCAGAGTGACAGAGAGATGAGTCTTCTGCTTCATCTTTCACTGTCAAGAGACAGGCTGGGGAGAGTGAAAAGACTTCTAAGTGTTACTGGACTGAAGCAGAGAAAAATCAGGTCTCCTTCCCTGCCACTGTGTGGCAGAGCAGTGTAAATTTCAGGACTGGATGGACAGAAAGACAAATGCATTGGCAGCTAAAATGCTCCCTTGTATATAGTTCAGCTTTAACATCAAACCTCTGCGAGGAACTCCCAGTCATGGTTTTCCGGGACTCGCAGTTCAATGACGGCTTGCCAGATGGCATCCAGCTCCAGCGTCTTTCCTGCATTTCTACTCTTCTGCCACTGGATGGGACAAGACTCCACAAATCTGCCAACTTCCCTGCTCTCTTATATACCCGCTCCCTCCTTCCAGCTTCAGATCACGACCTCTTATTCTTCTGTAATACACTTTTCCAGGAGGGTCATGTGACCACGGGAGGTCCATCTCCGCCCCGCCACTGGCTTAACCCCTTTACTACAGGAATCCTAAAACCCAGTGACAGTCAGAGAGCCCGGGGCCAGCTAGTATATAATGCATGTGGCTTGTTCATTGCTTCTTTTTTAAATATTTTGGGGGTCTTCCACATTCGCTTTTTGTCTCTGAAGAGCGATCCGCATTCAGATCGCTTTTCAGAGAGCATTTGACAAGCAGTGAGGAGGCGTTGTCTTGTATTAACCCCTTGAACCCCACATTAGCGTGGCCCCATTCACTTAGATGGGCAATGCTCGGCAGGTGCCATGCCTGCTAAAAGCGACAGGGGGTATAATTCTGGCCACCGTCAAATGATGGGGAGGTGGGGGATGGTTGGGGTGGTATAAACAAGGCCCAACAAAAATGTGACCTAATGTCAGCCTAGTGCAGTCCATGTACAGCAGGACTGGTGTGTGAGTGGAAGAAGCAGCACAAGCTGCCTTACAGGTAATGTGCTGACAAGAAGCATGCTGACAGGAGGAGAGAGCAGATTGATTTTTGACAGTTTATTCTACTTCCAATCACGGACAGAGGGTGGGTTCAGAACGCCCTGGGCTCAAAGGAAGTAGTTTGACTGATGCTGGCCATCAGACTGAGGACATCTAGTGTTAGAAAAAAGTACTGCAGGTGATTGAAGCTGAATATTACATCAAAGCAGGACATCAGATGAACATCAGAACTTCTGAAAGATAGAAAATGCATAAATTAATTCTCCTTTATTAGACTGAGGACAACTAGTGGCAGAAAAAAGGTACTGCAGGGGAAATCTTTTGATTGAAGGTGAATATTGCAGCAAAAGCTGTTTTTCTTATTTTATGGGCTATTCATTTTATCTGATTTTTTATCACCCCCCCCCCCCCCCACACACACACACACACACACACACACCAGATTTTTTAAAAGATCTCCCCTCTATTTCCATTCTGGTGACAACCCAGAAGTTTGGATTTTCCCTCATTTTCAAGCCCAGTGGCAACAGTCAATGGGGAAGGTTAATCTCCCCAGCGGGGACACAGACAGCAACCTTTGACAGGCATCATATATATATATATATATATAAATACACACACACAGTATCCCTCACATTTTTGTAAATCTTTTCTTCTATCTTTTCATGTGACAACACTGAAGAAATGACACTTGTCTACAATGTAAAGTAGTGAGTGTACAGCTTGTATAACAGTGTAAATTTGCTGTCCCCTCAAAATAACTCAACACACAGCCATTAATGTCTAAACCGCTGGCAACAAAAGTGAGTACACCCCTACGTGAAAATGTCCAAATTGGGCCCAAAGTGTCAATATTTTGTGTGGCCACCATTATTTTCCAGCACTGCCTTAACCCTCTTGGGCATGGAGGTCACCAGAGCTTCACAGGTTGCCACTGGAGTCCTCTTCCCCTCCTCCATGATGACATCACAGAGCTGGAGGATGTTAGAGACCTTGCGCTCCTCCACCTTCCGTTTGAGGATGCCCCACAGATGATCAATAGGGTTTAGGTCTGGAGACATGCTTGGCCAGTCCATCACCTTTACTTCAGCTTCTTTAGCAAGGCAGTGGTCGTCTTGGAGGTGTGTTTGGGGTGGTTATCATGTTGGAATACTGCCCTGCGGCCCAGTCTCTGAAGGGAGGGGATCATGCTCTGCTTCAGTATATCACAGTACATGTTGGTATTCATGGTTCCCCCAATGATCTGTAGCTCCCCAGTGCCGGCAGCACTCATGCAGCCCCAGATCATGACACTCCCACCACCATGCTTGACTGTAGGCAAGACACACTTGTCTTTGTACTCCTCACCTGGTTGCCCCCACACACGCTTGTCACTATCTGAACCAAATAAGTTTATCTTGGTCTCATCAGACCACAGGACATGGTTCCAGTAATCCATGTCCTTAGTCTGCTTGTCTTCAGCAAACTGTTTGTGGGCTTTCTTGTGCATCACCTTTAGAAGAGGCTTCCTTCTGGGACGACAGCCATGCAGACCAATTTGATGCAGTGTGCGGCGTATGGTCTGAGCACTGACAGGCTGACCCCCCACCCCTTCAACCTCTGCAGCAATGCTGGCAGCACTCATATGTCTATTTCCCAAAGACAACCTCTGGATATGACGCTGAGCGTCTTGGCAATCTTCTTATAGCCTAGGCCATCTTTATGTAGAGCAACCATTCTTTTTTTCAGATCCTCAGAGAGTTCTTTGCCATGAGGTGCCATGTGGAACTTCCAGTGACCAGTATGAGAGAGTGAGAGCGATAACACCAAATTCAACACACCTGCTCCCCATTCACACCTGAGACCTTGTAACACTAACGAGTCACATGACACCGGGGAGGGAAAATGACTAATTGGGCCCAATTTGGACATTTTCACTTAGGGGTGTACTCACTTTTGTTGCCAGCGGTTTAGACATTAATGGCTGTGTGTTGAGTTATTTTGAGGGGACAGAAAATTTACACCGTTATACAAGCTGTACACTCACTACTTTACATTGTAGCAAAGTGTCATTTCTTCAGTGTTGTCACATGAAAAGATAGAAGAAAAGATTTACAAAAATGTGGCAAAGCCGTATTGCTACATAGTTGGTAGATCTAAAGGAGATTGTACAATCAGATTGTAACATGTGTGATGACACTTGGAGAGAGCGGGGACACGGAACCTTATAAAATCCTCTATTAAAAAAAAAAGGAAGGGTTTTGCCTCCAGTTTCTGTGTGCAGAGGCTCCCAGGGTAGACGCCGGGCCCCCCAGCAAACGGTTAACGGCGTGGGCCGCGGCGCTGTCCTCCAGATGGTGTCTCGCAGTAACGCGCCTCATACTGTTTAGATTATCATCTCGCGGCGAATGCAGATCGTCTTTTTCCTTTTATGGAAGTGAGAGCGGAGAATTGTCTGCAGATGTGGGGATGGTCGGGCGCGCAGCCGCTCTTCCACGCAGGACTCTGCTGATACAAGCCCACCGGCGTGGGATGGCGGAGGGAGGACAGCGGGGGGATTGGACGGGACGGGAGATCCTTCCTTTTATTATTATTATTGTTCCTTTTTTCAGATGTAAGCTCAGCTGTGACTCCGGGCTTAAAGGGCCGGTACACCTGAATCCACAAATCAGAGGGAGTAATAGAGCGGAGGGTGACATGGAGGGGTAATGACTCCGATGGATGGCGGAGGGCAGAACCCGGGAAATGGCCCATCGCTGAGAGTGGAGACTCTGAAACGAGGAGGGGGGGCTCCGAACTTCACATATGAGGGGTGCGTCGTGTATTTTACAGATATTTGCAGAATGAAAAAAATGAGTTTTATAAATTAAAAGAATAAAATTTACACCAAGGAATACAACAGAGAAGAATCTTCAGTAAAACGAAGCAAAGAAATCCCAAATCAGAGTCCCCCCTTACATCAGAGCCCCCCTTACATCAGAGTCCCCCCTTACATCAGAGTCCCCCCTTACATCAGAGTCCCCCCTTACATCAGAGTCCCCCCTTACTTTAAAGTCCCCCCTTACATCAGATTCCCTCCTTACTTTAAGGTCCCCCCCTTACATCAGAGTCCGCCTCACACGAGAGCCCCCTCTTACATGATAGTCCTTTCTTACATGAGAGTCCCCCCTTACATCAGAGTCCCCCCTTATATCAGAGCCCCCCCTTACATCAGAGTCCCCCCTTACATCAGAGTCCCCCCTTACATCAGAGTCCCCCTTTACATCAGAGTCTGCCCTTACATCAGAGTCCCCCCTTACATCAGAGCCAATCTTACATCAGCGTCCCCCATTACATCAGAGTCCCCCTCTTGCATCAGATTCCCCCTTACTTTAGAGTTCCCCTACATCAGAGTCCCCCTCACATGACAGCCCCCTCTTACACAAGAGCCCCCTCTTATATGATAGTCTTTTCTTACACGAGAGTCCCTCCTTGAATCAGATTCCCCCCCTTACATCAGATTCCCCCCTTAACTCATTGTCCCCCCCTTACATCAGAGCCAATCTTACATCAGAGTCCCCCCTTGCATCAAAGTCTCCCCTTGCATCAGAGTCTCCCCTTGCATCAGAGTCTCCCCTTGCATCAGAGTCCCCCCTTGCATCAGAGTCCCCCCTTACATCAGAGTCCCCCCTTACTTCAGAGTCCCCCCTTACTTCAGAGTCCCCCCTTACATCAGAGTCCCCCCTTACATCAGAGTCTCCCCTTGCATCAGAGTCTCCCCTTGCATCAGAGTCTCCCCTTGCATCAGAGTCTCCCCTTGCATCAGAGTCTCCCCTTGCATCAGAGTCTCCCCTTGCATCAGAGTCCCCCCTTGCATCAGAGTCTCCCCTTACTTCAGAGTCCCCCCTTACTTCAGAGTCCCCCCTTACTTCAGAGTCCCCCCTTACTTCAGAGTCCCCCCCTTACTTCAGAGTCCCCCCCTTAATTCAGAGTCCCCCTTGCATCAGAGTCTCCCCTTGCATCAGAGTCTCCCCTTGTATTATATTCAGAGTATTTTACTGACAGAGACTATGTTAGAATAAGGCAACACAATAAGCATTAGAAGCCGCCCAAACATCGCCGTGCATAATGACGTCACTGCCAAAGGCTCCAACCCAACGTGTTTCGTGTGTACCCAGCTTCATATCAGAGTTTCCATCAGAGCACCCCTTACATCAAAGTGCCCCTCCGAGTTCTCCCCTACATCTGAGTCCTCATCAGAGTCCCCATCACAGTCACTTTACATCCGAGTCTCCATCAGAGTTCTCACATACATCAGAGTCTCCTTACATCAGAGTCCCGCTTTTGTAATCACTACATCAGAGTCCCCATCAGAGCCCCCTCTTACTTTAGAGTTCCCTTTTACATCAAAGTTCCCATCAGAGCCCCCTTACATCAAAGTCTGGCACACATGAGAGTCCCCTTATATATGAGAGTCGCCACCAGTCCTGCTTAACATCAGAGTACCCATCGGAGTCCTCTCTTACATCAGAATCCCCCCTTATATTTAAGTCCCCCATACATGGGAGTCCCCATCAGAGCCTCCCATACATTAGAATCCCCATCAGAGCCCCACTTACATCTGGGACTCCATCAGAGTCCCCCCTTAAATTAGGATCTCCATCAGAGTTCCCCTTACATCAGAGTCCCCATCAGAGTTTCTCTTACAGTACATCAGATTCCCCCCTCAGAGCCCCCCTTATATCAGAGTCCCCATCAGATCCCCTTTACATCAAAGTCCCCAATAGATGAGAGTCTCTCCCTGCCCCCTCCCCCCTTACTCTGGTCTCCATCTCTGTTCCCTTACATCAGAGTCCTCCCTTACATCAAGGTCTCCATCAGAGTCCTCCTTTATATCAGAGCCTCCACTTACTTCAGAATTCTCTTCAGTGCCCCGTTTACACGAAAGTCCCCCACAGAGTCGTCTCCCCCCCCCCCCCCCCCGTGCAACAAAGGACCAAATAAAATATTGCAGTGGGTCATTATGGCCCACGGGCCATAGTGTGGGACCCACGAGCTCGAGTCTGTTCGCTGGCACAATAAGGGTGACCTGGCAGGCAAGGCATGCTGGGACTTGTAGTTTCCACAACAGCTGGAGAGCAGGCTGAACGCTGACAACTGGTGTTACTCCAGGAGTCGGGGGGGGGGGGGGGGGGCGGAGGGATTTTGCCAGCAGGTCCTCCAGATGTTATTCTCTTCTCAGAATGGCCGGCCCCTGGTTGGGGAGGAAACGCGGACCGCTGATACAGCAAAGCTATAATTAGATTTCCTAGACCAATAAAGGCCGTCTCGTGATTTTTGACTTCATCAGCAATGGAGGGGCTCACGGTGGATATCGGACAGAATATCGCTTTTCATCCCTAAATATTCTGCTGAGTCTTCAGTCTGCAATGTGGAGGGCTGACCTCTGTGGGCGCCATTGTTTTTCTACAGTTTATTGTCCCAAAAAAAAGATCCTGTGCTACCTTGTATCACTTTCCTCCGATCGATCATAGACCAGAGAAGACAAAGTAGAAGCAGATTAATCTTCAGCTATCAAGTGATATTAAAGATCATCAATTTAGGTTCAATCTAATTTTATTGAATGCATTCTATGCATGAAGGTAAAAAACCTTCTGTGTGCAGCATTCCCCCCCCCCCTTTCCCCAGCAGCGGCGGGCCCGTCCATACGGGGTGCAGGGGCACCGCTAGAGTTGCCACCTCATCCCTTTAAACCCGAACACCTTTGAATTACACAGGTTCTGGGGCTAATTAAATGCAGATAAGGCACCAAGGGAGTTTAATTACCACTTTAATCAGACACAGAACCTGTGTAATTAATATGTGTTCGGGTTTAAAGGGATGAGGTGGCAACCATAGGCACCGCTCCCCCCCCCCCCCCAATCCATGCACCCAGACCCTAATTTACATGCAGGACGCCAGACACATAGATTTCAATGGGAGTTTTTTTTTTTTAGAAACACATGATTAGAGCCAGAGGCTCTAATTGGCTTCAAAAAAGGGTGGGCTCAGGGCGCAGAGCACTGCGCCCCGAGCCCACCCACTTGTGTGACAATAGCAAATTAATGTTCGCTTTAGTCTTCCTGCTTCTCCTCCCGGCCAATCCTGGCTCAGGAAGCGGGTTCTGAGACCCAATTGGCTGAGAGAAGTGCTCCTTTTCAGCCCCGAGGAGGAGGAGGAGGGAGGAGACGCAGGGGAAGCTGCGACACCGCAAAGCCGAGGAAGGAGGAGACGCAGAGACCCGCCGCCTGGAGGAAACCCTTGACCTAGATGGGGTAAGTGCGGGAACCAATTGACCGACCAGGGTGGGGGGGGGGCGGTTTGGGAGACCCGACTGATCGTCTGACCGGGGGGGTAGTTGTCAGTGAACGGATTGCCGCCCCCCCCAAAAAAATATACCACCAGTCGCCACTGTCTCCCAGCCCCCACAATACTTACCTGAGCCCGATCTTCCTCCAGCAATGTGCATGAGAGCCGCCGGCTGGGACTCTCCCGCCTCATTGGCTGAGACAGCAGCAGGAGCCATTGGCCAAGTGAGCCAGTGAGCCAATGAGGAGAGAGAGGGGCGGGGCCCAGCCGTGGCTCTGTGTGTAAATGGATAAGTAGCACTGCAGCAGGGGAACGAGCCTGCTTGGGTGCCCCCATTGCAAGCTGCTTGCTGTGGGGGCTCTCGGCAGGAAGGAGGAGCCAAGAGCGCCATCAAGGAACCCAAAAAGAGGAAGATCGGGGCTGCTCTTTGCAAAACCATTACACAGAGCAGGTGAGTATGACATGTTTGTTATTTTTTTTTAAAAAGGAAGCCTTTAATATCACTTTAGGCTCAGTTCGCACCTATGCATTTTTTTTTTTTTGCAGAAACGCACTACAGTTCATTTAACATGGTTTCCTATGGGACACGTTCACATCTATGCTTTTTTTCAGCCGCTGTGTTTTTGGAAAGGGTCAGGGACTTTTTTAAGGCTGCATTCACACCTGAGCCTAGCGATTTACTGGCGTTTTTTTGTTTATTGTTTTTTAGAGTTTTTGAGCGTTTTAAGAAGCGCATTACAAGAGTTTTACAACTTCAGGTGTTTTTTGTTTAGCCAATAGAAAGCACTAGGGGGAGGAGAAGGAGAGGAAATTAGGGGCGGATAGCTGCTATTTGAGCCGAAAATGCGCGGCAAAGTGCTCTTAAAACGCTCAAGTCAGGCGCTTCTTTTGAAGTCTATGGGGCCAAAAACACTTGTGATCTGCCAAAAAAAAGCTTGTGTACTTTGTTTGAGTGACAGGGGTTCTGCTTCAGGCGACGGAACGCTGACATGTAAACAGGGGCCATTGAAATTAATGGGATTTGGCTTGTTGAGCATTTTAGAGCAGTTAGAGCAGTGTTATTTCAACATCAAATTTCGATTTTAGTTTTAGTTATAGTCTTGTGAATAAAATGCCATTTTTAGTTCTAGTCATATTTTGGTCAAAACGGGTTTAGTTAAAAAACCTGGCTGATCCTGCCAGTTTCTCCCCACCCCTCTGTAAACTGACCACAGTGTATCATGGCTGCTGAGCCCTGACACCGTGGTCACTTTATGTGCCTCTGTCAACAGTTAGTGTTATGAGAGCAGGGGGGGGGGGGGGGGCGGCTCACACTCAGACAGGAAGGGGAGGGGGAGGAGGACACAGGAGCAGAGAGGAGAGCAGATAGCAGGCTGCTGAAGACAGAGGAAAGTAAACTGACCACGGTGTCAGGGCTCAGCAGTCATGATACACCGTGGTCAGTTTACAGGAGGGTGGGGATAAACTGTCAGGAGCAGTCAGGTTTTTTAGGTGTTACAGGGGGCCAAATGACACAGGACAAGCACTGTGCCATATAACATGCTTTAACGGAGCAGGATCCATTTTTTGGGGGGGTTAACAAACGCTTCAAATTTTAATGCATTATTTCTTTAGAACTGCCAAAAATGTATATACTCCTGGAGTAAATATCTAATAAGATGTTTATCAATTATGGTATGAAGGTTTGAGCATGCACTACAGATACAGATGTAGCCGTTGCGATATAAACTCAATTTAGTTTTAGTCATAGTCTTTCGACTAAAGTGACATTTTAGTTTTAGTCGTATTTTAGTCATCTGAATTGTTTGAGCTTTAGCTTTTTTAGTACTAAAATAGTATTAGCGGTAATTTAGTCGACTAAATTAACATTGGTTTTTGGTTCAATAGGCTTCAATACAGAAGCTGCAGAAAAACATGGAGTGCGTTTTTGCTGCGATTTTCTTTACAACAAATTGGCCCAAAAAAAAAGCATAAAAAATGGAAAACACAAAAAAAAAAAAATCGCGCACAAAATGCTTCAAAAACGCGTGCGCAAAATGCACCGCAAAAAAAGCACTGCAGACACAGATCAAAAGCAAACTGTGAACCAAGCCTTATAATGTCATCCTTGAGTGCCCAATTACCAGAGAGCGCTCTGCGAGATCGCATGTGATTTGCACCGCACTGCAGTGCAAATCACATTCAATGTCTGTGCAATGCGATTTCAGCCATACAGATAGATCGCATAGGACCATTTTTTTTTTTTTGGTCCGCACCAGAATCGGATCGCATTGGGTGTCCACGAAGGATGAGCTCAGGCGTGTTCGCAAGTCCATGTGCCCCGAACCCGCCATGAAGCCGTCACTCCACCGCGCTAATCACAGGTAGTGAGACATTTCCTGTTCTGTGCAGCCGCGGATCGGGAAATGTCTCACTGCCTGCGATTAGCGCTGTGCAGCGTCGGCTTCCTGGCGGGCTCGGGGCACGTGGACTTGCAAACACGCCTGAGCTCATCCTTCGTGGACACCCAATGCGATCTGATTCATGTCCGAACCGTCAGTTCGCATTGCGATATGCGAGCTGAATTGAGGGTGTCATTAACATTGTATTGACACTCCCGAGGCAGTTCTGCATATGGCAGCGTGAACTGCCGTGCGAGTCGGGTGCGATGCGGGAATCCACAGTGGATTCGCAGGGTGTGAACCGAGCCTGAGTGCCAAGTCCAGTAACTTTGCCTTGGCTGAGGTGATGCAATCAGTCTGCTCCAGGTAAAAAGAAGCATTTCCTCAGTCTCCCCTCCCCCCCCCCCCCTAGTGATCAGTCTGCAACATTGTAACTGTGTAGCAAGTAACAAAATGAGAGGCTGCAGCAGGGGGCTGATCTGTGTCAGACATTTTGTGAACACAGCCAAGCACTTCACAGGGGCCAGGATTTCCATGACCATGTCATCTCTGAGCCGGAGTCTCAGTCCAGGCGGTCACTGGTGACCCCTGATGATACCTGAACATAGTTGGTGCCATCCTGCTGGAGTGGAAAGCAGATGAAGACATTTTCATGGGGGGGGGTTATAATAATTACCTGGAAGTGTTACGCTTAGAATGCTACAGTTAATTTTAGAAATCTTTGCTCCACTTTAACCCCCCATCGATAGTTTGGATGACATTACCTACCTATAAACCTGTACAGGGATCATTGTTTCTCTATGGGGACCCCAGAGCCGGGAATACGGTTCTTTCCAGGTCCTGTGTGAACCTTCTAACCTCCATACAATGGGATTCTGTGCTGATTGCCAGGAAGGCAGCTGGAAAACTACTTGTCCCAAAAAAAAATCTGAAACCATCCCGGCTGAGTCCAGGAGAAGAAAGGTTTTCCATTTGTTACAACCTGCCTCCGTCAGCACTTTTTTTTTTCGAACAAGCCTCGTTCTTCAGTCACACGCCGTCCCGGGACTGGCTGACCGATGATGATCTTTGTGGATATTCTATACCGCGTGTCATGACAGCCGAGAAGCTGCTAATAGACTTTAAAGTGTACATTGGGGGGAAAATAATGATTTGCTCCCCTGCAGATTGTGTAGGTTTTGCCCCACTTACAAAGAAATGAAGGGTCTATGATTTTTTATCATTGGTGTATTTTATATGATAGAGACAGAATATCAACCAAAAATCCAGAAAAAAAAAAACGCACAATACAAATGTAATAAATTGAGTTGCAGTTCAGTGAGTAAAATAAACACAACTTAGTACTTGGTGGAGAAATCCTTGTTGGCGATCACAGAGGTCAGACGTTTCTTGTGGTTGGTGACCAGGGTTGCACACATCTCAGGAAGGATTTTGGTCCACTCTTCTTTACAGATCTTCTCTAAATCCTTAAGGTTTCTCGGCTGTGGCTTGGCAACTCGAAGTTTCAGCTCCCTCCATACATTTTCTATAGGATTAAGGTCTGGAGACTGGCTAGGCCACTCCCTGACCTTATTGTTCTTCTTCTTGAGCCACTCCTTTGTTGCCTTGGCGGTATGTTTTCAGTCATTGTCATGCATGAAGACCCACCCACGATCCATCTTCAGTGTTCTGGCTGAGGGAAGAAGGTTCTTATCGAAGATTTTACAATACATGGCCCAGTCCATTGGCCCCTCAATACGGCAAAGTCGGCCTGTACCTTTAGCAGAGAAACAGCCCCAAAGCATTATGTTTCCACCTCCGTGCTTGACTGTAGGCAGGGGCGTTGCTAGGGGGTGGCTTTTGGGGCTATAGCCCCGAATCTAGGGCCAATAGCCCCAAGTCTCTGCAGGAGTCCCCAAAGGGGAGGGGAGGCTCTCTGGGGACCCTTATGTAAGTGGGGGGGGGGCTCTCTGGGGACCCTAATGCAAGGGAGAGGCTCTCTGGGGACCCTGATTTTAAGGCAGAGGCTCTCTAAAGACCCAGATTTAAGTGGGAGGCTCTCAGGGGACCCTAATGTAAGGGGGCTCTCTGGGAACCCTGATGTAAATGGGGGGCCCTCTGGGTACCCTGATGAAAGGGGGAGGCTCTCTAGGGACCCTGATGTAAGGGGGGGCTCTCTGGGGACCCTGATGTAAGGGGGGGGCTCTCTGGGGATATATATACACACACACGTATATTACTGTATATACATGTGTATGCCCGCTCAAGCTTATGACTTTCTTTACTACGCTGCTGTGGGCTCTAGCCCCAGATCTTTTGTAGACCCAGCAACGCCCCTGACTGTAGGGTAGGTGTTCTTAGGGTCATAGTCAGCATTTTTTCTTCCTCCAAACACGGCGAGTCGAGTTGATGTCAAAGAGCTCAATTTTGGTCTCACCTGACCACAAAGCTTTCTCCCAATCCTTCTCCGAATCATTTAGATCAGGGGTCCTCAAACTTTTCAGACGGGGGGCCAGTTCACGGTCCCTCAGACTGTTGGGGGGCCGCACTATAGCTTAAAAAAAATATGAACTAATTCCTAAATTCCTATGCACACATCTTTTTTGTAGTGCAAAAGAATAAAAGAATCAATAATAAATAATAATATATATAGGGGATGGACAGGGGGACAGAGGGATGGACAGAGGGGTGGACAGGGGGACAGAGGGGTGGACAGGGGGACAGTGGGGGGGACAGAGGGATGGACAGGGGGACAGAGGGGGGGACAGGGGGACAGAGGGGGGACAGGGGGTGGACAGAGGGGGGGGGGGGGGACAGTGGAGTGGACAGAGGGACAGTGGGATGGACAGAGGGGTGGACAGGGGGACAGTGGAGTGGACAGGGGGACAGTGGGATGGACAGAGGGGTGGACAGGGGGACAGTGGAGTGGACAGGGGGACAGTGGGATGGACAGAGGGGTGGACAGGGGGACAGAGGGATGGACAGGGGGACAGAGGGATGGACAGGGGGACAGAGGGATGGACAGAGGGATGGACAGGGGGACAGAGGGATGGACAGGGGGACAGAGGGATGGACAGGGGGACAGAGGGATGGACAGGGACAGGGGGGGGGGGGGCAGTGGGGTGGACAGGGGGACAGAGGGATGGACAGGGGGACAGAGGGATGGACAGGGGGACAGAGGGATGGACAGGGGGACAGTGGGATGGACAGGGGGACAGTGGGATGGACAGGGGGACAGTGGAATGGACAGGGGGACAGAGGGGTGGACAGGGGGACAGAGGGGTGGACAGGGGGACAGAGAGGGGGACAGTGGGGTGGACAGGGGGACAGTGGGGTGGACAGGGGGACATTGGGGTGGACAGGGGGGGACAGTGGGGTGGACAGGGGGGGACAGTGGGGTGGACAGGGGGACAGAGGGGTGGACAGGGGGACAGAGGGGTGGACAGAGGGACAGAGGGGTGGACAGGGGGACAGTGGGGGGGACAGAGGGATGGACAGGGGGACAGAGGGGGGGACAGGGGGACAGAGGGGTGGACAGGGGGACAGAGGGGGGACAGGGGGTGGACAGAGGGAGGGGGGGACAGTGGAGTGGACAGGGGGACAGTGGGATGGACAGAGGGGTGGACAGGGGGACAGTGGAGTGGACAGGGGGACAGTGGGATGGACAGAGGGGTGGACAGGGGGACAGTGGAGTGGACAGGGGGACAGTGGGATGGACAGAGGGGTGGACAGGGGGACAGTGGAGTGGACAGGGGGACAGTGGGATGGACAGAGGGGTGGACAGGGGGACAGAGGGATGGACAGGGGGACAGAGGGATGGACAGAGGGATGGACAGGGGGACAGAGGGATGGACAGAGGGATGGACAGGGGGACAGAGGGATGGACAGGGGGACAGAGGGATGGACAGGGGGACGGAGGGATGGACAGGGGGACAGAGGGATGGACAGGGGGACAGAGGGATGGACAGGGACAGAGGGGGGGGCAGTGGGGTGGACAGGGGGACAGAGGGATGGACAGGGGGACAGAGGGATGGACAGGGGGACAGAGGGATGGACAGAGGGATGGACAGGGGGACAGTGGGATGGACAGGGGGACAGTGGGATGGACAGGGGGACAGAGGGGTGGACAGGGGGACAGAGGGGTGGACAGGGGGACAGAGGGGTGGACAGGGGGACAGAGGGGGTGGACAGGGGGACAGAGAGGGGGACAGTGGGGTGGACAGGGGGACAGTGGGGTGGACAGGGGGGGACAGTGGGGTGGACAGGGGGACAGAGGGGTGGACAGGGGGACAGAGGGGTGGACAGAGGGACAGAGGGGGGGACAGGGGGACAGTGGGGTGGACAGGGGGACAGAGGGGTGGACAGAGGGGTGGACAGAGGGGTGGACAGGGGGACAGAGGGGTGGACAGGGGGACAGTGGGGTGGACAGGGGGACAGTGGGGTGGACAGGGGGACAGTAGGGGGGGACAGGGGGACAGAGGGGGGGACAGGGGGACAGTGGGGTGGACAGGGGGACAGTGGGGTGGACAGGGGGACAGAGGGGTGGACAGAGGGACAGGGGGACAGAGGGATGGACAGGGGGACAGAGGGATGGACAGGGGGACAGAGGGATGGACAGGGGGACAGAAGGATGGACAGGGGGACAGAAGGATGGACAGGGGGACAGAGGGATGGACAGGGGGACAGAGGGATGGACAGGGGGACAGAGGGACAGAGGGAGGGACAGGGGGACAGAGGGATGGACAGAGGGGTGGACAGGGGGACAGTGGGATGGACAGTGGGATGGACAGGGGGACAGTGGGGTGGACAGGGGGACAGAGAGGTGGACAGGGGGACAGTGGGGTGGACAGGGGGACAGAGGGGGGGACAGAGGGGTGGACAGAGGGGACAGTGGGGTGGACAGGGGGACAGTGGGGTGGACAGGGGAACAGTGGGGTGGACAGGGGGACAGAGGGGTGGACAGGGGGACAGAGGGGTGGACAGAGGGAGGGACAGGGGGACAGAGGGGTGGACAGTGGGGGGGACAGGGGGACAGTGGGGGGGACAGTGGGACAGTGGGGTGGACAGGGGGACAGTGGGGTGGACAGGGGGACAGAGAGGGGGACAGTGGGGTGGACAGGGGGACAGTGGGGTGGACAGGGGGACAGAGGGATGGACAGGGACAGGGGGGGGGGCAGTGGGGTGGACAGGGGGACAGAGGGATGGACAGGGGGACAGAGGGATGGACAGGGGACAGTGGGATGGACAGGGGGACAGTGGGATGGACAGGGGGACAGAGGGGTGGACAGGGGGACAGAGGGGGGGACAGGGGGACAGAGAGGGGGACAGTGGGGTGGACAGGGGGACAGTGGGGTGGACAGTGGGACAGTGGGGTGGACAGGGGGGGACAGTGGGGTGGACATGGGGACAGTGGGGTGGACAGGGGGACAGAGGGGTGGACAGAGGGGGGGACAGGGGGACAGTGGGGTGGACAGGGGGACAGAGGGGTGGACAGAGGGGACAGAGGGGTGGACAGGGGGACAGTGGGGTGGACAGGGGGACAGTGGGGTGGACAGGGGGACAGGGGGACAGAGGGGGGGACAGTGGGGTGGACAGGGGGACAGTGGGGTGGACAGGGGGACAGAGGGGTGGACAGAGGGAGGGACAGGGGGACAGAGGGGTGGACAGGGGGACAGAGGGGTGGACAGGGGGACAGTGGGGTGGACAGGGGGACAGAGGGGTGGACAGGGGGACAGTGGGATGGACAGGGGGACAGTGGGATGGACAGGGGGACAGGGGGACAGAGGGACAGAGGGATGGACAGGGGGACAGAGGGGTGGACAGGGGGACAGAGGGATGGACAGAGGGGTGGACAGGGGGACAGTGGGATGGACAGGGGGACAGTTGGATGGACAGGGGGACAGTGGGGTGGACAGGGGGACAGAGGGGTGGACAGGGGGACAGAGGGGGGGACAGAGGGGGGGACAGAGGGGTGGACAGAGGGGACAGTGGGGTGGACAGGGGGACAGTGGGGTGGACAGGGGGACAGAGGGGTTGACAGAGGGAGGGACAGGGGGACAGAGGGGTGGACAGTGGGGGGGACAGTGGGGTGGACAGGGGGACAGTGGGGTGGACAGGGGGACAGTGGGGTGGACAGGGGGACAGAGAGGGGGACAGAGGGGTGGACAGGGGGACAGTGGGGTGGACAGTGGGGTGGACAGGGGGACAGTGGGGGGGACAGTGGGGTGGACAGGGGGACAGTGGGGGGGACAGGGGGACAGTGGGGTGGACAGGGGGACAGAGGGGTGGACAGGGGGACAGTGGGGGGGACAGGGGGACAGAGGGGGGGACAGTGGGGTGGACAGGGGGACAGTGGGGTGGACAGGGGGACAGTGGGGGGGACAGGGGGACAGTGGGGGGGGACAAGGGGACAGTGGGGTGGACAGGGGGACAGTGGGGTGGACAGAGGGGACAGAGGGGTGGACAGGGGGACAGTGGGACAGTGGGGGGGACAGTGGGGTCCTCACTTGTTAGTAGGCTGTTGCTTGAAGCCTCCGCTCGCGCTGTCACTCTTCGCGCCTCCTGTCTCCGTGCGGGACTGTGCTGGGAACTACACTTCCCAGCATGCAGCGCGGCACACGGAGCCCTCCATTACTGGGGTGGGGGAGGCGGCTTGAGCGGAGCGGATATGCTCCCTGCCGAAGCTGAGCCGACCTGGCCCCGGCCCGAGCCTGGATTGTCAGCAATCCGGCCCTGGGTGGATTGGGCCGGATAAATGTCCTCGGTGGGCCGCATGTGGCCCGCGGGCCGTAGTTTGAGGACCCCTGATTTAGATGTTCATTGGCAAACTTCAGATGGGCCTGTACATGTGCCTTCTTGAGGATGGGGACCTTGCGAACGCTGCGGGATTTCAAGCCATGGCGGTGTATTGTGTTACCAATGGTTTGTTTGGTGACTGTGGTCCCAAGTGCCTTGAGATCATCCACAAGCTCCTCCAGTGTAGTTCTGGGCTGATCAATCACTTTACTCATGATCGACCTTACCCCATGAGGTGAAATCTTGGATGGAGCCCCAGACCGAGGGCGATTGATTGCTAGTTTGTATTTCTTACGTTTGCGAATAATCGCTCCAACAGTTGTCTCCTTCTCACCAAGCTTCTTGCTGGTGGTCTTGTAGCCCATTCCAGCCTTGTGCAGGTCTACAATCTTGTCCCTGACTTCCTTTGACAGCTCTTTGGTCTTCCCATGATGGTGAGGTTTGAGTGGAAGAAAGAGATTCTGTGGACAGGTGTCTTTTATACACATAACGCGTTGTCGTTAGGAGCACCTTCTTAAATTGACAGCATTTAATCTGTGTACCACATGAGCACCTACTGTAGCCAGTCTGTGGGAGCCAGGATTATTGTTGGTAGGTAGGGGATCAAATACCGATTTAGAGGTAAATACTTATTTTTACCCCCCCAATATAACAACCAGCGACACTGTATCCTGGCCTCCAAGGTTCCAACAACGCTGTTCGCCATTGGTAGCTAGGATGCAGGGGGCCTGGCCTTATGGTGCAGATGGGCGTCTTCACCGTAACAACCAACGGCTGTGCATTTCAGTCGCCAGCATCCTGGCACCCAGCTTAGCAACCTGCAATGAGGACAGAGTGTTCGGTATGGACGCTTCAGCCTTAGTGCCACCCCCACCAACTGCCACCTACAGGCGGTCACCTCACTTCTCATTGAAGTCAAGCCCCAGCTGGTCTTGTAGGCAGGGTGAAATGCGTTGGAGGAAGGCGTGGCCTGGGAGAAGTCTAGGCTGAGGTCGCTTTCCATCTTAATCTAGTCAGCAATGCGGCATCTTTGTATCACACTAAGTATAGGAGGTCGGGATGGGCACTACAGACACCGGTACCAAAGTGTAGTAGATCACCGGAGTAGATTGGATGGATACCTGGAGCAGCGCGCTAAGCCAGTTGTCCCCAAACTGTGGCCTGGGAGCCGAATACGGCCCTTTTCTTGCCTTTATCTGGCCCTTGGGGCACTATTCTACCAAATGACACCAGTGGTGGGGTACCATTCCAACTACTGATACCATCAATGGAGCCTTATTCTTTCCATTGATGCCAAAAATGGAGCACTATTTCTCCTATTAAAACCTATGATGGGACACAGATGCTGAAGGATTTTCTACACCCACTGGCCACAGTCTGGCCCTAAAGCCTGAAGGACAGTAAACTGGCCCTTTGCTTACAACATTTGGAGAACCCATGCTCTAAGCCAGTGGTCTCTAAACTACGGCCCGGGGGCCAGGTGTGGGTCTTTGCTCACTTTTATTCTGCCCTTGGGATGCTATTTTATTTACTGACACCAATAAATATCTCCACAATATCTCCCAATGACACAAATGATGGGGTACAATTCCTACCAATGACTTCAACAATGGGACACAGTTCCTCCCAATGACACCAACAATGGGGCCAAACGACGGCATTGGTGGGGCACAGTTCTTCCCAATGACACAACCAATGGGGCCCAATGACACCAAGAATAGGGCACAATTCTTCCCAATGACACCAACAATGGGGCCAAACGACGGCAATGGTGGGGCACAGTTCTTCCCAATGACACAACCAATGGGGCCCAATGACACCAAGAATAGGGCACAATTCTTCCCAATGACTCCACCAATGGGGCCTAATGACACCAGTGATGGGACACAATTCCTCCAAATGATACCAACATGGGGGCTCTATGACACCAATGATGGGGCACAATTCTTAGCAATGACACCAATCATGGGGGATTGTATACTTCCACTGACGATGGGACACATTGTACTCCCGATGGCCACAGTCCGGCCCCCCTAAAGTCTGAAGGACAGTAGACAGGCCCTTTTTTAGAAAGTTTGGAGACCCCTGTTCTAAGCAATTAAATGGGGTCAAGCTGAGAGTATGATGCAAAAAAACATGGGTTACAGGGGTTACCTTTAGTCAAAAGGATCAGTGTTTCCAGTGATAAAGGCAGCTGAAGTTATGTTCAAATCTCAAGTTTACTTTAAAAGTTAAGCTGGGGCATGTCCCCGCTTTTCTCCCATGCCTCATTATTGGTTCTTTTATATGATGGTCCAATAGGGGGGTTTGGGGTGCCATAGAGAAAAGAACATTTAGGCCACATTCAGGCAGGTACTGTTCACTGTCGTTACCTCTAAGGGGAGATACTGAAACTCCCCCCAATCCACACCCTCATCCCTCTCACAGTGCACACCCCTGAGGTTCTCAACAGAAAACTGAAAGTCCCAGGAACCCACAGATCCCCTCCAACATATAGGCGGAATGAAACGCGTTGAATGGAGCACAGGCTGAGGTTGTCTCTCTTATTACAACCATAGGACTCCATGGATCTTTCCTCTCTTCCCCCTATATAGACTTGCCTTCGAATGGCCGTCTTTATCATTTGTAGCAGTCGCGCACTTTCCAGCTGCAGCCGACATCAAACAGTGCGGTATTGGCGGAGCGTGTATCTGGTTTGTTTTCGGATCCCATAATATAATTACCGATGACAATGATGGAGATTACAGCCTGTAATCACATTTTCTCTTTTCTGGACTAAAACCTTTTAAGCATGCTTTGTGCAGATTCTTTACGCCGTTTGTTTCTGGAGATAATGCGATATACAGAATAATGTTTAGTTCCTCTTTGAGATGCCTCCAAAAGGATTTTATTATGTTTCAGACTCGTCTTCTATCTTCTACCACGGGTTTTAGTGAATATGAAGTGTCACCAAATGACAGGATTTTATTTCTTGTAACTTGGTTTATGTAAAGGAGTTTTAAATGATAGCCATGGATACATTGTAAATGTTTCAATAGTTTGTTAGAAATATATTTAAAATAAAGTGAAAAAAGCACTTTTTTGGGGTAAATTTAACCACTTGAATATATGGATTTATACACCACTTCATTACCAGGCCCATTGTTCAGTTTTCAGTGCTGTGATAGTTTGGCTGACAATTACATGGCCATACAACTCTGTACCCAGGACTATGTAATGTACAGAGCAACTTGCAGGTTTCAGTTGCCATCAATTAGAACCCCCTTATGGTGATGGTCAGTGCTGAGCATCCTCTGAAATGTTGGTGATCAGTAATGAGTGCCTATTAATGATTGGTGATCGGTGGTGAGTGTCTCATAACAGTTGGCGATCCGTGGTGGGTGCCTCATAAATTTTGGTGATCAGTGGTGAGTGCCCTATAAATGTTGGTGATCAGTAGTGAGTGCCTAATAATGATTGGTGATCAGTGGTGAGTGCCTCATAACAGTTGGTTGATCAGTGGTGAGTGCCCCATAAATGTTGGTGATCAGTGTGGTGAGTGCCTCATTATAGTTGGTTGATCAGTGGTGAATGCCTCATTATTGTTGGTGATTGGTGGTGAGTGCTTTATTAATGTTGGTGATCAGTGGTGAGTGCCTCATAAAGGCTTTTGATCAGTGGTGAGAGCCCATAAATGTTGGTAATTGACGTTGAGTGCCTCATAACAGTCGGTTGATCAGTGGTGAGTGCCTCATCAATGTTGGTGATTGGTGGTGAGTGCCTCATAAAGGCTGTTGATCAGTGGTCAGTGCCTCAGAACAATTGGCAATCAGTGGTGATGAGTGCCCCCTTAAATATTGGTGATAAGTGGTGAGTACCCCCTTAAATGTTGGTGATCAGTGGGGAGTGCCCCCTCAATGTTGATGATCAGTGGTGAGTGCTCTTTTAAATGCTGGTGATCAGTGGTGAGTGTCCCATAAATGTTGGTGATCAGTGGTGAGTGCCTCATAATGGTTGGTGATTAGTGGTGAGTGCCCCCTTAAATGTTGGTGGTGAGTGCCTCATAATGGCTGATAAACAGTGGTGAGTGCCTCATAATGGTTAGTCATCAGTGGTGAGTGTCCCATAAATGTTGGTGATTGGTAGTGATTGCCTAACAACAGATGGTGCTCATTTGCGAGTGCCCCATAAATGTTGGTGATCGGTGGTCAGTGCCTCAGAACAATTGGCAATTAGTGGGGAGTGCCCCTTAAATATTGGTGATCAGTGGTGAGTGCCCCCTTAAAAGTTGGTGATCAGTCGGGAGTGCCCCCTCAATGTTGGTGATTAGTGGTGAGTGCCTCATAAAGGTTGGTGATCAGTGGTGAGTGCCTTATAATGGTTGGTGATCAGTGGTGAGTGCCCCCTCAATGTTGGTGATCAGTGGTGAGTTCCCCCTCAATGTTGGTGATTAGTGGTGAGTGCCTCATAATGGTTGGTGATCAGTGGTGAGTGCCCCATAAATGTTGGTGATTGGTAGTGATTGCCTTACAACAGATGGTGATCAGTGGTCAGTGACTCGGAACAATTGGCAATCAGTGGTGAGTGCCCCTTAAATATTGGTGATCAGTGGGGAGTGCCCCCTCAATGTTGGTGATCATTGGTGAGTGCCCCCTTAAATGTTGGTGACCAGTGGTCAGTGCCCCCTTAAATGTTGGTGACCAGTGGTCAGTGCCCCCTTAAATGTTGGTGATCAGTGGTAAGTGCCTCATAAATGTTGGTGATCAGTGGTAAGTGCCTCATAAATGTTGGTGATCAGTGGTGAGTGCCTCATAAATGTTGGTGATCAGTGGTGAGTGCCTCATAATGGTTGGTGATCAGTGGTGAGTGCCACATAATGGTTGGTGATCAGTGGTGAGTGCCTCATAATGGTTGGTGATCAGTGGTGAGTGCCCCATAAATGTTGGTGATTGGTAGTGATTGCCTTACAACAGATGGTGATCAGTGGTCAGTGACTCAGAACAATTGGCAATCAGTGGTGAGTGCCCCTTAAATATTGGTGATCAGTGGGGAGTGCCCCCTCAATGTTGGTGATCAGTGGTGAGTGCCCCCTTAAATGTTGGTGATCAGTGGTCAGTGCCTCAGAAAAATTGGTGATCAGTGGTCAGTGCCCCCTTAAATGTTGGTGATCAGTAGTAAGTGCCCCCTTAAATGTTGGTGATCAGTGCCCCCTTAAATGTTGGTGATCAGTGCCCCCTTAAATGTGTGGTAAAACAGACACTTATAGTCTCCACCATGATGACAAAGCAGGAGCACAGTTGGGTGAGAGAGACAAAGTGTTGTCACCTTGTACCAGGAAGCCCTAGAAAAAGGACCCTCTTTGCAGAATCACCGGGTATTATTTAAATTTGTTGCCACCCACGTAACACATATGCGTTAAAGCCCACCCTTTTGCTGCTGCGTATGTGTGCCGCTGGGCAGGTGATGTTTCTGCGCCGAGAGCAGTTAAAGACCGCTCTTGGACCGGACTAAATGATTGGCAGCCAATGGGACCAGCTCCCGATCATGTAACCGCTGCGACAGCCAATCGCGGTGGTCACGTGAACACCGATCCTTCGAGCCTCCCTGGACATTTAGAACTTTTTAAAGGGGGTGGGCAGGAATGGCTGATTTCAAAATATTTGAAAATCTTTTGGAGAGATGTCTTCAATATGTCGTCCTCAATGGCGCACCAAGCGTGGTGACGCCACGGCCCTTGTAGTCCATTGATACTTCCACCAAGCTCCGTGGCTGAAGGTCCATACCTGAGCTGGAGGAAGAGTCTTGCAGGTGCCAGAGCGTCGCGCTTGCGTTGCAACGCATTGTAGGCTTCCATGCAAAAAAAAATTAATTAATGCACATTTTCGCTTTTTTTGCAATATGGATGCATTCATCATTTGTTTTTGCACCAGGCGGACTTAGCCTGGAAGGCCTGTTGCGTTGCGCTCACGCCATATGAATAATATTTCATCGGTCGGTGGAGGTCGATCTGTATTCCGGACATGCTTTCCGATGTTCGCAGCCTGCTGCGCCGGCAGGAATGTGACCTAAAAAAAAAAAAAAAAAAAAGAAAAAAGAGAGATCAGTATATATTGTCTCCGGCGTGGCGGACAAGGCCATGTTACATCATGTTACAGATTGCCCGCAAATCTCCTGTGGCTCCATATTAAATTATCCCATCCAGCCTCGCAGACCTTGCAGCCGTAGCAGCAGCAGCGCATGACAGGGGACCCGGGCGTTTTTTTTCGAAGTGGCCTTCACAGGTTTATTTGAAATAAAAAAAAAAAAAAAATCAGAACGAAGCGTATCGCGCTGGCAGAAAAAAAAGATGCCCGAACCTCATCCTGCACACAATGGGCTGCGGAGCGTTGTGCACTAAAGGTAAGACATCATTGGCGGCTTTATTCCATTTTCCGGTGGGGGTGGGGGGGGGGAGGGGTGATGATATCAATGCGCTCTTCAAAGCAGCTTTTACACGGCTTCCATCGGGACGAAAGGGCAGCCGGTGCGCAGCGAAGAAGAACGGGTCTTTCCATAAAGTGTTTTTATTACACATTTGCATGCGGCGACCTGTAGCCGGCTATGACAAAAACAACGCAAGCTTGGGAAACAATAGGCATTCAGTCCGTGCAAGGTCTAGATGTACCGCGTATTGTCCAACTCCGAGCCGCTGTATTTCATATGATGAATGCAAAGCTGAAGGGTTTTTTTTTTCTTTTTTGGTCCGTTTAGCGGGGGTGTGAATGATGCTGTCTGTTTTTTTTGGTTTTTTTCTTCTTTTTTTACTCATAACACATAATGGGAGCAAGGACGGTGCCGTACTCAATGATACCTTGTGTTGTAGGAGACTTTTTTTTTTGTTTGGCGCGTTCTGAATAGCCGAGAGAGGTTAAAAAAGGTGACTTTGTTGTGAGGCCATTTTCAAAGTTACTGTAGAACAAAAAGTAGAGGTAAAATAATGGCTTAGTGGTTAGTACTTTTGCCTTGAACCTGGGGCAAGGGGTGGGCAGGAGGGGAAACTGCCCCCGGATGCAGCAGTGGGGGGGATCAATGTCTGCCCTGACAGCTACTGCTGTCACTCTGTGCTCCAACATGCCCACTCTCTACTCCATCTGCCCACAGCTGACACAAAAAACACTGTGCATATGCAATTACCGTCTAAAAAATAGAAAGCAAATGCTTGGCCATGCATGTTTATTGCACACTCCATGCCAACCATGGGCCATGGGCAGCCATGAATGTCTAGTGCACACTCCATGCCAACCATAGGCAGCCTTGCATGTCTAGTGCACACTCCATGCCAACCATGGGCAGCCTTGCTTGTCTAGTGCACACTCCATGCCAACCATGGGCAGCCATGAATGTCTAGTGCACACTCCATGCCAACCATGGGCAGCCTTGCTTGTCTAGTGCACACTCCATGCCAACCATGGGCAACCTTGCATGTCTAATGCATACTCCATGCCAACCATGGACAGCCTTGGATATCTAGTGCATACTCCATGCCAACGATGGGCAGCTTCACATATCTAGTGCACACTCCATGCCAACCATGAGCAGCCTTGCATGTCTAGTGCACACTCCATGCCAACCATGGGCAGCCATGAATGTCTAGTGCACACTCCATGCCAACCATGGGCAGCCTTGCATGTCTAGTGCACACCCCATGCCAACCATGGGCAGCCTTGCTTGTCTAGTGCACACTCCATGCCAACCATGGGCAACCTTGGATATCTAGTGCATACTCCATGCCAACCATGGGCAGCTTCACATATCTAGTGCACACTCCATGCCAACCATGAGCAGCCTTGCATGTCTAGTGCATACTCCATGCCAACCATGAGCAGCCATGCATGTTTAGTGCACACTCCATGCCAACCATGGGCAGCCTTGCATTTCTAGTGCACACTCCATGCCATCCATGGGCAGCCTTGCATGTCTAGTGCGCACTCCATGCCAAAAATGCCAACCATGAGCAGCCATGCATATTTAGTGCACACTCCACACCAACCATGGGCAGCCTTGCATGTCTAGTGCGCACTCCATGGCAGCCATGGGCAACCTTGCATGCCTGTTACAACTCCATGCCAACCATGAGCAGCCATACATATTTAGTGCGCACACCATACCAACCATGGGCAGCCTTGCATGTCTAGTGCACACTCCATGGCAGCCATGGGCAGCCTTGCATGCCTGTTACACACTCCATGCCAACCATGAGCAGACTTGCATGTCTAGTGCACACTTTATTCCAACCATGGGCAGCCACGCATGTGCAGTGCATACCCCATGCCAACCATGGGCAACCAGAGCTAGAAGCCAGAGGATGGGCACAGAGTGGTATACCTATTCTACAGCATGCATTAGCAGTGGGGGAAGGGGGTGCAGTTCCACAGCAGGATGCTGTATGAACTTGTCCCCATATTGATCATAGCACTGGGGTCTTTGGTTAGAATCCCAACCAAGGCACTATCTGCATGGAGTTTGTGTAGGTTCCCCGCGTACTCCAGTTTCCTTCCACACTCCAAATGTGGATGTAAATGTTGAGGAATCTTCCTGACATTCATTAGAACTGAAGTGGCTTGGAGAAGCTCTCCCCACTGAGCTCTGTAGTGTGTAATTTCAACTCACCACCCCCTTTTTTGAACTCTCAGACAAGCTTTATAAATTCTACACTTTGAATAGTTGTAGAGAATGGAAGACTTCAGATAAACAAGTACAACTTATGTAGGAGGCTTTGTTTTATCTCTGTGAGTCACTTCTCTGTGTAAATGGAAGGATTCTTCTTGGCCGGTGCCAAGGGGGGTTAATGTGTTCTGTGATATGGTTTCCCCTGCATGTGTGTCACTTCCCGTTGCGTAGAGCATAAAAACAGGGGAACCGAGTTAGTCTGGCCTGTCCGGTGTGTTGCTGTACAGGATTGGGCCTGTGCATTCTGTAATCTGCCTTGCTGACTGTTTGCCGCTCCAAAAGGACCTGTCATTTAGGGCAGTGGTCTCCAAACTGCTTGCCTTTGTCCCACCCCTGAGGCCAGATATAAGTCACTATCCCCCCCCCCCCCCCTCACTGACACAAAGAAAGATGCACCATTCCATCCACTGACCCCCACAGTGGGGGATAATTCCTCTCACTGACACCAAAAATAAAGCATATTACCTCCTACTAATACCAGTGATGGGGCATTAATCCTCCTACTACTAACCACAGGTACGATCAGTGGCAGCTCGTCCATAGGGGGCGCACGGGCACCCCCCCCCCCCAAGCTATTCTAAAAAAAAAAAAAGGTCACTTTCAGAGTGTCCAGGCGCCGGACACACAGCAGTCTATGGGAAGCTTCCCAGCTTGCAATCAGCTGATTGCAAGCTTTGAAGCTGATTGCCTGTGTTTTGGGCGTGTTCGGGACGCAAGCGATGCCCCCAACACTCCGACTCTACACTCATTTGTCCCTTGTCTGTTTTTGATTGTCGGGGACCGGAGGATGGTGGGCGGTGCTTTTTCGTGGCAGCGCCGCGTCACTTCTGGTTTCCCGGCCATTGCTCACTGTGATCTGTGACTGTGGAGCCGACTGAACGCACTGATGGAGGAAGGCCTGAACGAGCGGCGCCTGTGAGTAAAGGTAAGTGCCGGCCCTGCGGGCCTCAGGCTCAGCTGCTGCCTCAGTCAGACTTCTCCTGCACTCGGACTCACTTCACTTGTGAGATCCAGCCGCCCCTCTGTTCCTCCGCACACACGTCTCTGCGCCTCTCTGCAGAGTCAGTCATTCTCTCTTCTCCACTTGAGTCAGACTGGGCCCAGGCCCGCACTGGAGCCATCATTTGGGGATTATTTCTTTCTGCTCTACCTGGATTTCACACACATATAGCTGTATACACTACATATACATAAATTGTGAGTCTGTCCTGTGTAGTGTATACAGCTATATACACCCACCTTCTTCCTTCCTGTTTGTAGAGAGCTTCCTCCATGCAGATATGCATCATATGTCCTGGTACTGTGTATATATAGCTGTATACAGGACAGATGATGTATATCTGCAGTCAGTGATGATGGAGGAAGGTCTCTATATACAGAAAGGAAGGTGGGTGTATATAGCTAGCTGTGTACAGGTCAGATGATGTATACTTGCATACCCTGATCTGCGAGGCTGAACTATATACCCTGATCTGTGATGCTGAGTTATATACCCTGATCTGTCATGCTGAGCTGCATACCCCGATCTGTGAGGATGAGCTATATACCCTGATCTGTAATGCTGAGCTATATACCCTGATATGTAATGCTGAGCTATATACCCTGATCTGTAATGCTGAGCTATATACCCTGATCTGTAACGCTGAGCTATATACCCTAATCTGACATGCTGAGCTGTATATCCTGATCTGTCATGCTGAGCTGTATACCCTGATCTGTGAGGCTGAGCTATATACCTTGATCTGTGAGGCTGAGCTATATACCTTGATCTGTGAGGCTGAGCTATATACCCTGATCTGTGAGGCTGAGCTGTATACCCTGATCTGTGAGACTGAGCTATATACCCTGATCTGTAATGCTGAGCTCTATACCCTGGTCTGTAAGGCTTAGCTGTTTACCCTGATCTGTGAGGCTGAGCTGTATACCTTGATCTGTGAGGCTGAGCTATATACCCTGATCTGTGATGTTGAGCTATATACCCTGATCTGTGAGACTGAGCTGTATACCCTGATCTGTAATGCTGAGCTGTATACCCTGATCTGTGAGGCCAAGCTATATACTCTGTCCTGTGATTCTGGGGCTGTATACTCCTGACACTATGGGTGGAAGCAAGTGGAATACAGGGGACAGAGTGGGGGGATTCTATAAGGGGTGGGGCTTATGAGAAGTGTGAGGAGTCAAAAAGGAAGGGCGGGGTCTGGCGCCCCCCATCCTAAATCTTCACCAGCCGCCACTGGGTGGTGCCCACACGGGCGCCATGTGGGTGTTTATGCTCGCGGGATACCCATATACTGATATATTCAGCATTTTTTTTTATTACTATATTAAACCAGCACAAGCACCGGTTGTCAAGCAGCTGTCTCCTTGCTCGCTACATTGTCAGATGTCTGTGGAGGAAGGGGGGGGGGTGTCCTGTGCAAACTCAGCTAGGCTAACAAAGCACAAGGGGGAACAAGGAGGGACGCCAAAAAAAAAAATCGAGTAAGAGTTCTTCTTTAACATGCACCTGATGGTACACCCTTCACCCGGGTCTACAATCTCTCCCATTTTGCAGACCTTTCTCGTCCTGGTGCTATGCCTGGCGTTGATTGGCTGCGGCCAGCTTGGCAGGAATTCCAGGGCTTGCCAGTAGTGATCTTATCTATAAATTGTGATGGGAATTGGAAGAATGCCCCGGATCCCGTGTGGGCAAGTGACTATATTTAGCTCAGTCTGTGGCTGCAAATTAATACCCCTTCTTATGAATTGTGGAAATAATAAAACCCAATGTATGTATCCATGTTTAAAGTAATTAGGACAACATTACGCCATGCCCCCCCCCCCCCCCCCCTTTCGCCTGGACCTTGGCCAGTAGAGACATCAGCGAGGCTCTTATGTACCATTAAGGAACGATTCTCTCTAATGCGTTCTTGTGGTTTGGTAATTGCCCCCTAATCGTCTCACGTTCGGCAGTGCAGGGCGTACGTCCCTGGGCGGGCGGTCAGTGACACCTGAAGGGTCGGCTTTGGTTGTATAATTGCACGCCTTCCCTTGTAATTACATCATCCTCTTCTCCTTCGTGCATTCTGATTATTTTTTGAAAAATGAACGCTCCGGCCTTGGTAGTGGGTCTTTTTTTTTTTTTTTTTAACTCCACGCTGGGAAGAGAGCGGAGAAACGTTCGGCGATGTGCATATTGGCTTGGCAGTGCATCAGCAGATAATGGAAGGGGGGGGGGGGGGAGATGTTCCTGCACAGAATCATTTCCTGACAAAATACTCAAAATTAGATGAGAATGTATTCTGTTCTCTGTGGCGGCTTGTCGGGGTCCAGGCAGAGGACGGACCGCCAAAAAAAAAAAAAAAGAGAATGTAATAAAAATGACTTTTGTGTCTTTTTCCAAAGTTATGAAGGTGGTGAAATGTGTACTGGGTGCATATAAAGCTGAACTGCGCACAACCTTATTTCAGCATGTTCCTTTAATAGCCACAAAGTATATAAATCCACATTGTGAGCATCAGATACCTTTTCCAAACCCAGATATGACATTGTAAAAGTAGCAGTGACATCACCGCTGTGCCGTACAGAACCTGTTCAGAGAGCGGACTTGTGGGAGGGGCACAGCAGACTCCACCCACTTGGTGTCAGTAGGAAGAAGTATGCCCCATCATTGGTGTCAGTGGGAGGAATAGTGCCCCATCATTGGTGTCAGTGGAAGGAATAGTGCCCCATCATTGGTGTCAGTGGGAGGAATAGTGCCCCATCATTGGTATCAGTGGGAGGAATAATGCCCCATCATTGGTATCAGTGGGAGGAATAGTGCCCCATCATTGGTATCAGTGGGAGGAATAGTGCCCCATCATTGGTGTCAGTTGGATGAATAGTGCCCCATCATTGGTGTCAGTGGGAGAAATAGTGCCCCATCATTGGTATCAGTGGGAGGAATAGTGCCCCATCATTGGTGTCAGTTGGATGAATAGTGCCCCATCGTTGGTGTCAGTGGGAGGAAAAGTGCCCCATCTTTGGTGTCAGTGGGTGGAAAAGTGCCCCATCATTGGTGTCATTGGGAGGAATAGTGCCCCATCTTTGGTGTCAGTGGGAGAAGTAGTGCCCCACCATTGGTGTCACTGGGAGGAATGGTGCCCCATCCTTGGTGTCAGTGTGACAAATGGTGCCCCATCATTGGCGTCAGTGGGAGGAATAGTGCCCCATCATTGGTGTCAGTGGGAGGAATAGTGCCCCATTGTTGGTGTCAGTGGGAGGAAAAGTGCCCCATCGTTGGCATCATTGGGAGGAATAGTGCCCCATCTTTGGTGTCAGTGGGAGAAGTAGTGCCCCATCTTTGGTGTCAGTAGGAGGAATACTGCCACTTTGTTGGTGTCAGTAGGAGGAATAGTGCCCCACCATTGGTGTCACTGGGAGGAATGGTGCCCCATCATTGGTGTCAGTGTGACGAATGGTGCCCCATCATTGGTTTTAGTGTAAGGAAAAGTGCCCCATCACTAACGTCAGTGGGAGGAATAGTGCCTCACCATTGGTATCAGTGGAAGGAACAGTGCCACACAATTGGTGTTGGTGATAGGAATAGTGCCTCATCATTAGTGTCGGTAGGAATAGTGCCCCATCATTGGTTTCAGTGGGAGGAATAGTGCCCCATCATTGGTGTCAGTGGAAGGAACAGTGCCCCGCGATTGGTGTCAGTGGGAGAAGTAGTGCCTGATCCTTGGTGTCAGTGGGAGCAGTAGTGCCCATTGCCCAATCATTGGTGTCAGTAGGAGGAATAGTGCCCCATCAGTGGTGTCAGTGGAAGGAACTATGCCCCACTGTTGCTGAGGGGAATAATGCCCCAAAGGCCATTGCCTTTGCATCCGGCCCCTGTATCCCAGAGTTGAGCTTTAAACATGGCAGGCTGGGAGTGTGAAGGAGGGACATAATACAGGACACTGCATAAAGCTGTACTCCAGGCAATAATAAAAATACAATGAAAACATTTAAGTATGCAGCGCTAGAAAATGTCCATGAAGACTTCAAGTGATGTAAGATGTTAATTGTTGGATCTGTGTGTAGATAGAAAACCTGACACCAAGTTCAAAAAGTGATGAACAGCAGCACTCAGCCCCAGGGGGATCCACTCAATCCTCTTACCAGATAGCAAGAACCCTCAGATTGTAGAGTGGTCACAAGAGCTTATGGTTATATAGGTATCCCGAACACTCCAGTAGCACCAGTGCTCCGAGGGTTAAAACATCACTTATTGACCAGCACAGATCCAAAGTGGGCAGACATACCCTCAATAATACAAAGAAACTTCCATAATGAAGTACACTTTATTACCAAAAGTATTGGGACGCCTGCATTTACACGCACATGAACTTCAATGGCATCCCAGTCTTAGTCCGTAGGGTTCAATATTGAGTTGGCCCACCCTTTGCAGCTATAACAGCTTCAACTCTTCTGGGAAGGCCGTCCACAAGGTTTAGGAGTGTGTCTATGGGAATGTTTGAACATTCTTCCAGAAGCACATTTGTGAGGTCAGGCACTGATGTTGGACGAGAAGGCCTGGCTCGCACTCTCCACTCTTTTTCATCCCAAAGGTGTTCTATGGGGTTGAGATCTGGACTCTGTGTAGGCCAAACAAGTTCCTCCACCTCAAACTCGCTTCTCCATGTCTTTATGGATCTTGCTTTGTGCACTGGTCCAAATAATTTGGTGGAGGGGGGATTATGGTGTGGGGGTTGATGTTCAGGGGTTGGGCTTGGCCTCTTAGTTCAAGTGATGGGAACTCTTGAGGAGTCAGCATGCCAAGATATTTTGGACAATTTCATGGTCCCAACTTTGTGGGAACAGTTTGGGGACGGCCCCTTCCTATCCCAACATGACTGCGCACCAGTACACAAAGCAAGGTCCATAAAGACATGGATGAGCGAGTTTGGGGTGGAGGAACTTGACTGGCCTGCACATAGTGTTGACCTCAACCCGATAGAACACCTTTGGAATGAATTAGAGTGCAGACTGTGAGCCAGGCCTTCTCATCCAACATCAGTGCCTGACCTCACAAATGCGCTTCTGGAAGAATGGTCAAACATTCCCATAGACACACTCCTAAACCTTGTGGACAGCCTTCCCAGAAGAGTTGAAGCTGTTATAGCTGCAAATGGTGGGCCAACTCAATATTGAACCCCACGGACTAAGACTGAGATGCCATTAAAGTTAATGTGCCTGTAAAGGCATATGTCCCAATACTTTTGGTAATATAGTGTATGTACAAATAAAAGCAACATCCTTAATAAAGTATTCAACTCACATGTCACAACAGTAAAAGCACTTGGTTTCCAACCAAAAAGATGGCTGCGGTATCTGATGCGTTGACGTCATACGTTGTAGGTCACGTCATATGTCGTAGGTCCCTCCTACGCGTTTCGGCACAATTGACGTCATCAGAAAAGAACACCAGTTAATTCATTATATTATTCATTGTATCAATAAATGTACTGTATTTTTTATTTAAAGCAAACAATGCTTTGGATGTACCTGAATGTGACTGGTATCAACCTCTTGCAGTCCCTGCAAAGCAGGGCTGGAGTGTAAGAAGCAGGACAAGGGGCCAATTAGTTCACCCGCTGACAAGTTGCATGCTGATAGAAGGAGAGAGTAGACTGACAGGGAACTTAGCTAGTCACTGCACTGCCTCTCTCTTCACTATCCAGTCACAGGCTGGGCTCAGAGGATGTAGGTTGAATGATGCTGACCACCATCGAGTGCAGTGGTCCTCAACCCTGTCCTCAAGTACCCCCAACAGGCCATGTTTTGGGAATTTCTCTTCGATAAAATAGCTGTCCAAAATACCAAGCCATTGACTCTGATTTAAAGCACCTGTGCAAGATGAAGGAAAACCTGCAAACATGGCCTGTTGGGGGTAGTTGAGAAGAGGGTTGAGGACCACTGATCTAGTAGACATCTAGTGGCAGAAAAAAGAACCTTATTTATGATTGTTAATTCTGTTTTCTTCTAGTATCGGAGCTTCAAGAAGAAGGCATCAATGCCATCAACCTGCCTCTTAATCCGATTCCATTTGAGCTGGACCCAGAGGACACCATGCTTGGTAAGTTGTTGTTGGTGTTGACTTGGGATGGGAGGTTGGAAGTATGAACATTCCCTTTAATCCCTCTTTTCTGTTTTAATTTGTAGAGGAGAATGAGGTGAGGACCATGATTGACCCGTACTCCCGGAGTGACCCCAGATTACAGGAGCTCATGAAGGTACGTCCGTTTTCCTATAAGGTTGGACAATTAAATTACCACACCACCATTCCCTGCTATTCAACAGGGGCAGCGTGCATATGAGATGTCTAATATGGGTGGGCTTTGGTGGGTTTGCCTCCTTCCTTTTATCCCAGGAAAATTTCAGTGAGGTTTCCCGTGGCGTTAAGGTGGTATTAATCCGAGAACATAAAATGTAATATATTGCAGCTTACCAATCATTAGATGTGACGGCTGCATTTGTTTTCTTTTTTTTTTAGGCTTTTTTCCCCCCTTTGTTTTCACCTGATGATCTGGCCAATAACACTCCTCCTGTATTAGAGCGCCCCCCACTCTGGATGAAGGAGCACAGGGGGCACCTTTGGACAGCAGCATTGTCAGCCTGTATTCGGATACATTGTATATAGGGAGATATTCTGATACATTGTATACAGGGGGATATTCGGATACATTGTATATAGTGTATATAGGGGGATATTCTGATACATTGTATATAGTGTCTATAGGGGGATATTCTGATACATTGTATATAGTGTATATAGGGGGATATTCTGATACATTGTATATAGTGTATATAGGGGGATATTCTGATACATTGTATATAGTGTATATAGGGGGATATTCGGATATAGTGTATATAGGGGGATATTCGGATACATTGTATATAGTGTATATAGGGGGATATTCGGATACATTGTACATAGTGTATATAGGGGGATATTCGGATACATTGTATATAGTGTATATAGGGGGATATTCGGATACATTGTATATAGTGTATATAGAGGGATATACTGATACATTGTATATAGTGTAGGGGATATTCTGATACATTGTATATAGTGTATATAGGGGGATATTCAGATACATTGTATATAGTGTATATAGGGGGATATTCGGATACATTGTATATAGTGTATATAGGGGGATATTCGGATACATTGTATATAGTGTATATAGGGGGATATTCGGATACATTGTATATAGTGTATATAGGGGGATATTCGGATACATTGTATATAGTGTATATAGAGGGATATACTGATACATTGTATATAGTGTATATAGGGGGATATTCTGATACATTGTATATAGTGTATATAGGGGGATATTCAGGTACATTGTATATAGTGTATATAGGGGGATATTCAGATATAGTGTATATAGGGGGATATTCTGATACATTGTATATAGTGTATATAGGGGGATATTCGGATACATTGTATATAGTGTATATAGGGGGATATTCGGATACATTGTATATAGTGTATATAGGGGGATATTCGGATACATTGTATATAGTGTATATAGGGGGATATTCGGATACATTGTATATAGTGTATATAGGGGGATATTCGGATACATTGTATATAGTGTAGGGGATATTCGGATACATTGTATATAGTGTATAGGGGGATATTCGTATCCATTGTATATAGTGTATATAGGGGGATATTCGGATACATTGAATATAGTGTATATAGAGGGATATACTGATACATTGTATATAGTGTATATAGGGGGATATTCTGATACATTGTATATAGTGTATATAGGGGGATATTCGGATACATTGTATATAGGGGGATATTCTGATACATTGTATATAGGGGGATATTCTGATACATTGTATATAGGGGGATATTCGGATACATTGTATATAGTGTATATAGGGGGGTATTCTGATACATTGTATATAGGGGGATATTCGGATACATTGTATATAGGGGGATATTCGGATACATTGTATATAGGGGGATATTCGGATACATTGTATATAGTGTATATAGGGGGATATTCGGATACATTGTATATAGTGTAGGGGATATTCGGATACATTATATATAGTGTATATAGGGGGATATTCGGATACATTGTATATAGTGTAGGGGATATTCGGATACATTATATATAGTGTATATAGAGGGATATTTGGATACATTATATATAGTGTATATAGAGGGATATTCGGATACATTATATATAGTGTATATAGGGGGATATTCGGATACATTGTATATAGCGTATATAGGGGGATATTCGGATACATTGTATATAGTGTATATAGGGGGATATTCGGATACATTGTATATAGTGTAGGGGATATTCGGATACATTGTATATAGTGTATAGGGGGATATTCGTATACATTGTATATAGTGTATATAGGGGGATATTCGGATACATTGTATATAGTGTATATAGAGGGATATACTGATACATTTTATATAGTGTATATAGGGGGATATTCTGATACATTGTATATAGTGTATATAGGGGGATATTCAGGTACATTGTATATAGTGTATATAGGGGGATATTCGGATATAGTGTATATAGGGGGATATTCTGATACATTGTATATAGTGTATATAGGGGGATATTCGGATACATTGTATATAGCGTATATAGGGGGATATTCGGATACATTGTATATAGTGTATATAGGGGATATTCGGATACATTGTATATAGTGTATATAGGGGGATATTCGGATACATTATATATAGTGTATATAGGGGGATATTCGGATACATTATACATATAGTGTAGGGGATATTCAGATACATTGTATATAGTGTATATAGGGGGATATTCGGATACATTGTATATAGTGTATATAGGGGGATATTCGGATACATTGTATATATTGTATATAGGGGGATATTCGGATACATTGTATATAGTGTATATAGGGGGATATTTGGATACATTGTATATAGGGGGATATTTGGATACATTGTATATAGTGTATATAGGGGGATATTTGGATACATTGTATATAGGGGGATATTTGGATACATTGTATATAGTGTATATAGGGGGATATTTGGATACATTGTATATAGGGGGATATTTGGATACATTGTATATAGTGTATATAGGGGGATATTTGGATACATTGTATATAGGGGGATATTTGGATACATTGTATATAGAGTATATAGGGGGATATTTGGATACATTGCATATAGGGGGATATTTGGATACATTGTATATAGGGGGATATTTGGATACATTGTATATAGGGGGATATTTGGATACATTGTATATAGGGGGATATTTGGATACATTGTATATAGTGTACATAAATGGTTTGTCTTGGCTCTGTAACACATACATCTGCGAGAGAACTTTTTTGGGGGGAGAAAAAAAAGGACTTACTGGCCAGATCACTAGATGAAAGAAAGCCTAAAAAAAAAGAAAACTAACGCAGTCATCACATCTAAGAATTGATAAGCTGCGATATAATAAAATGTTTGCTTTGGGGTGTAATACCGCTTTAATTTGTGTTTGGTCCTTTTCCCACATGACCATAAAAATGGTGTTACTCTCCTGCAAATTGACTCTCCGAAAATGTTTCCTTTTCTCCATTATGGAGAATCCATTGAGGAAGTGTGAAAGTGTGATGCCATCATCTGGCCTTGTAAGGGCTAATGTTGGGGAGATCCGGGAATTCTTGTGTGGATAACCCCCAAACCCCCCCCCCCCCCCCCCGGGAGTCCCTGAGAGATGTATGAAGCCAGCAGGTGCAAACACAAAATAGTGAAAAATTAGCTTTGGGTGCAATTGACCTTTAAAGTGCTTGTAAACCTCAGTCATGAGATATGAACAAAGCCTATCCCCCTATAGTGTGTAACTGTCTTAATCCGGAGCATTATTCTCTGCGACCCGAGCCCACCCTATTTTGAAGCCTATTAGAGCCTCCGGGTGCTTAAAAACAAAACCCTGGCCGCTGTAATTCATGCGCCTGGTGCCCGGAAAGGGGCCGGACGCATGAATAGGGGGTGGCCATGGCAGCCATGGATAGATTCATGCTATGCATGAATCTATCCATTGCATATAGGGGGGTGGCCTGGAGAGAGGGGGCAGCGCCCGGGCCCCCCTAATGGACGGGGCCGCCCCTGCTTCTGACAAGTTTTTTTGACACCAAGAGATTAAAAAAAAGTACAGTACACAGCCTGTGATTGACATCCTCATCTCTGTTCGTGCGTGCTGTGTGAAGGGGGTGTGTCCCTCCCCTCCAATCAGCTCTCAGAGCTCTCCTCAATGAGCATGCAGTGTGTAACTTCAGCCCTCCCTGTTTTCTGATAGCTCAGACAAGCTGTATAAATTCTGCACTTTGAACGGCTGTAGAGAAGAGAAGACAGCAGATAAACAGGTACAACTTATGTAGGAGGATTTGTTTCATCTCTGTGTATCACCTGAGGCCAGTTACTCCACTGGGTATATAGAAGGGTTTACAACCACTTTAAGTGATTTAGTGGATTGAAGGTATGTTGTTTTGTGCTACTTTTTATTCAACTTCAGATGACCTCTGCACTCCAGCTGTTGTGGAACTACAAGTCCCTTGAGGCATTGCAACTGTGAGAGCCACGGGTATGACTCCCTGAGGCCTAGGCATGATGGGTTTAGTAGTTTTTACCACAGCGGGGGGGCCAAGGCTGCTCTACAGTGTCCAAATTGTCCTGTAAAACGGGGAGCTCACCTTGCTATGACTGAGCCAATAAAAACATTCCTTTTATTTGGCTGCTGCTAATGCCCATGGCTTTGTTTTCTCTATCTGCCCAGGTCTTAATTGACTGGATAAACGACGTGCTGGTTGGGGAGAGAATTATCGTAAAGGACCTCGCTGAGGATCTGTATGATGGGCAGGTGCTCCAGAAACTTTTTGGTAAGACGAACATTGCGCTAAGCCCAGAATTTTTTGAAGGATCAATTATCCAGATACAACCTAGTAAAGCAGGCTTTCCAACATGTTTTACACAGGGACCTTGAAACTTGTTTAAGCTCTTTGGGAACCCCTGCTGAAACCAATTGATTGGGGGTTAGAGGGAAAAATGCCTCCTACATTGGTGGCCAGTGGCAAGAATGACCCCCTAACATTGGTAGTCTGTGGAAAGAATGACCCCCCCCCCCTTACATTGGTAGCCAATGGAAAAAAAAGAGCTCCTTACATTGGTGGCCAGTGGAAAGAATGAGCCCCTTACATTGGTGGTCAGTGGGAAGAATGCTTGTTACATTGGTGGTCATTGGGAAAAATGTCTCCTATATTAGTGGCCAGTGGAAAGAATGACCCCCTAACATTGGTGGTCTGTGGGAAGGATTACCCCCTTACATTGGTAGCTAGTGAAAAAAATGACCTCCTTACATTGGTGGCCAGTGGAAAGAATGAGCCCCTTACATTGGTGGTCAGTGGAAAGAATGCCCCCTTTACATTGGTGGCCAGTGGAAATAATAACCCCCTTACTTTGGTGGTCAGTGGGAAGAATGATCCTCTTACATTGGTGGCCAAGAAAAGAATGACCCCCTTAGATTGGTGGTCAGTGGAAGGATTGACCCCCTTACATTGCTGGCCAGTGGAAATAATAACCCCCTTGCTTTGGTGGTCAGTGGGAAGAATGATCCTCTTATATTGGTGGCCATGAAAAGAATGCCCTCTTTACAGTGGTGGCCAGTCGAAAGAATGACCCACTTACATTAATGGCCAGTGGAAAGAATGATCCATTTACATTGGTGGTCAGTGGAAAGAATGATCCATTTACATTGGTGGCCAGTGGAAAGAATGATCCATTTACATTGGTGGTCAGTGGAAAAAATGACCCACTTACAGTGGTGGCCAGTGTATGGAATAATTCCCTTACATTGGTGGCCATTGGAAAGAATGACCCACTTACATTGGTGGCCAGTGGAAAAAATGACCAACTTACATTGGTGGCCAGTGGAAAGAATGACCCACTTACAATGGTGGTCAGTGGAAAAAATTACCAACTTACATTGGTGGTCAGTGGAAAGAATTATTTCCCTACATTGGTGGCCAGTGAACAGGATGACCCCCTTACAGTAGTGGTTAGAAATCCACTGTTACAGATAGCTAAAAAGATCAATGGTGGCCTGCAACTGGCTCCGCCACGTGGGTGCCAACCATAGAACTACGCAGACCTTCCTTTAGCATGAGGATTGGACAGTGAAAGAGAATGATCACACTGATAAGGTCAACACTCTGCTCATTCCACCCAAATTCCCTGTCAGTAAGCAGAACTACCAAACAGGGGAAATCTTCTAACTTGAACGGCGAACCCCATTAAAGTCTATAGGGAGCCGAACAGAAAAAAAATCAAAAGTGCCCATTTTGAAGGCTTATATACAAGTAATTGGGCATACATGGTTATGGTAATGGAGGTCCGGGTTCCGGGTACTGCCCTGGGGGACATGTATCAATGCAATTTTTTTTTTTAAACAATCATGATTTTAATGCTTAAAATGCAACAATAAAAATGAAAACTTCCTTTAAATATAGTGCCTGGGGGGGGGTCCCCTTAGTCTGCATGTAAAGTGGCGCATCTGTGAGATGTATAGAACATGCGGCAGCAGTCAGCAGGAAAGCCCATTTACAGCTGATGACTCATCCGTTGTTAAGGATGCCGCAGCCGACTTCCCGGCCCCCTCCTTAACAACCAGCTTATACTGCGTCCTGATTAGGAAAAGCTTTGCCCAATCAGGGCGCAAAATGCACTGTGCAGCATGCAGTGTATTGCAGGGCGTTTGGCAGGGAGCGAACACCCTGCTAATTCTGGTGTTCACCCGAATGGGGCAAACGGCCAATTTTCGGGCCAGCTGTTCGCCCAACTCTAATATGTTCAGCACAGTGAGCAAGCTGTCAGTTCTTAGCCTCAAGTAATGATGGGGCAACCAACGGGGCCTGGCTCCCAATCATGTGACCCAGGGCCATTTAAAGGAATTTGGGGGCCCCAAGCAAAATGGACATGGAGGTCCCCCATCTTTTTAACCCCCCCTCCCTACCGCATACCGCGTGGTACAGGAGATTCAGTTTTCTGTTCCCGGCCGGCCGGACTGAAAGGAAGTGAGCACTCAGTGTGTGCACTTCCTGTCAGTCCGGCCGGGAACAGGAAACTGAATCTCCTGTACCGCGCGGACTGCAGGAGGAAGAAAGAGGAGCTCGGCCACGCTACAGGCTGCAGCTTATAGGAAGCCGGCGGCGCAGCTGGGGCCCCAGGCCAGCTCGGGGCCCCAAGCAATTGCTTGTTTTGCCTGTCCTGTCGCGACGGGCCTGATGTGACCACTGTCACAGACTTCCTGTGTATCAACTCCTGGCTCAATATTTGCGCTAGATGTTGGTCCCAGAAAGGAGCACAATCCGCTCCACACGAACACCCAAGTATAAAGATCAGGGCCGCACTCTAATGATGTCAACCATTCAAGTTTATTTAAAGTCCCTCAGCTAGCTTCTCCACAGCCCCTGTCCTTGGCAATGCCCCTCTGACGCGTTTCACCTGGTTTGGGCTCTATCAGCTAGTATGATTACCATTGAAATAAACTTAAATGGTTGGCATTGTTAGAGTGTGGCCCGGATCTTTATGGCACTGTGACAGCCAACCACAGAAGTCTAGCGCTCGTGAAGACCTTCTCGTCCCCCCCCCCCCCCCGGGCGCAATAACCCAGTTAAAGGGACGTCGGGACTGGGCGGAAAAGAGCTAAATTGTGTAATTGGATTAAATGGTGGTTTATTCAGTTTTCTGTACTCAACCTTGGAGTAGTCCCCGGACTGGAGTTCAATGATGAAAGGTGAGGCTTTTTCCTTCGGACACAGCTGATCACAGATCACGGTAAAGGGCCAATCACAGTGGCCCTTTACCATGTGATCAGCTGTGTGCAATCACAGCTGATCACACGTGAACAAACTTGCCAGGTATCGGAAATTTTTTTCCGCACGTGCTGTCAAGAGAGGAGAGTCGGTAACCGACAAGTGTGACAGGAGACATGTACACAAATAATCAGGGCACTGATTGTCAGTGCAGCCCCATCAGTGCCCATCAGTGCTACCTATGAGTGCCCATCAGTGCCGCCTATCAGTTCCCATCAGTGCCGCCTATCAGTGCCCATCAGCCCCGCCTCATCAGTGCCTATCAGTTCTGCCTGTCAGTGCTACCTCATCAGTGCCACCTCATCAGTGTCCCTCAGTGCCCTTTAGTGCAGCCTAGCAGTGCCCATAAATGCAGCCTACCAGTGCCCATCAGTGCAGCCATCAGTGAAGGAAGAAAATTACTTATTTGCAAGATTTTATAACTGAAACTTAGAAAAACTGTTTTTTTTTTTTCAACATTGACCCGGGCAGGAAGGGGGTTGAAGTGCCTGGTATTAAAGTGGTTAAAGTTGACTTTTTTCATAGAAGAGGATTCTAGGTTTCCTACATTATCTACAGACTTGGGTTACATAACACAAATACCAGCTGATGGATCCGTTATATATGTCAAATTATTCCCGACTCTTGTAAAGGCCGCATTATATGCTTGTGTCAATAAGCTGTGTGTATGGATTCCTCATTATCGTCACAATTATTGCCTTCCCCACTCCCTCCCCATCTAACCTGTCCGTATCATTTAATGAAACCAATGAAGTCATTCATCAGTGCTGTAACCTTCCAGTGACCCGACGCATAAATGCTTCTCCCGAGAGCCAGGCTTCATGTTTCATCTATTATTTCCTCAGTAAAAATGTTAGTTGCATCTTTTCAAGCTTGTCTCAGAACCTGGTGACCCTGTCTGTACTTAATACTAGGCCCATTGATTTCCAATACAGCATCTTAAGGCGGTAGATGAATGAGGATGCTAGTACGTCTGAGCTTTTAGCCTCTCCGCTTCCTCCTCCTCGCCGTGCTCAGATCTTATTTTATCTTTCAGCCGCACCGTCCGGCTCTTCATCCTACCATCTTGCCGGAGCCCACTTAGCATCGTGCCACTTCACGCTGTCTTTAATGTCAGTAGTCTGGAGGCTTTGGACATTTCGTCTACAGCTACAGTATGCTGTAGTCATTTGTCTGTGCGTCAGTTACAGTGTTTTGCTTTTTTCTTTCCCATACTTGGAATATTATTCTCTGCAGTGGACCTGCAATGGAATGTTCCTTCAATGAGCACACACTTAGGCCAATATCGTCTTTCAAAGATGAACTCCAGTCAGATTAAATCTGACTTGGCTACCACCAGTTAAAATTGGCTTATCCTTTCACTTAAATTTGGCTCATCCTTTCACTTAAATTTCCAAACTTATATTTTGAATCTTCAAGTTGTTAAAGTTTTCAATCTTCAATTTTCAATCTTTAAATTTTCAATCTTCAAATTTTTAAATTTGACTTATCCTTTCACTTAAATTTTTAATCTTTAATTTTCAATCTTAAACTTTCAATCTTAAAATTGGCATATCCTTTCACCTAAATTTGACTTATCCTTTCCCTTAAATTTCCAAACTTATATTGTGAATCTTCAAATTGTTAAAATTTTCAATCTTCAATTTTCAATCTTCAAATTTTTAAATTTGACTTATCCTTTCACTTAAATTTTCAATCTTTAATTTTCAATCTTAAACTTTCAATCTTAAAATTGGCATATCCTTTCACTTAAATTTGACTTATCCTTTCCCTTAAATTTCCAAACTTATATTGTGAATCTTCAAATTGTTAAAATGTTCAATCTATAATGTTCAATCTTTCAATTTTCAATCTTCAAATTTTTACATTTGTCTTAAATTTTCAATCTTCAAATTTTCAATCTTCAAATTTTTAAATTTGACTTATCCTTTCACTTAAATTTTCAATCTTAAATTTTCAATCTTCAAATTTTCAATCATCAAATTTTTAAATTTGACTTATCCTTTCACTTAAATTTTCAATCTTTTATTTTCAATCTTAAACTTTCAATCTTAAAATTGGCATAGCCTTTCACTTAAATTTGACTTATCCTTTCCCTTAAATTTCCAAACTTATATTGTGAATCTTCAAATTGTTAAAATTTTCAGTCTTCAATTGTCAATCTTTCATTTTTCAATCTTCAAAATTTTACATTTGACTTATCCTTTCACTTAAATTATCAATCTTAAATTTTCAATCTTCAAATTTTCAATCATAAAATTGGCATATCCTTTCACTTAAATTTGGCTTATGCTTTCACTTAAATTTTCAATTTTCAATTTTTAATCTTTCAATCTTCAATTTTTAATTTTCAATCTTCAAATTTTTAAATTGTACTCATCCTTTCAATTAAATTTTCAGTCTTAAATTTTCAATCTTAAAATTGGTATATCCTTTCCCTTAAATTTGACTTACCCTTTCACTTAAATTTTCAATCTCAAAATTGTTAAAATTTTCAAATATTACATTTTTTAATCTTTCAGTTTTCAAATCTTTTAATTTTCAATCTTCAAATTAAAAAATGTTACTTATCCTTTCACTTACGTTTTTTTCAATCTTAAAATATCAATCTTTAAAGCGGAGTTCCGCTTAAAGGTGTAGCTGTGACTTTTAATTATCGGACACTCCAGCGATGCGGGTGTACAAAGCCCCCTCCTCTCCACGGCGCCACCATCCTTATTGTGGGCGCCCAGCAGTGGCTTCACAGGCACGCACTGTGCATGCGCGAGCCGCGCTGCACGCTGCAAATGGCCGGGCAATCTTCTGGGACCTGTGACATGTCCCAGAAGATTGCAGGGAGGGAGGGGGGGGAGGTATCCGCCCCCCCTCAAAAAATTACATGCCAATTGTGGCATGTCAGGGGCTCACCATCACTTAAGCGTCATAGCAGTTGCAGAGTAAACCGAGGCTAATATGGCAGCTTCCTTGGCTGAAAACAATAGGAGGGTTTACTTCCACTTTTAAATTTGACTTATCTTTTCAGTTAGATTTTCATTTACATTTCTCTTAAATTTGACTTGGCTACCACCAGTTGAAAATGGCATATCCTTTCACTTATCTCCCTGAATTTTCCAGATACAACCTGGTAAAGTAGGCTTCCTCAACCTTCTTACCTCAGAGGGACGTTTTTTTTTTTTTTAGTTTTGAATAGAGTGGAGAGGGATTAGAACACCTGTCAGTTTTCATTGCTGTCTACGTCCCTGTAAGGCAGATTCATCCTCTATATTTGTCCTGTTTACCATTATCATTAAAAGTGAAAATTAAAGAAAATTACAAATTTTGGGCTGTCCCCAGAAAAGTAATATAGGGGAATTCTTCCAATGGGGACACTCGTTCTGGTGACTTGGGGGTCCCCAAGGAATCACCTTACTTTGCAGGGATTTCCACTCACTTCCTGATTATGAAACAGGAAGTGAAGGGAAATCTCCCCAATGGGACACAGATGGTAACAAATAAACTGACAGGGGGTATGTGTCAGGTCACCTTGAGGCTAGGTGACAGAAGCACACCGTTGGGATTAGGAGTGCACCGCAAGGTAGTGGACCCTACGGCTGACTGCTGCGGATGGGAGTCAGGGTGGTAAGGAAGGCAGGGCCGCTGGAACACCAACACGGATGCCACCGGGGTTAGAGCATAAGATTCCCTGGGGCGCGGAGTCTAAGAGCCAGCAGGTGTTCATCAGAGCCTCTAGTGGTGAGGATGGACTGGGCTTCAACTGGCTCCAGGTCGCGACCCCCAGGGTCCCCCAGCTCACACCCACAGTAGGCAACAGGAGGAAAGGGATAGTAAGGGAATAAGCCAAGGTCAGGGCCACAAGCAGACAAGGACAACAGAGTTCACGCTAAGGTTTAGGGTCACAGGCAAACAGGGATAGTCGGGGACATGCCAAAGGTCAGGGTCATGAGCAGACAGGAATAGTTGAGAACACGCCAAGGTCGGTAACAGAAACAAACGTAGAGCACACGGCAGGCAGGAAACAGGAAGCCAAACACCCAAAGGTTGATCAGCACTGCTGGCTTGCAGTGCACAGGTTAATATAGGGTTCCCTGATAGGTCCTGGGGTGGGTCCATGCTTAGAGGAGAGGTTATAAAACCAGCCAGGTGTGAGTGGCTGGCCTCTAATGCCCTGTACACATGGTCGGATTTCAGATCAGATTGTGCTGTTGGAAATTCCGATTGTGTGTGGCTCCATCGGACTTTTTCTGTCGGAATTTCCGACACACAAAGTTTGAGAGCAGGCTACAAAATTTTCCGAAGACAAAATCCGATCGGTTAAATTCCGATTGTGTGCACACAAATCCTACACACAAAGTGCCACACATGCTCATAATAAATTAAGAGACGAAAGCTATTGGCTACTGCCCCGTTTATAGTCCCGACGTACGTGTTTTACCTCACCACGTTCAGAACGATCAGATTTTCCGACCACTTTGTGCGACCGTGTGTTTGCAAGACATGTTTGAGCCAACATCCGTTGGAAAAAATCCATGGATTTTGTTGTCGGAATGTCCGATCAATGTCCGACCGTGTGTACGGGGCATTGGTCTGAACACATGAGGAGAAGGTAAGCTGACAGAGAAAGATTACTGCATAACCATGACAGTATGACCCTACCATACTTTTATATACTTGCCTATAGTTTTACTTTAACCACTTCAAAACCAGCCTCGTTTTGGATTTTAGGTGTTTAAGAGTTTAAAACAGGTTTTTTTGCTAGAAAATTACTTATAACCCCCAAACATTATATATTTTTTTTTCTAACACCCTAGAGAATAAAATGGCGGTCATTGCAATACTTTTTTTTGCACCGTATTTGCGCAGCGGTCTTCTAAGCGCACTTTTTTTGGAAAAAATTCACTTTTTTGAAAAAAAAAATAAGACAACAGTAAAGTTAGCCCAATTTTTTTTTATATTGTGAAATATAATGTTACGCCAAGTAAATTGATACCCATCATGTCACGCTTTAAAATTGCGCCCGCTCGTGGAATGGCGTCAAACTTTTACCCTTAAAAATCTCCATAGGCGACGTTTAAAAAATTCTACAGATTGCATGTTTTGCGTTACAGAGGAGGTCTAGGGCTAGAATTATTGCTCTCACTCTACCGGTCGCGGCGATACCTCACATGTGTGGTTTGACCACCGTTTTCATATGCGGGCGCTACTCACGTATGCGTTCGCTTCTGCGCGCGAGCTCGTCGGGACAGGGTGCTTTAAAAATTTTTTTTTTTTTTTTAATTATTTATTTTACTTTATTTTATTTATTTTTTCACTGTTTTTAAAAAAAAAAAAATTTGGATCACTTTTATTCCTATTACAAGGAATGTAAACATCCCTTGTAATAGAAAAAAGCATGACAGGTCCTCTTAAATATGAGATCTGGGGTCAAAAAGTCCTCAGATCTCATATTTAGACTATAATGCAAAAAAAAAAAAAAAAAAAAAGTCGTTTAAAAAAAATGACACAAAATAAATTGTGCCTTTAAGAGAAGTGGGCGGAGCCGTCGTAATGACGTCGCTCCGGCCGTCACAGGGTATAGAGACGGGTGGGGGCCATCTTGGCCTCACTCGTCTCAGTACCTCAGCAGTGAAAGGACCCGATCGCCTCCGCCGTTACCGACGGCTCCGGTAAGCGGCGGAGGGTGCGGGAGAGCGGCGGGAGGGGGGGTGGCACCTCTCCCGCCGCCGATAATGGTGATCTCGCGGCGAACCCGCCGCATAGACCACCATTATCGTGTGCAGAATCGCCGGCCCTAAAGATGGATACCTCGGTTGTGGCAGCAGCTGCTGCCGTTACCGAGATATCCATCTTTAAAAAACAGGACGTCAATATACAGTGGGCGGTCGGGAAGCGGTTAAGGTCTTGGGGAACCCCTGCTAAAACCAATTCATGGGAGTCATTGGGAAAAATGTCCCTTACATTGGTGGCCAGTGGAAAGAATGACCCTCTTACATTTGTGGTCAGTGGAAAGAATGACCCCCTTACATTGGTGGCCAATAGAAAAAATGAACCCCTTAGATTGGGGGCCAGTGGAAAGTATGACTCCCTTACATTGGTGGCCAGTGGAAAGAATGATCTCCTTACATTGGTGGCCAGTGGAAAGAATGACCCACTTACATTAGTAGCCAGTGGAAAGTATGACCCACGTACACTGATGGCCAGTAAAAAGAATGACCCTCTTACATTGGTGACTAATGGAAAGAATGAACCCCTTAGATTGGGGGCCAGTGGAAAGAATGACCCCCTTACATTAGTAGCCAGTGGAAAGTATAACCCACGTACACTGATGGCCAGTAAAAAGAATGACCCTCTTACATTGGTGGTCAGTGGAAAGAATGACCCCCTTATATTGGTGGAAAGAATGGCCCCCTTATATTGGTGGCCAGTGGAAAGGATGACCCCCTTACGATGGTGATCAGTGGGAAGAATGACTCCCTTATTTTGGTGGCCAATAGAAAGAACAACCCCCTTAGATTGGTGGCCAGTGGAAAGAATGACCCCCTTACTTTGGTGGTCAAAGGAAAGAATTACCCTTTAACATTGGTGGCCAGTGGAAATCCACTGTTACAGATAGCTAAAAACACCCTTGGTGTTCTGCAACTGGCTCTGCCAAGTGGTGTCAGCCCCAGTAGTATGCAGACACCTTCAAAGGTTAATCACAGCTCAAGGAACCTCTAGCAGCCTTTGGAGGAACCCAATTATTCCATGGAACACTGGTTGAGAATGACTCTGTGTTATTGAGTCCACCTAAGCTCTTACTAAGTTTTAAGCTTTGATGAAGAGGGAGTTGTTTGGCTTGCGAAATGCATTGGCTTTTTAATGTGATTTTACTACGAACTGTTTCATCATTTGGTTTGGCTCTCCTCTTGTATTATTATGCTTTGAGTCACATCCTTGGTACTCATTGGAGCGAAGCCTCACTTTATATGAGCAGCCTCAACAGAGACAGTGAGCTCGCCAAATGACTATTTTCTCCTTATTTCTTTAAATTATTAAGTGTTGAAGACCCAGCTACTCTTGTATATATTTTTATTTTATTTTACATGGTATCAACCTCCTGCAAACCCCTGTACAGCAGCCCTCATACTGAGAGAGGGAGAGGCAGAATTGGGAGCCAGTCAGGTGTGCTGCTGCAACTATGCTAACAGGGAACATGCTGACAGGAGGAGAGAGCAGAGTGAGCATAGAGAATCTCATAAGTCTGCTATTGTTCTTTCACTGTCCAGTTACAATACTGGGGGTGGAGAGATGACACCCATTCGGAGGTGGGTAGGGGGTAGAACCAAGGGACAGTGCTTGGAGGTGGGTAGGGGTGGAACCAAGGGACAGTGTTTGGAGGTGGGTAGGGGGTGGAACCAAGGGACAGTGCTTGGAGGTGGGTAGGGGGTGGAACCAAGGGACAGTGCTTGGAGGTGGGTAGGGGTGGAACCAAGGGACAGTGCTTGGAGGTGGGTAGGGGGTGGAACCAAGGGACAGTGCTCGGAGGTGGGTAGGGGGTGGAACCAAGGGACAGTGCTCAGAGGTGAGTAGGGGGTGGAACTAAGGAACAGTGCTCGGAGGTGGGTAGGGGGTGGAACCAAGGGACAGTGCTTGAAGGTGGGTAGGGGGTGGAACCAAGGGACAGTGCTTGGAGGTGGGTAGGGGGTGGAACCAAGGGACAGTGCTCGGAGGTGGGTAGGAGGTGGAACCAAGGGACAGTGCTCGGAGGTGGGTAGGGGTGGAACCAAGGGACAATGTTCGGAGGTGGGTAGGGGATGGAACCAAGGGACAGTGCATGGAGGTGGGTAGGGGGTGGAACCAAGGGACAGTGCTCGGAGGTGGGTAGGGGGTGGAACCAAGGGACAGTCCTCGGATGTGGGTAGGGGGCAGAAACAAGGGGTGACTCGGAAGTGGGGAGTACCTGCGCCTATTCTCTGAGGAAAAAAAGCCCTGGTTACATGTATTGAAAAAAGAAGTCTGGATCACAATCGGAAATGAACTTCTAACATAAATATCCTCTTGTTGTCTTATACAGAGAAGCTGGAAGGGGAGAAGCTGAACGTAGCGGAAGTGACACAGTCTGAAATTGCTCAAAAACAGAAACTGCAGACCGTGCTAGAGAAGATCAATGAAACCTTGAAACTACCGCCAAGGAACATCAAGTGGAACGTGGACTGTGAGCCCTGCCTTCTATTTATCCCAATCCTAATTATTTGACTTTTTAGCCCTGTCTTTCTCAACCTATATTACAAAAATAACATATTTTTCACATCTCCGGGAACCCCCTGTTAATAACCACTATATTTACAGCTTGCGATACATAAACGTGAACAGTCAATTGAGACAAAAAACAAAACAAAACTGACGTCATCAACATATTAATTCTATTCTTTGCTATTTTATTTTTTCTATTCTATTCTTACCATCATCCTATTTCACTTTTCTTACCTTACTGTATTTATTGCAAAATGTTTCTATTTTGAATTAAAATTTATTTTCAAATCTATTTGAATAACGAATGTACGAAACGAATTTCCGAAAACGAATCTTTCTAACATAATCAATATGAAGAAAGAAAATTATTAACTTAATGAACGAACCCGAAAACAAACTGAAACTAATTTTTCTGTTGTGCACATCTCTTAGAGATTTAAAACTTTTAAAATTGCATTCTTTTCCAGTCGATCTCTTCTTGTAATTCTGTTGTAATTCATTTTCTAATTCAGATCATTTTTTATTTTGGTACCTTATTTTGTTTCGTTATAATTTTTATTTCAGATTTGAATTTTTGAAATGCGGCTATATTTGTTCTATTCTATTTTTTTCTATTTTTTTATTCTTTTCCATTCTTTTATTTTATTTTCTATTTTAATGTATTCTCTTCTTTTCAATTAGACTCTAGTCTATCTTTTTATTTACTATTCTTTTCTATTTTTTTCTATTCTAATGTTTTCTATTCTAATGTTTTCTATTCTTTTATATTCTATTCTGTTCTGTTCTATTCAATTCTTTTCTATTCTATAATTTTCTGCACCATTCAATTTTTTTCTATTCTGTTTTATTCTTTATATTCTACTATGTTTTTTCTATTCTTTTTCTTTCAATGGTATTTCACTTTGATACCTTACTGTATTTATTGTAATATGTTTCCATTTTGAATTTCAATTCATTCATTCCATTTCAAATTTCATTTGGATAATTCATTGTTTTGTTACATTATTTCGTTTTAGTTCTAATTTATTCTGGATTCATTAAAATTCGTTACTATTTTAATTCAGGCATTTTGGATTAGACATGTTCAGTTTGTTTCATTCCCAATTGAAATTCGGACAAATTTCTCGTTATTACAATAGTAACCATTTTTAAACAAATCCAAAATAACAAAACACATTTTTGGACAAAATTCAAATTCAAATTGTTTTCAAATCGAATTCGAATCATTTTCTAATTCAAATTTGAATAGTTTTTTAATCGAATTTCCAAAAATAATAAAATAGAATAGAAAGTGAAGGAAAAGAATAGAAAATAATAGCATAGAATAGAATAGAAAATAAAAGAATAGAAAAAAAAGAGAAAATAAAGGGATAAAATACAAAATAAAAGAATAGAAAAAAATAGAAGAGAAAATAAAGGGATAGAAAAGAAAATATAAGAATAGAATAGAAAAGAATTGAGTAAAAAAGAACAGAATAGAATAGAATAAAAAAGAAAGAATATAACCATCTTCTGAAATTCCAATTTCAAATAGAATAAATTTGAATTCAAATACAACAGAAAAGAATAGAATAGCAAAAAAGAATAGAATAGAATAAAATAGACGATAACCTTCTTCCAAAGTTTGAATTTCGAATAGAATAATTTCAAATTTGAATAGAATAGAAAAGAATAGAATTAGAAAAACAATAGAATAGGATAGAAAGAATATCACCAAATATCCCAAATTTCAAATAAAATAAATTAAAATTTCAATGAAATACATTTGAATTTGAATAGAAAAGTAAAGAATAGAACAGAAAAAAAACAATAGAATAGTTACATAGTTAGGTTGAAAAAAGACACAAGTCCATCTAGTTCAATAGAATGAAATAGAATGACTATATCCAGCTTCCAAAATTTGAATTTCGAATAGAATAAATTTGACTTCAAATGGAATTCGAATCAATTCGTAGTTTCCAAATTCGATCGATTTGAGTTCAATTCGACCGAATGTGGAAAATTTGAAGCGATTCGAATTCGAACAAACAAAACAAATTCCTAAAACGAATTAAACCAATGTAACTAAATGTAATCAAATGTAACTAAACAAACTTATGTAAATACCGAATTGAAACAAAACTAATTTTTTCATCCTGCACATGTCTAATTCGGATACCTTTGAAACTCCAAATAATGAAAATTCTGTACGAATTTCAATGTGTTGGGATGCGCTAATATAGGGTGATAGAAGAGCTGGATGAAATATTGACCTGTTCTGTAGAACAGGGGTAGGCAACCTGGGGGCCCTCTAGCTGTTGCAGAACTACAAGTCCCATCATGCCTCTGGGAGTAATTTGTAACTACCATCCTTGCAGTGCCTCATGGGAAATGTAGTTCCACAACAGCTGGAGGGCCCCAGGTTGCCTACTCCAGCTTGTAGAGAATGCTTGTCTGGGCTTCCTCCTTTTCTTATCCACCGACTTTGAACAAGCACACAACCAGTGAAGTCCTGATCTGCCAGGTCAGTACTCGAAAAGCCAACACCTACCTACTCCCCCCCCCCCAACCCCCCCAACCTTACCCATTTCTTTATTATTTTTCTATTAAAGTCATTTGTATTTTTCAGCTGTTCATGCCAAGTCCGTGGTGGCCATACTTCACCTGCTGGTTGCATTGTCCCAGTACTTCCGGGCTCCAATTCGGCTTCCGGATCACGTCTCCATACAAGTAGTCGTTGTACAGGTAGGAAAACCTCCCAAGCTGGCCGAGACATAACCTGGTGCTGAAAGATCTTGTTAATTAAAGTGAATGTAAAGACCAGACTTTTTTTTTTTGATTTGGGTAAAGTAGGGAAGACAGAAAAGGAAGGCTTTTATTGCTGTTTGTGTCCCCCAAATTTGTGATGATGGCCATTGTCACCGAAAGAGAAATCCAACATTTTACAGCGAAAATCTTACAATGGAGACGCTTGGTCCGGTGAGGGCTGTCTAAGATAGTAATTCTTGTCCCTTTGGAGAGATTTCCTCTGACTTCCTGTTGCATCTCCAACACAGGAAGTGAATGGAAATCTGGCAGGGGTTAATACATGGACTTTAAAACCCAACTCTTGGGCTGGTCCAAAATAATTAGAACCTGCCTTTCCCCAGGATATACCAAGATTAGACATGTGCACTGCCAAAAAAATTTGTTCGTTTTCGTTTCATTCGTTTTTTTTTGTTTTTTTTTCGGGTCATTCGTTATGGCTGAAATTCGGAAATTCGAAAGAACGAAAATCCAAAAGTCTGAAAATTCGAAATAATAGCTAACTAACTAATAATAACTATTAAATTATAGGTATTGGAATTTCCTTTTAAATTTGGCTGTTAGTCAACGTAACAAATACAAATTTATCCGAAATAAAGAATGCCACATCTAACCAAATGGAACAGAACGAATTAATAACAAATAATAATAATAAAACTTTTTTTATTATTATTATTGTTATTTATTATTATTAATTCGTTAAATTCGTATTCGTTACGTTCACTAACAGACATATTTGAAATTAAATTCCAATACCTATAATTTTAATAGTTAGTAATAGTTAAGTAATTATTAGTTAGTTTTTATTTCCGAAATTTCGGGTTTTCGAATTTTCGTTCTTATTTTCGGATTTTTGTTCTTTTGAATTTTCGTTCTTATTTTCTAATTCCCAGATTTTCGAATTTAAATTTACAAATCTACGAATTTTCGAATATTCAAATTTCCAGACCTTCAAATTTTCGAATTTCCGGACTTTCACATTTATATATTTATGAATTTCCGGATTTAGGAATTTACGTATTTCAAATTTACGAATTTTCGAACTTACGGATTTTCAAATCTACGAATTTTCGAATATTCTATTTACAAATTTTCGAATTTACAAATTTACGGACTTATGAATTTACGTATTTACGAACTTTCGAATTTACGAATTTTCAAATTTACGAATTTCAAATTTACGAATTTCAAACTTACGAATTTTCGAATTTACAAATTTTCGAATATTCGAATTTACAAATTTTCGAATATTCGATTTTACGAATTTCCAGACTTTCAAATTTACGAATTTTTGAATTTTTCGAATTTTCCGACTTACGAATTTTCCAATTTTTTGAATTTTCCGATTTACGAATTTTCAAATTTACGTATTTTCGAATTTACAAATTTTCGAATATTCGAATTTACGTATATTCCGAAAAACTTGTTAAACGAGTTTTCATTCATTCGGATATTTCCGAATTAACGAATTTGTCGAAATTCGTTAAAAACCGAATTCGGAGCTAAACGTGTCTACCCAAGATATAATGGTCATTATCTGTGGGGGGATCTAATAGAGGGTAATACTCACCTAAACCCATGGTGCTCTGGTCTTTCAACCCCAGAATTTGGGCAGGGCACTCCAGTGTCATCACAACCCATGTAAGGCCAGTAATGGCGGGTAGTCCTGCATTGTATAGGATGATGATGATGTTGGCAGCAGGGGTTGGAACACGACTGGAGAAGATGGGCATCTTTGAGTACTGGTTGTCACTATTGAAACCAACGTAGAGAAAGCCTGCAGGACTCTGGAATAAAGTGACCAATTCTTCTTATTCAACCCGCCAAGGTGAAACCAGCATTATATGCCGAGGAGAGGTACATTTTAATTTTTCTTTGGGACAGACAGAAGTTCCCGTTTTAATGTGCTCTGCATAAACACGAATGCTCATATTGCCTTGTTGTGCCGGTTTATTTGCGCAGCAGTTAAAGAAAAGCTAAATTCTCTGCAGTTGACCAAAAAGAAATGTTCTATAATGTGCAAGTATATACAGCATACTTCCACCTTATTTATTTATTTCAGGTACTTGTATAACGCTGTCAATTTACGCAGCGCTTTACACATGTGTATTATACATTCAACATCAGTCCCTGCCCTCAAGGACCTTACAATCTAAGGTTCCTAACTCACATGTATACACTATATTACCAAAAGTATTGGGACGCCTGCCTTTACACGCACATGGACTTTAATGGCATCCCAGTCTTCGTCTGTAGGGTGCAATATTAAGTTGGCCCACCCTTGACAGCTATAACAGCTTCAACTCTTCTGGGAAGGCTGCCCACAAGGTTTAGGGGTTGTGTCCTATGGGACTGTTTGATCATTCTTCCAGAAGCGCATTTGTGAGGTCAGGCACTGATGTTGGACGAGAAGGCCTGGCTCGCATTCTCCGCTCTAATTCATCCCAAAGGTGTTCTATCGGGTTGAGGTCAGTCAAGTTCCTCCACCCCAAACTCGTTCATCCATGTCTTCATGGACCTTGCTTTGTGCACTGGTCCAAATCATTTGGTGTAGGGGGGATTATGGTGTGGCGGTTGTTTTTCAGGGGTTGGGCTTGGCCTCTTAGTTCCACTGAAGGGAACTCCTTAGGGCATCAGCAAAGCAAGACATTTTGGAAAATTTAATGCTCCCAACTTTGTGGAAACAGTTTGGGGATGGTCCCTTCCTGTTCCAACATGACTTGTTTTTTACGGTTTTACTAACACATGTCAAAATTGAAAAATGCTGCTTAGGCATTTTGATTTGTTTTACCCCTGGCCGTGAAGGGATCAAAGAGAAAATTTTACAATGAATGTGGATAACAATAACAATGTTTTACTAAATATATTATTAGTGAAATCCAAAGGCTTTGTAGAGTGTAACTCTTCATTGCTCCGACCCTCCACTGTGCAGATCCATCTTCCCAACACTTGGATACGTTTTGAGGAGCTGTTATAGTCTTCTTAGTTGTGTAGAGATAGGCGAGAAGCACCATGTATGAATAGATCTGTGACAGCTTTAATCATGACGGGTCCTTAGAGTGGATGCTCTCAAATCAGTGTAGATTGTGGAGGTAGGTGAGGAGCACCATGCGTAAATAGATCTGTGACAGCTTAAGTGGTGGAGGGTCCTCAGATTGGGTCCTCTTAAGCAAGTGCAGATTGTAGAGGAAGGTGAGAAGCACCATGCCTGAGTAGGTATGTGACAGCTTGAATCACGGAGAGTCCTTAGAGTGGCTTCCTTAAAGCAAGTGTAGACTGTGGGTGTAAGTGAAGAGCAGAGAACCTTGTGTGTATAGGTATGTGACCGCTCGAATCATGGAGGGTTCTCCTCATGGGTCTCTTCAATCAAGGGTAGATTGTGAAGGTAGGTGAGGACCACCATGCATGAATTGGTACAGTGCCTTGAAAAGGTATTCATACCCCTTGAAATTTTCCACATTTTGTCATGTTACAACCAAAAACGTTAATTTGCTTTATTGGGATTGTATGTGATAGACCAACACAAAGTGGCACATAATTGTGAAGTGGAAGGAAAATGATAAATGGTTTTCAAATTTTTTTACAAATAAATATGTGAAAAGTTTGGTCGTGCATTTGTATTCAGCCCCCTTTTATTCTGATACCCCTAACTAACATCTAGTGGAACCAATTGCCTTCAGAAGTCACCTAATTAGTAAAAAGAGTCCAACCGTGTGTAATTTAATCGCAGTATAAATACAGCTGTTCTGTGAAGTTTGTTAGAGAACTTTAGGAAATAAACAGCATCATGAAGGCCAAGGAACACACCAGACAGGTCAGGGATAAAGTTGTGGAGAAGTTTTAAAGCAGGGTTAGGTTTATAAAGAAATATCCCATGCTTTGAACATCTCACGGAGCATTGTTCAATCCATCATCCAAAAATGGAAAGAGTATGTCACAATTGTAAACCTACCAAGACATGGCCGTCCACCCAAACTGACAGACCGGGCAAGGGGAGCATTCATCAGAGAAGCAGCCAAGAGGTCCATGGTAACTCTGGAGGAGCTGCAGAGATCCACAGCTCAGGTGGGAGAATCTGTCCACAGGACAACTATTAGTCGTGCTCTCCACAAATCTGGCCTTTATTGAAGAGTGGCAAGAAGAAAGCCATTGTTGAAAGAAAGCAATAAGATGTCCAGTTTGCAAGATGCCATGTGGGGGACACAGCAAACATGTGGAAGAAGGTGCTCTGGTCAGATGAGACCAAAATTGAACTTTTTGGCCTAAAATCAAAACACTATGTGTGGCAAAAAACGAACACTGCACATCACCTTGAACACACCATCCCCACTGTGAAACATGGTGGTGGCAGTGTCATGTTGTGGGGATGTTTTTCTTCAGCAGAGACATCGAAGCTGCTCAGAGTTGATGGGAAGATGGATGGAGCCAAATACAGGGCAATCTTAGAAGAAAACCTGTTAGAGTCTGCAAAAGACTTGAGACTGGGGCGGAGGTTCACCTTCCAGCAGGACAACGACCCTAAACATACAGCCAGAGCTACAATGGAATAGTTTAGATCAAAGCATATTCATGTGTTAGAATGGCCCAGTCAAAATCCAATTGAGAATCTGTGGCAAGACTTGAAAATTGCTGCTCACAGAAGCTCTCCATCCAATCTGACATAACTTGAGATATTTTGCAGAGAAGAATGGGCAAAAATGTCCCTCTCTAGATGTGCAAAGCTGGTAGAGACATCCCCAAAAAGACTTGCAGCTGTAATTGCAGAGAAAGGGGGTTCTACAAAGTATTGACTCAGGGGGGCTGAATACAAATGCCCCCCCACACTTTTCACATATTTATTTGTAAAAGATGTTGAGAACCATTTATCGTTTTCCTTCCACTTCACAATTATGTGCCACTTTGTGTTGGTCTATCACATAAAATCCCAATAAAACACATTTACGTTTTTGGTTGTAACATGACAGAATGTGGAAAATTTCAAGGGGTGTGAATACTTTTTCAAGGCACTGCACAAGAGTTGAGAAGTTGGTCCAGCAAGGAAACGGTCAGGTTGGATCATATTTCCACCACAACGACTTTGGGTAGTACTGGGCTTCAACCCAATTCATCTCCGGTGCTGACATTGACCCTATGATAAGATATGCTGCCTCTCATTTCTTTGTGTCTTTTTTGTGCTGTATTTTCCAAAGTGTTCTGTTGACTTATTTCCAATCCTGCTCTCAGTACTTCAGTCCCCTTTACTGTTGAGTACCCAAAGGGATTTTAAACAGAAAATGTAATAGATTTCTTAAAACTGCATGAAAATTATTTGTGTTTTTTTTTTCCTCTTCTTTCACCTTGGGCGAGATTCAATTTGTGTCCCTTTTTTTTCCTTTTTTTTTTAACACAAGACATCTATGTCTGACGTGCGCAATTAATGAGTGCTACACTTGTTGCCAACCTCCCAACCTGATTATCCCCATTTGTAGGACTATATTGAGATGTGCACTAGCTCGCTTGACACTTAATAAATAGCCAGCACGTGGGTAATGGTCTGCAGAGCACACTGCAATTAGCCTGTCAGATTTGATTTACTACAAAGTGTATCTGATTTTAGGTTGGAAGGGGAGCACGTAATGACTGTTGTGTGATGTATGTTAATTTTAAGCATTTAAGGACAGCCACATACAAAAGTATTTGTTTTTCCCTTACAGTATCTTCACAAGCTGAGTTTTGTATTCACAAAAAAAAAAAAAATATATAGAATTTATTTTTCTTTTGTTGGAATTAAAAAAAAAAAGAAGCTGTCCACCAAAACCCGGGGAAATCCAGCACTGCCTTCTTAAAATGGAAGCTGTTTATATATCATCCTTGGCACATATTTACTATTAGCATCATTAGGATCATTCCACTGTAACCTTTCTCAAGCTTTTGAACACAGAGAAACCCTTGAAATAACTTTCTGGTCTCAAGAAGCCTCTGCTAAAAATTACTATATCTACAACATGATACATTAAGTGTGATGGTCAGTGGGAAGAAAGTTCCTTACACTTGTGGACATGGGGAAGCATTACCCCCTTACAGATAGCTAAAAAGAACAATGGTGTCGATGCGAATGGATCTGGAAGGTAGAAATTGCTCATTGCTGAAGGAACCTCTAGCAACCTTTGGAGGAACCATAGGGTTGCATAGAACCCTGTCTGAGAAACCCTACTCTTTTGGGGGTTATTGCTTCCATGGAACCCTGTCTGAGAAATCCTATTCTATGGGGTTATTGCTTCCATGGAACCCTGTCTGAGAAATCCTATTCTATGGGGTTATTGCTTCCATGAAACACTGTCTGAGAATCCCTACTCTATGGGGGTTATTGGTTCCATGGAACCCTATCTGACAAACCCTACTCTATGGGGTTATTGCTTCCATGGAACCCTGTCTGAGAAATCCTACTCTGTGGGGTTATTGCTTCCGTGAAACACTGTCTGAGAAACCCTGCTCTATGTGGGGTTACTGGTTCCATGGAACCCTGTCTGAGCAACCCTACTCTATGGGGTTATTGCTTCCATGGAACACTGTCTGAGAAACCCTACTCTATGGGGTTACTGCTTCCATGAAACACTGTCTGAGAAAACCTACTCTATGGGGGTTATTGGTTCTATGGAACCCTGTCTGAGAAACCCTACTCTATGGGGTTATTGCTTCCATGGAACCCTGTCTGAGAAACCCTACTCTATGGGGTTATTGTTTCCATGAAACACTGTCTGAGAAAACCTACTATATGGGGGTTATTGGTTCTATGGAACCCTGTCTGAGCAACCCTACTCTATGGGGTTATTGCTTCCATGGAACACTGTCTGAGAAACCCTACTCTATGGGGTTACTGCTTCCATGAAACACTGTCTGAGAAAACCTACTCTATGGGGGTTATTGGTTCTATGGAACCCTGTCTGAGAAACCCTACTCTATGGGGTTATTGCTTCCATGGAACCCTGTCTGAGAAACCCTACTCTATGGGGTTATTGTTTCCATGAAACACTGTCTGAGAAAACCTACTATATGGGGGTTATTGGTTCTATGGAACCCTGTCTGAGAAACCCTACTCTATGGGGTTATTGCTTCCATGGAACCCTGTCTGAGAAACCTTAATCTATGGGGTTATTGCTTCCGTGAAACACTGTCTGAGAAACCCTGCTCTATGTGGGGTTACTGGTTCCATGGAACCCTGTCTGAGCAACCCTACTCTATGGGGTTATTGCTTCCATGGAACACTGTCTGAGAAACCCTACTCTATGGGGTTACTGCTTCCATGAAACACTGTCTGAGAAAACCTACTCTATGGGGGTTATTGGTTCTATGGAACCCTGTCTGAGAAACCCTACTCTATGGGGTTATTGCTTCCATGGAACCCTGTCTGAGAAACCCTACTCTATGGGGTTATTGTTTCCATGAAACACTGTCTGAGAAAACCTACTATATGGGGGTTATTGGTTCTATGGAACCCTGTCTGAGAAACCCTACTCTATGGGGTTATTGCTTCCATGGAACCCTGTCTGAGAAACCTTAATCTATGGGGTTATTGCTTCCATGGAACCCTGTCTGAGAAACCTTACTCTATGGGGTTATTGGTTCCATGGAACCCTGTCTGAGAAACCTCAATCTATGGGGGTTATTGCTTACATGAAACGCTGTCTGAGAAACCCTACTCTATAGGGTTATTGCTTCCATAGAACACTGTCTGAGAAAGCCTACTCTATGGGGTTATTGCTTGGAGTGCGTAAGGTTGGATGTCTACAGGCTCCAATGATGGAAATATGGACCCTTGTCACCTACTTCCAACAAAATCACGAGGGTATATAAAGTCAATATTTTATATTTTTGGATAGAGTACTTAAAGATTAAAAACCATGCTGAGTTTTGGTTGCTCAAAGCATAAAAATACAACAAGAGTGTCAAACCAAATGGTTAGAGTCCAAATCACTTTAATGGTTCATTTTGTGATCACATAAAGCAGCCAATGCATATTGGGGACCAAACCGTTCCCCAAAATACACTGGTTGTTTTTAACCACTTGAAGACCGCTTAATGTACGTATATGTTGTGGCTTTTGTGGTATACCAGGATGATGCTTGCAGCTACAGACATCATCCCAGTATTGTTTTTTTCAGGAGGCGATCGTTTTTTGTTTTTTTTTGTAAAAGCCATCCTAGCAGCTTATTAGCCGTTGGATTGCTTTGACAGGCGGCAGGAGGGGTCCCGGCGTCCGCCGATGCCTCTCTGGGCTCTACCGTCCCAACGGCGAGCCCAGAATGATTCCACCAGCTTCCCATAGAGCTGATCGAGTACCGAACGGTCCCTGATCAGCTCTATGGTATAGTAAATCGGAAGCGATGAGTATTTTGTCACTTCCAGTTTCCCCAATTGTAACCAGCTCCATTTTTAAATTGTGAAAGCATCTGATCACACCGATCTTTTAAGGGCAGAGGTCTAATAAACCCTAGGTCTCTCCATAAAGAGTACCTGTCACCAGTGGCGTAGCGTGGGTTGTCAGCACCCGGGGTAAGGCAAGTAATTTGCCACCCCCCCCCCCCCCCTAACCTGCGGACTTTTAGCTATCCCTCAGTCCCTTCAAATACAATAGTACTGACCTACCTGATTCCTATACTGACCACTACACTACATTGTCCACTACACTGACCACTATACTATACTGACCACTATACTATACTGTCCACTATATTACACTGTCCACTACACTGTCCACTATACTGACCACCATACTACACTGTCCACTATACTGACCACTATACTACACTACACTGTCCACTATACTACACTGTCTACTATACTACATTACACTGACCACTATACTACACTACACTTGACCACCATACTACACTGAAAACCATACTACACTGACCACTATACTACACTATACTGACCACCATACTACACTGACCACTATACTACACTATACTGACCACCATACTACACTGACCACTATACTACACTACACTGACCACCATACTACACTGTCCACTATACTACACTATACTGACCACCATACTACACTATATTGACCACCATACTACACTGACCACTATACTACACTGTCCACTATACTGACCACCATACTACACTGTCCACTATACTACACTATACTGACCACCATACTACACTGACCACTATACTACACTGTCCACTATACTACACTGTCCACTATACTACACTATAATGACCACTATACTACACTACACTGTCCTGCCTACAGTCTCTCTCTCGCCACCCCCCCCCCGCCCCCCCATCAGTAACAAGACTCTCACTCACCTTCTTATCCTGGCCTGCATCGATCCGGAGGAGGAGGAGGAGAACACAGCGGCGGCTCACATTCTTCTCTCCCCTGCGCTCTGCTTGCTGCCATGTTCAGTGTCCAGCGCCCTGTGATTGGGCGTATGGGGGGTCATGTGCGGAGGCAGGACTTCAGGAGCGATCGAGGACAGGCCAGCCCTACGCCTCACATGACCCCCATACACCCAATCACAGGGCGCCGGACACTTAACATGGCGGCCGGAGCCCGGGGACACAGGGATTAGAAATTAGGAGGAGGCAGCCAGTGACACATACTGGCGCCCCCCTAAATATCGCGCCCGGGGCCACGGCACCCCCTGCACCCCCCACGCTACGCCACTGCCTGTCACTGCCTATGGCTGTCTCAAGGGATGTTCACACTCCTTGTGACAGCAAAAAAAGTGATAAAAAAAATAAAGAAACAGTGTAAAAATAAAATAATACATTTAAAAAAAAAAAGTTAAAGCGCCCCTGCCTTTTTGTGCTCGCACGCAAAGGTGAACGCATGCATTGGTCCCGCGCGCATTCGTAAACAGCGATCACACCACACATTCGAAATATTGGCTGTGAACATAAGAGTGAGAGCAATAATTCTAGCGCCAGACCTCCACTGTAACTCTAAACTGGTAACCTGTAAAGACTTTTAAAGCGTTACTTATGGAGATTATTAAGTACCGTCGTTTTTCATCGTTTCACAGGTGTATGCAATTTTTAAATGTGACAGGTTGGGTATCTATTTACTCGGCGTAACATCATCTTTTTTATTTTACCAAAAAATTATATTGTGTTTGTGTGCATTAGAATTCATTAAAGTGGATTTTTTCAGAAGACTGTGCTTTCGAAAAATGGCTGCGTAAATACCGTGTGACATAAAAAATTGTACACCATTATATTCTCTAGGGCCTCTGCTAAAAAAATATATATATAATATTTAGGGGTTCTAATTCATTTTCTAGAAAAAAAAATACAGATTTTTATATGTAACCAAAAAGTGTCAGAAAAGGCCTGGTCTTAAAGTGATTTTAATTATAGTATGAATTAATAAAGCAATTTGAACTCCATTGAGTTTGGTGCTCCTGTTGTATTTCTATGCTTTGAGTCATATTCTTAATACCCACCAAAGGGGGTCCATGGTTCATGAAAGCAGCCTGGTTACAGCCAAGGAGCTCCCAAAAGATTATGTTCTCCTTAGCCATTCAATCAAAAATTTTGAAGTTCTAGTGCCTCCTGGAAATGTTCTTTTGGAGTTTTTATTGCTACCTGTGTCCTCCTCAGAGGGAGATTCACCCTCCTATAATTGACCTAGTGACCATTGTCACCAGGAGTGACTGGAAATGAGTTGTCACCAGAAGAATCGTTGAGGGGAAATCTTCCAACGAAGAAACTTGTTCTGATGACAGATGTCTAATGCCGCGTACACATGAGCAGACTTTACGGCAGACTTTGCCCAGCGGACAGGATTTGATCGGACAATTCGATCGTGTGTGGGCTCCAGCAGACTTTGTTTTCTCAAAAGTTGGACGGACTTAGATTTGAAACATGTTTTAAATTAATCCGTCGAAATCGAGTCCGGTCGAAAAGTCCGCCGCCTGTATGCTAGTTCGACGGACATAAAGCCACGCTAGGGCAGCTATTGGCTACTGGCTATGAACTTCCTTGTTTTAGTCCGGTCGTACGTCATCACGTACGAATTCGACGGACTTCTGTGGATTGTGTGTAGGCAAGTCCGTTCATTCAGAAAGTCCGTCGTAAAGTACGTCGAAAAGTCCACCGGGCAAAGTCTGCCGTAAAGTCCGCCCGTGTGTACGCGGCATTAGGGAATAACCTTCACTTTGTAGAGATGTCCTCTTGAGTACTTCACATGCAGTGAAGGAACATTTCTCCAATGGGATGCAGACAATAAAAAATAGCCAGGGTATTTTGTGACCTTGTCATCAATTGTGCTTTCAAAACCGCTTGTTTATAACATTAACATTACAGCTTACATTCAGCTGTGTTGGCTATCATCAGAGGAAGATATGGAAACCATGGCATCTGTGGGGCATGGCTTGGTTGAGGTATACCCCCTTTTTTTTTTTTGGTCTTTGTTGGAAGTCATTACAGGTACATGATTTTTGATTTGAGGAGCCAATTCTGTAACATTTTGGTCAACCAAATGTTTTGGTTCCTTTGGGTACACCTCACCAAACTTACTTTTGGTACTTCAATAACAGCTTCTTATATTGTTGCTAAACCATTATTTAAACTTTGCCATGCTTTAGTAGCTGTCTTTCTCACTACTTTGGAGATCCACCCCTTTGTGTTGCTAACTATTGTCATCGGGAACAGTAAGTCATGGGGAACCCAAATTATTATGGTTATCAACAGAGCAGGTGCTGAGTCTTCCAATGGAAAGACATGTTCCAGTGACAGCTGTCTAAAGCTTGCCACACGCTCATGTTTTTGAACAACTGCTCATCAAATATCGTTGAACAGAACATTCGATGTGCCCACCATTGACTTCCGCTGTAACTTAATTTTTATTGGATTGTCATACCATTGTATAGAATTTTACCAATACAATACAAATGTTTTTTTTTTCCCGACTGAGGAAGACATTCACAGTCAGAATTTCATTGATGATAAAGTGTAACCATCCTGAGCCTTCACATTTCCTCATCCATATGGTTGAAAATGATCATTGATTTGCCCCTATTAACCATTAGAAAATTGATTGAGAGATTCGAAAACAGACCTTAGGAGCAAAATTCTACCAGTGCATGGACAGCTTAAGAGGGGACTTCTCTTTACTTTGGAGACATTTGCTCTCACCTAATGCTGTGTCTCTAGGACAGTGCTCTCCAAACTGTGGCCCGCGGGCCTTTGCTTGCATTTATCCAGCTCCTGGGGCACTATTCCTCCCATTGACACAAATGATGGGGCACTATTCTTCCACAGACATGAGGAACTATTCCTTCCACTGGCATCAATGATAAGGCACTATTCCTCCCACATATATACCAACGAGGCTGCACTTTTCCTCCTAGTGACACCAATGATGGAGCACTATTCCTCCCAGTGACACCAAAGAGCCCATGGGCCAAATTTGGCCCTTTGCTTACTTTTATCCAGCCCTTGGGGCACTATTCCTCCCACATATACCAACGAGGCTGCACTATTCCTCCCGGTGACGCCAATGATGGAGCACTATTCCCTTCAGTGACACCAAAGAGCCCATGGGCCAAATTTGGCCCTTTGCTTACTTTTATCCGGCCCTTGGGGCACTATTCCTCCCACTGACACCAACGATGGGGCACCATTCCCCCCACTGACATCTACAATAGGGTGTTATTCACCCCCAATGACACCAAAGATGGGACTTTCTTCCTCCTCCCACTGACCACCATGTCTGAGGAATTGTGTACTCCCACCAATACCAGGACAATTTTCTTTATTCATTGGCCACAGTCTGCCCCCCTCCTCATGTCTGAAGCGTTGTAAACTGGCCCTTTGTTTGGAAAAGTTTGGAGACCCCTGCCCTAGGCCCTAATGTCACTGGCAGGGAAGGGGTTAACGCTAGGGGGCGATCAAGGGGTCAAATGTGTTTCCTGGGAGGTGTTTTGTATGGGGGCTGGGCTGACTGGAGGAGGAGAAAGATCGCTGTTCCTCATCACTAGGAACAGCAGATCTCTCTCTAACTCCCCTGTCAGAACGGGGATCTGTCTGTTTACATTGACAGATCCCCGTTCTGGCTCTCGTTCCCGTGATCGCGGGTGGCCAGCAGACATGCCACGCGCATCGGGTCCCCCCGCCGTACAGTGGGTGCGCGCTTGCTACGGCTCTTTGAAGGAGCCGACATACCCCTGCCCTAGGACAGGAAGTAAATGCAAATCTCATTAGCAGGACACAGATATCCCCAACCCAACCAGGGTTTAAACCATTCCCTTGTCTGTGCAAATCAAAAAAAAAAAAAAACTAATAATAATAATTTGGCTTACATATACTTATATTGCAGATTGTGCCTATTCATGCATGCAGACAACTTTCCGTCGTTTTGAAAGATGTACGTGGGACTTTTGGGGGGGGGATTTTCGTTCCAAGCGTTTAGCATATGTAACAAGTAATGTTAACTCATCACCTCTATGAATGCCTTTTTTTCCTGTGCAGAAGCTGGATGGAATGTTGCAGTCGCGCCAGATTCAGGAGGAAATCACTGGTGACACAGAGTACGTAATACTAGCATTTAATCGGACGCAGATGTCTGTGAGAAAGGCTGCTCATGCATTGATGCTAATGAGGACCTGCGGTGGTGGAGGTGGCAGTCAGTGTTCTCTCACTTGGCCCGTGAAGTAGCCCAGAAGGGATGGGGATAGGGGAAAGAAAAAAGGGTGATTGTCCCAGGCTCGTTTTTACGAATTAGAGCAGAACTATGAGGGAATGAGGTCATTCTATGGCGCTGAACATGCTGTACATGAAGAGGACCCGCCCTATTTATAAAGTTACTTGGATGGAAACAATGACTTTTTTTTTAATATTTATTATTAGCCAAAAAGTCTATTTTCAGGATTCGTTTTTCCTACAGAGACAGATGACCCGTCTCTGTGCTGAGACTCTGGTCTATTTTAGGACATTTACACACTTCTGTTCTACATCAGTCTTCCCTGTAACCTCCTTCACCCTCCCAAGCAATGACACCTCCTCCATGCTACAGCCTTTAAGGATACCAATAATACAAAAAAAGACGCCACTGCCCCCACCTATAACTGGCCATTGCAGCAAGCAGCATTGCAAGCATCCAAGTGAGCTTGGAGTTTTCCTTGGATTTATCCTTGGACTTTTTTCTTTAAGGATACCAAACCTTAACGTGGATCCATTGCCAAGCCTTGTTAATTGGAACCCCTGTGAAGTCTGTTTTGCTAAACATGTACAAAAAGGGTGCCGCGCTGATGGTCATATTGTCCAGAATGGGTTTTTTTTTACGTATCATGTGACCCTAAAATTGACTGGCCGCAGTGTTATTTTGATAATACTTGTGTAAGGAAAAAAAAAAACCAGATACTGCCACCAGCAGGTTGTACAACTTGCTGCTAATATTGGGTTTTACATACACATGTGTTATCAAAATCCCACTGAGGCCAGTGAATTTTGAGGTCCTATGATATATATAAGCACTAAAGAAGGGTCAGTGTCTGTACCCTCGAAGCATGACGGCTTTCTTTCTTTCATTTAATTGTTTTCATAAAAAATATTTAACCACTTACAGGCCGGAAGATTCTCCCCCTTAACTACAGTACCAGGCCATTTGTTATTTTATTAGCTATTACAAAATATGTCTATGAGTAGCCCTGATGAAGAGGACCAGATCCCAGAAACACGTTGGCTCCCTTTATCAAGCATTCCAACTCCATAAGGATTACCACAATGAAGTGCATTCTTTTGGAGATGGGCATTGCTGACAGAATTGAGCTCTCTCATTTTTTTGGTCCACCTCATTCTAAATTGTGGAACATTTTGACCTCTCCATGTTGCCAGATAAGCAGCGTAATGTTTCTAGTCGATACAGACTTTAGCTAGCACCCGTAAGCCCCTCATTCCCCCCCAATAAAAAAGCATAGAGGCCATAGGTGTGCGCAGCCTATTGCATTAGGGTGTACACCCTTAAGCTCAAACACATATGAGTGTGTGGGAGTCTACATATATATGACCCTGGCACATTGATGCCGCCACAGTGAAAGAGAAGAGCATAAACACTTCTCTTATGGCAGAGCCGGTAAGAGGGAAATCTTTCCCCTATTTTTGTTGCCACACAGAGCGATAACACTAATGTGCACGGGGTGATTAGGGTGTGCCTGGGCACACCCGGCACACCCTGTGCGCACGCCTATGATAGAGGCTATGTGTAGATAAGGACTCCTGACATTTATGATCCACTTTTTATGGATCCAAGACTTGGAAATGATTGAAGGTAGAGGGTTACCTCCCCCAAAACTGTAATATTATATTTAATCTACTAAACCCAGCAATGCATGGTCACTCTACAGAGCATGCATGTCATTGCTGTACTCATCGTCTGTCTGTAGACAGTCAAGTTTTCTTGTTTTTTCTTATTTTTGAGCTAATAAATAATTGGGTAGAAATGACTATAGTTCTGTTCTGTAATCTGAAGATCAATTTTTAATCAGTTTTTTCTTCTCTCTCCAAAGGGCCTTATCGGGCAGACATGGTAAGAATTTATATTTTTGAATTGTTTTTTGTATTTGGATTTTGCATGATACACATTTCAGAGAGTCCCTGGACCACCCTTCACACATGTCACTGCACTCTTCGAATAACACTTCAGAACTGAATGTAGAGAATAATTTTGGGAAATTAGTATTTGTGGAAATTATTATTATGAATTATTAATATTAATTATTATTATTATTATTATTATTAAGTATTATTCTACATTGCTCATTCCATAAGCCTGCGGGCCTTCACTCCTTCAGCTCCACAGCCTTCAACTCCAGATCAGAGGATCTGCACGCAAAATGTAAGGATAATATAGAGTAGAAGAAAAGGCTGAAATGTGTTCCTTTCCTGGTGAAAATGCTGCTCCTGGATCCCTGCAGTAGGGCGCACACAAAAACGCTACTAAAAAGCAGAATTAGAACTCTGATCCTTTTCTTTAGGAGAACGCACATGACCAAATGTTCAGGAGATTGATCATATGATAAGCATTTTGTCCAGCATATATATGTATACATAGCCCTTGGGAAAGCCTGATTGCATTGCACATACATCCAGGGGCGGACTGACCATTGAGCGACTCGGGCACTGCCCGAGGGCCCTGGGCCACTAGGGGGCCCCATCAGGGTTGCCAGCCTCAGTAAAACCAGGGACAGTATGCATAAATCTGTGTTTTTTTTACATCTGTCTGTGTATACTGTGTGTACATGTATGTGTATACTGTGTGATTGTATACTGTGTGGCCCCATAATCTCTGATTGCCTGGGGGCCCCATAATCTCCTATTGTCCGGGGGCCCCATGAGTTATCAGTCCGCCCCTGCGTACATCTATGACTGACGAGCACCTCACCCTTGCAACTTTGTTAGATATAGCGATATATATATATATATACATACATACATACACACATAATGTAACAAAAGTAAGTACACCCCTCACATTTTTGTAAATATTTTCTTCTATCTTTTCATGTGACAACACTGAAGAAATGACACTTTGCTACAATGTAAAGTAGTGAGTGTACAGCTTGTATAACAGTGTAAATTTGCTGTCCCCTCAAAATAACACAACACACAGCCATTAATGTCTAAACCGGTGGCAACAAAAGTGAGTACACCCCTAAGTGGAAATGTCCAAATCGGGCCCAATTAGCCATTTTCCCTCCCCGGTGTCATGTGACTCGTTAGTGTTACAAGGTCTCCGGTGTGAATGGGGAGCAGGTGTGTTAAATTTGGTGTTATTGCTCTCACTCTCTCATACTGGTCACTGGAAGTTCAACAGGGTGCCTCATGGCAAAGAACTCTCTGAGGATCTGAAAAAAAAAGAATTGTTGCTCTACATAAAGATGGCCTAGGCTATAAGAAGATTGCCAAGACCCTGAAACTGAGCTGCAGCACGGTGGCCAAGACCATACAGCGGTATAACAGGACAGGTTCCACTCAGAACAGGCCTCGCCATGGTCGACCAAAGAAGTATGTTTACAAAAATGTGAGGGGTGTACTCACTTTTGTGAGATACTGTATATATACAGTGTATATATAATGTATATAATTTTTCCTGCCAATTCATTTCTAACTTTGTCCATCCATTCTCGGTCCTGATATTTACACCGTTAATAGTTAAAGTTAGAAAAAGCTAACTTTAACTGTTCTTAAAAATGTTCTGTTTCCCCTCCTACCTATCCTGTGTACCTTGTATATAAAAGATCGGTGTACTTACCCTGTTTTTAATCCAGGCCAGTCATGTGATCCCGCAGCTCTGGCTCCCCTGTGTCAGTGAGTGGCTGCTGCAGGGGAGAGGAGGGAGCAACAACAATGGGCCATAGGAGTCTATGGATGACGTCATGGCTCTGGGAAATCACATCTGTTGAGCGCTCTCTGACACGGTTGGAGCTGCTGAATCATGTGACCGGACTGGATTTTAAAAAGTTAAGTACACGGATCTTTTTTTTTTATACAGGGTATGCAGGATAGGTAGGAGAAGAAGGGAACTTTTTTTTAAGAATAGTTAGCCTTTAGTACCACTTTAAAGCAATTGTAATGGTAAACATTTTTGGAATTGCACAGAGCGGCCGCAAACCTCCCCTTCTTGAGTCCCCCGCCGGTGCTCCTGGCCCCTCCTCTCTGTCCAGTGCCCCCATGGGAAGCCGCTTCCAATGGGGCACTTGCGCTTGTGCGTGCTCGCTCCCGAGCCCCGCTGCTGCGTCCATTGACACAAACAGCGAGACTCTTCCCCACCCACCCCCCATGCTCCCTCTTCACTGGCTTTGATGGACAGCACTGGGAGCCAATGGCTCCTGATGGCTCAGCAAAGCCAGCGAGACCCGGACCATGTTTAGGCTTCAGAACCACTTTAAGTGCTACGGCACATATTTGTTTAATGGGAGACCAAAACTCTACTCTAATAAGAGGTGAAATTATCAAATAATATATGTGCTCCAGCACTGCTTATTGAGTTTTTATATGTTTTTTTTTTTCTCCTTCCAGAAAGAGATGCATTTGATACGCTCTTTGACCATGCACCGGATAAACTGAATGTAGTGAAAAAGGTTAGATATCGCTTTTTTCTAAGTGTCCTTGATCTTGGCCTTTTGGGATATGTTGGATACGTTACTAGAGAGTCTTGTTGGGGTTCATAAGATCATTGCACATTGCTTTTCTTATGTTAACATCAGGAAAAGGAATGGAGCAAAGCTCAACTTGCAAAGAGGTCACCTTGATTGATTTGGTTTATCCAAAGGTAATTTTTTCTAGTTTTGGGTTGAGCAGGGAAGGGTTAAAACTCCTCTCTGTGCCCCATTGGGGGGAATTTTCTTTTCCTGTCTAGTAAGAACATTTACCATTTTGAGTTGCACTAAACCAGGAGTCTTCCAACGGTGACACTTGTTCTGGTGCCAACTCTCTAAGCTGGAATTTTACTCACTTTCGAGAGTTCTTCTCTTATATCCTATTCTGTTGGTGGACAGAAAGTGGAGGAAAACATTATGGTCCAGAATTTTTGGGGTCCTCCAGAACCTGTTTCACCTCATAGTCCTTAGGGGTGCTAAGTTTGCTCTTCTTCATTGCCCAACCCCAGGTCTTTACCCTCATCAACAAAAACTGGCAACGTATCTCTTCTAATAGACAATAGCCAAGGCCTGGAAGAAGCGCTTGGTCTTCTTACAAGAAGTCATAAACCGTATGAATCTAATGTTAGTCAAAAAAAAAATGTCTAACTCCCAACCCAAATTTTTGAAAATATAGGTACCATGGCTTAATTACCTTCTTTACACCTTGCAAGTCTATCATATTTCTAGCCTTACGTTTGGACAGGAACCCAAGTCTGCGGGGACTTATAAACCCTTCTTTACTTTTTCCCTCCACCTTTTTCCCTCTCATCCCTTTTGCCTTCTTTTTGTTCTCCTACTAGGAACATATTTTTGTCCACTCAAAAGAACTCTTCAACCCCTTGGGGCAGCCTTCTTGGCCTGCAGCCCACCAACTCTGATGCAAACCTTGAACACTCTGCCCCTTGGGAGTCTGAATCCATGTGTTACTTCTGTGGTGACCTCTGTTTTCTACAAATGTTTTAGCTCCTGCGTGGGCTTTCCAATTGTTCATATCTTCTTTGTGGAAAAAATCAATAAAATTATTGAATGAGAAAGTGGAGGAAAACCTCCTCATATGGGACATAAAAAAAAGGGGCAGGGGTTTAAAACCCTTCCCTACTTTATGCAAAACAAAAAAAAATGGCATTAGATACACAGTCCTTTAAACTAACCTATGAAACTCTGGGAATCCTTTGTCATGTGTTCAATATTTATTGATAAAACAAAGATTGTATATCGCCATAATTTTAAAAATGTAGACAGCATCTAAACTAGTAATAATAAAACATTAGAAAGCAGCCTCAAACCCATTGATATCACACTAGGATAACAAAATAAAAAACGTATCAAATAAATAAAATCAATTATCGTAAAACTGAACCCAGACCATTTTGTTTTCCATTCTAAGTGGATTCTGCTCATTTTCTCAAACTATCTTTTGGACACCAAGTATTTACTGTATGTTTTTAATCTGCGTTTCAGACTTTGATCACGTTTGTTAACAAACACCTAAATAAGCTGAACCTGGAAGTGACGGAGCTGGAGACACAGGTGAGATAATATATTGGTCTAGTTCAGGGGTCCTCAAACTTTTCAGATGGGGGGCCAGTTCACGGTCCCTCAGACTGTTGGGGGGCCGCACTATAGCTTAAAAAAAATATGAACTAATTCCTAAATTCCTATGCACACATCTTTTTTGTAGTGCAAAAGAATAAAAGAATCAATAATAAATAATAATATATATAGGGGATGGACAGGGGGACAGAGGGATGGACAGAGGGGTGGACAGGGGGACAGAGGGACAGAGGGGTGGACAGGGGGACAGTGGGGGGGACAGAGGGATGGACAGGGGGACAGAGGGGGGGACAGGGGGACAGAGGGGGGGACAGAGGGGGGACAGGGGGTGGACAGAGGGGGGGGGACAGTGGAGTGGACAGAGGGACAGTGGGATGGACAGAGGGGTGGACAGGGGGACAGTGGAGTGGACAGGGGGACAGTGGGATGGACAGAGGGGTGGACAGGGGGACAGGGGGACAGTGGGATGGACAGAGGGGTGGACAGGGGGACAGAGGGATGGACAGGGGGACAGAGGGATGGACAGGGGGACAGAGGGATGGACAGAGGGATGGACAGGGGGACAGAGGGATGGACAGGGGGACAGAGGGATGGACAGGGGGTCAGAGGGATGGACAGGGGGACAGAGGGATGGACAGGGACAGAGGGGGGGGGGCAGTGGGGTGGACAGGGGGACAGAGGGATGGACAGGGGGACAGAGGGATGGACAGGGGGACAGAGGGATGGACAGGGGGACAGTGGGATGGACAGGGGGACAGTGGGATGGACAGGGGGACAGTGGGATGGACAGGGGGACAGTGGGATGGACAGGGGGACAGTGGGATGGACAGGGGGACAGAGGGGTGGACAGGGGGACAGAGGGGTGGACAGGGGGACAGAGGGGTGGACAGGGGGACAGAGAGAGGGACAGTGGGGTGGACAGGGGGACAGTGGGGTGGACAGGGGGACATTGGGGTGGACAGGGGGGGACAGTGGGGTGGACAGGGGGGGACAGTGGGGTGGACAGGGGGACAGAGGGGTGGACAGGGGGACAGAGGGGTGGACAGGGGGACAGAGAGGTGGACAGGGGGACAGAGGGGTGGACAGGGGGACAGAGGGGTGGACAGGGGGACAGTGGGGGGGACAGAGGGATGGACAGGGGGACAGAGGGGGGGGACAGAGGGGTGGACAGGGGGACAGAGGGGGGACAGGGGGTGGACAGAGGGGGGGGGGACAGTGGAGTGGACAGGGGGACAGTGGGATGGACAGAGGGGTGGACAGGGGGACAGTGGAGTGGACAGGGGGACAGTGGGATGGACAGAGGGGTGGACAGGGGGACAGAGGGATGGACAGGGGGACAGAGGGATGGACAGAGGGATGGACAGGGGGACAGAGGGATGGACAGAGGGATGGACAGGGGGACAGAGGAATGGACAGGGGGACAGAGGGATGGACAGGGGGACAGAGGGATGGACAGGGGGACAGAGGGATGGACAGGGACAGAGGGGGGGGGGGCAGTGGGGTGGACAGGGGGACAGAGGGATGGACAGGGGGACAGAGGGATGGACAGGGGACAGAGGGATGGACAGGGGGACAGAGGGATGGACAGGGGGACAGTGGGATGGACAGGGGGATAGTGGGATGGACAGGGGGACAGTGGGATGGACAGGGGGACAGAGGGGTGGACAGGGGGACAGAGGGGTGGACAGGGGGACAGAGGGGTGGACAGGGGGACAGAGGGGTGGACAGGGGGACAGAGGGGTGGACAGGGGGACAGAGGGGGTGGACAGGGGGACAGAGAGGGGGACAGTGGGGTAGACAGGGGGACAGTGGGGTGGACAGGGGGACAGTGAGGTGGACAGGGGGGGACAGTGGGGTGGACAGGGGGACAGAGGGGTGGACAGGGGGACAGAGGGGTGGACAGAGGGACAGAGGGGTGGACAGAGGGGGGGACAGGGGGACAGTGGGGTGGACAGGGGGACAGAGGGGTGGACAGAGGGGACAGAGGGGTGGACAGAGGGGTGGACAGGGGGACAGTGGGCTGGACAGGGGGACAGTGGGGTGGACAGGGGGACAGTAGGGGGGGAGGGGGGAACAGGGGGACAGTGGGGTGGACAGGGGGACAGTGGGGTGGACAGGGGGACAGAGGGGTGGACAGAGGGACAGTGGGATGGACAGGGGGACAGAGGGATGGACAGGGGGACAGAGGGATGGACAGGGGGACAGAAGGATGGACAGGGGGACAGAGGGATGGACAGGGGGACAGAGGGATGGACAGGGGGACAGAGGGACAGAGGGAGGGACAGGGGGACAGAGGGATGGACAGAGGGGTGGACAGGGGGACAGTGGGATGGACAGTGGGATGGACAGGGGGACAGTGGGGTGGACAGGGGGACAGAGAGGTGGACAGGGGGACAGTGGGGTGGACAGGGGGACAGAAGGGGGGACAGAGGGGTGGACAGAGGGGACATTGGGGTGGACAGGGGGACAGTGGGGTGGACAGGGGAACAGTGGGGTGGACAGGGGGACAGAGGGGTGGACAGGGGGACAGAGGGGTGGACAGAGGGAGGGACAGGGGGACAGAGGGGTGGACAGTGGGGGGGACAGGGGGACAGTGGGGGGGACAGTGGGGTGGACAGGGGGACAGTGCGGTGGACAGGGGGACAGTGCGGTGGACAGGGGGACAGTGGGGTGGACAGGGGGACAGTGGGGTGGACAGGGGGACAGAGAGGGGGACAGTGGGGTGGACAGGGGGACAGTGGGGTGGACAGGGGGACAGAGGGATGGACAGGGACAGGGGGGGGGCAGTGGGGTGGACAGGGGGACAGAGGGATGGACAGGGGGACAGAGGGATGGACAGGGGACAGTGGGATGGACAGGGGACAGTGGGATGGACAGGGGGATGGACAGTGGGATGGACAGGGGGACAGAGGGGTGGACAGGGGGACAGAGGGGGGGACAGGGGGACAGAGAGGGGGACAGTGGGGTGGACAGGGGGACAGTGGGGTGGACAGGGGGACAGTGGGGTGGACAGTGGGACAGTGGGGTGGACAGGGGGGGACAGTGGGGTGGACATGGGGACAGTGGGGTGGACAGGGGGACAGAGGGGTGGACAGAGGGGGGGGACAGGGGGACAGTGGGGTGGACAGGGGGACAGAGGGGTGGACAGAGGGGACAGAGGGGTGGACAGGGGGACAGTGGGGTGGACAGGGGGACAGTGGGACAGAGGGGGGGACAGTGGGGTGGACAGGGGGACAGTGGGGTGGACAGGGGGACAGAGGGGTGGACAGAGGGAGGGACAGGGGGACAGTGGGGTGGACAGGGGGACAGAGGGGTGGACAGGGGGACAGAGGGGTGGACAGGGGGACAGAGGGGTGGACAGGGGGACAGTGGGATGGACAGGGGGACAGTGGGATGGACAGGGGGACAGAGGGACAGAGGGATGGACAGGGGGACAGAGGGATGGACAGGGGGACAGAGGGACAGAGGGGTGGACAGGGGGACAGAGGGATGGACAGAGGGGTGGACAGGGGGACAGTGGGATGGACAGGGGGACAGTGGGATGGACAGGGGGACAGTGGGGTGGACAGGGGGACAGAGGGGTGGACAGGGGGACAGTGGGGTGGACAGAGGGGTGGACAGAGGGGGGGACAGAGGGGTGGACAGAGGGGACAGTGGGGTGGACAGGGGGACAGTGGGGTGGACAGGGGGACAGAGGGGTGGACAGAGGGAGGGACAGGGGGACAGAGGGGTGGACAGAGGGGTGGACAGTGGGGGGGACAGTGGGGTGGACAGGGGGACAGTGGGGTGGACAGGGGGACAGTGGGGTGGACAGGGGGACAGAGAGGGGGACAGTGGGGTGGACAGGGGGACAGTGGGGTGGACAGGGGGACAGAGGGGTGGACAGGGGGACAGTGGGGTGGACAGTGGGGTGGACAGGGGGACAGTGGGGGGGACAGTGGGGTGGACAGGGGGACAGTGGGGGGGACAGGGGGACAGTGGGGTGGACAGGGGGACAGAGGGGTGGACAGGGGGACAGTGGGGGGGACAGGGGGACAGAGGGGTGGACAGGGGGACAGTGGGGTGGACAGGGGGACAGTGGGGGGGACAGGGGGACAGTGGGGGGGGACAAGGGGACAGTGGGGTGGACAGGGGGACAGTGGGGTGGACAGAGGGGACAGAGGGGTGGACAGGGGGACAGTGGGACAGTGGGGGGGACAGTGGGGTCCTCACTTGTTAGTAGGCTGTTTCTTGAAGCCTCCGCTCGCGCTGTCACTCTTCGCGCCTCCTGTCTCCGTGCGGGACTGTGCTGGGAACTACACTTCCCAGCATGCAGCGCGGCACACGGAGCCCTCCATTACTGGGGTGGGGGAGGCGGCTTGAGCGGAGCGGAGCGGATATGCTCCCTGCCGAAGCTGAGCCGACCTGGCCCCGGCCCGAGCCTGGATTGTCAGCAATCCGGCCCTGGGTGGATTGGGCCGGATAAATGTCCTCGGCGGGCCGCATGTGGCCCGCGGGTCGTAGTTTGAGGACCCCTGGTCTAGTTCATTGGTATTGAATTCAAATTTATGGAGGTCTGATCAGTAAAATTTTCTTCCAACAGAGGTCCGAATCGCATGTTTATGGGAAGACTCAGATTCTTCTCATCACAGACCCCCCCCATTATATCACAATC